>CM054140.1:49719670-49792170 GCA_028751875.1 Rapana venosa | reverse complement strand
GATTCATTGTGAGGCCGTAAGTATAAAGTTTGCATGTATGGCTGTTTCCCGTACCAGGCAGTCACACTCCAGCTGAAGCGGGCTTTTTTTCTCTCTTCTTTACTTGAGACTATTGTAAAAACTGTCTCTCAAGGCTAGATATGAGCGCTTTGATTTGTTGCTTTACAAGATTCAGCGCTATATAAATTCCATACATTATTATTATTATTATTATTATTAGACCGATGGGAAAAGAACAAAAGCAGACCACCAGCTTCTCTCACTGGCAACATCACCGAATCCTGTGGCATGAGAATCCATGAAGTCAGCAGGGCAGTACAGCGAAGACCGGAGCTAATGGAGAAGCAGGATCATGTCATTATCATTGGGTGCGGAGGCTAACACCGAACTTGGTGATGCCGACAGGTGAGACTTGAGACTGCAGAGAGTTGTGCTATGGGTTTGCCATAGATGAAAGCAATATCAGCATAACATGAAAGTCACTAACAACATGTTCATATAGTTCGGCCTTGGGACTTTGCTGGCATCAGTAACTGACACAGCTTGTGGCCTGTACCAGACGACAGAGATAATGACCGCTTCGTCCAACATGGATGGACAGAGGCTGATAATGTCAACCACCAGGTGAAGCTAATGCACCAACACACAGCTTACATTTTTTTTATGTCTTCTTTTGTTTCGAAGATAATGGAATAAGCACTAGTGTGCTTTTTTTCCACATCCAATTCCTATGTGGATGCAGTTTTGAAAATGTTGTCATCCGTTTCCACCGGGCACGCAATGGCCTACTCTTCCAAAAAGTGGAACAGGTTTTAACGTGTGCGCGAGATGTTCTGCTTGTTCAGTTAAACGATAGATTCAGAGGTACGAGGGAAAACATTTCTTAAAATTACTTAAAATTAAACAGAAGCGTCCATGTTGTTCACAGATCCATCAGTTTCCGTGCCATATAACGTGCGAACAAATGTTATGTGCTTTAACTCAAGGCTAGACTAGCCTTCCGCTCTTTTTCGTGGGACACAGAAGACAATAGTCTGGTACAACTATATGATTAAAAATTGATGTGAAAAAAATGATGCATATTAACAGGTCTTCCTAAAGCAAGCAAGCAAACAGGCAAGTAACCAACACGCGTGCGCCCACATACACAGACACACACATTAATTTGTTTTTGCTGTTAAGATTTTCTTTCGAGTTTTCAGGTGTTAGATCAAAATTAATGATTTATTTCATCTTCTCCACTTTTGTAAAAGTTTCACTAATGTTTTAGATGATACATGTGCGTGATATACTTTACGGTCGTTCGCAGCATCCACACTAGAGCAATAATAAACTCAGACCTGTGTATACAGCCCTGGTGAGAATGCACAGTACTCCTCACTCTGCGCCAGTGATGTATTCAGACTTTAGGTAAGAGAGATGGGGGCAGGGTAGCCTAGCAGTTAGAGCGTTGCGCTTGTGATCTGACGGCCCGGGATTGAACCACCACCACAGAGGCACTGCCTGTTGTAGGGAACTTTACCCTGGAGTTGACATTAGTACCGACTCCACGCCCCCTAAAGTTCTTCTCATGAGACAAAACCGAGGTCCTGGTGTAACCAGTTTCGCCTTTCGCAAGAGTAGGCCACTCCGGCCGATAAGAACGGCTGACTTAAAAAGAAAGAAAGAGGTCTGCACACAGGTGTCGTGTTTCTACACCATCCTCGAAGGTGGACTGTGGAGATTCAAAATTGCACGAGATGGCAGCAGCCCTGAGATGGCAGCAGCCCTGAGATGGCAGCCTTGAGATGACAGCAGCCCTGATAATTATGGCCTCTGTTAACGGTGGGGCTGGAAACAAGAAGATTGGATTGTTTGGGCTGCCGTAGTTAGTGGTGGGTAAAACCGGCTGCATACGCAAAATCTCCACATCGGTGAACCATGGAGAGGTTTTGTTGTTATTATTATTCTTTTATATCCAGGATAATGGAAAAAGCACTCATGTGCTTTTTACATCCAGTCCCCGTGTGTATGCAGTTTTGTAAATTTTGTCATTTGTTCCCACCGCCACACGATGGCCTACTCTTACGAAAAGCGGAACAGGATTAACGGGTGCGCAGGATGTTTTGCGTGCGTTCGCACACAGGCCCTCGGTTTATAGTCTCATCCGAAGTTTTTTTGGGGAGAGTTGAGTTTGTACTGATGTTAACTCCAGGGGAAAGTATCCCCTTGAACGGGAATCGAACCCGGGTCGTCCAGAAACGACCCAAAAAATAATGATAAGATAGGAATGGAAGAAGGTAAAAGATGTTTTAAAAAAAAAGAATAATTCAAGATTTTTAAAAAAATGAAGAGGAGGAGGAGAGCGTCATGTCAAGTCCCAATTTTATAAATTAATAAAAGATGGTGCTCCATGATCTGCATACCACTGAGAAAACCAACAGAAAAAGAAACACACCAAAGTGTTTGAATCGTGCCTTTTCTGCCCTGCTATAGCTTGTACAGCAGCGATACGTGTACGTGTGTGTGTGTGTGTGTGTGTGTGTGTCGTGCGTGTGTGTGTGTGTGTGCGCGCACGTGTGTGTGTGTGCACGCGTGCGTGCGTGTGTGTGTGTGTGCGCACGTGTGTGTGTGTGTATGCACGCGTGCGTGTGTGCGTGTTTGTGTGTGTGCGCACGTGTGTGTGCGCGCGCGGCGCGCGCGCGGGTGTGTGTGTGTGTGTGTGTGTGTGTGTGTGTGTGTGTGTGTGTGTTAGCCTGCGTGGGCACAAGTGTGTATATTATATTCTGGACGATAAAAAAAGAATGCTGCGGTATCTCTTCATTACGTCACCATCGTGAGGGCAATCAATTAATGATACAATGAAAAGGGATAAACCACTGAGCTGATGATAGACCCTGCTCTCCACGCCCCCCCACCCCCCCAGGGTGGCGCTGCTCTTGTGGCGACGCGCTCTCCCCGGGGAAAGCAGCCCGAATTTCACGCAGAGAAATCTCGTGACTTAAAGTGGCATAAATAAATAAATAGATAAATAAATGAATCCTTCCAAGCAACAACAACAAAAGAAATCCAAAAGTACACAAAACCCCCAACCCCAAAGCAAAAGAAGGAAGAAAACTCGAGGTCAACTGCCTTGTTGCTCTGTACACATGTAAATGTTGGGTGTATCTAGTTTCAGCTTAGGAGCCTATTTCTTCATTTATTTTGAAATACATTAATACGCTTCTAGCCTTTCCTGTTTTCGAACTTTAACTTAACATCACTTTAAAAAAAAATTTTAACAACCCCCCCAACACGTTGTTTACAATTTTTTAAAGCACCTTTTGCAGAGCACAGTTTAAGTAGTCGACCCCAAGAGTACTTTGAATGTTAAAATCTAGAGACAAAAAGTTTTTAGTATGCTCATCTGGCGATCATGTTCATCATTTTGGTACGGAACATCCAAGAAGCTTTCTTTTGTTTTGGCAAATTCTCTCTCTCCACCCTCTCTCTCTCTCTCTCACACACACACATGGAGGAAGGGGGGTGGGGGGAGGGTGGCGGGGGGGGGGGGGGGGGGGACGGGGATAGAATGGTGGTTAGAGTGATGCGCCTTGCGCTCGTGATCTGTCGACCCGGGTTCGAATCTCGTTCAAGAAGATTTTTCCTCTGGAGTTAACACCAGTGCCGACACCGCTCCCCCAAAAGTCCTTCGGATGAAACAATAAACCGAGGCCCCGTGTGAGAACACACGCAGAACATCTTGCGCACACATTAAAACCCGTTCCGCTTGTCGGAAGAGTAGGCCATTGTGTGCCTGTGGGAACGGATGACAAAATTTACAAAACTGCATACACACGGAGACTGGGTATAAAAAAAAAAGCAATGAGTGCTTATTCCATTATCCTCGAAATTAAAGAATAAAAAATAAACACACACAAACACACGCACACAATGCCATCACTCTCCCAATACCAGCTATTCAAGGGACATAATTAAGTCCCGTTTGCCTGTGCGATGTTTCGCTATTTCCCCTTTGCTAAAGTAGAAAAAGAATAGTTCACACACACATTGTGCCCTGAAAAAAGTCAGTCAAGCGGGCAAACAAACAGGATAAAACGGGTTTAGCAAACTTGTCACATAGTGTTTACCTGGCTTGGTCTTTCCTGCATGGAATTTTGTTTCTTTGTTTTTGGGATGGTTTTTTTTGGGTTTGTTTTCGGGGAGTGTGTGTGTGTGTGTGTGTGTGTGTGTGTGCGCGCGCGCACGTGTGTGTGTGTGTGTGTGTGTTGTTGTTGTTGTTGTTGTCTTCAATGTCTGTTCACTCTAAGTGATATTAGACGAGGTGTGTGTGTGTGTGTGTGTGTGTGTGTGTGTGTCCGCTTTGGCAAGGGGGGGAAAAAGCGAAGTGTACCAGCAAACGAAATTGAATTCTGTCCCTTGAACAGCTGGAGTTGTGAGGGCGATGGACTTTGCATTTAGCGCGTGATTCTGTAATTATCACGGGTGAAAATGGAAGAAAAAAATCTTTAACTAAAAATTCCGTTTTCGTTTCCCAATATTAGATGGCTGAAAAAGAAAAACCTCTGTGGTGGGGTTTGATAGTTGGTGAGGTTGTTAATTTTATTAATTGTTGGTGAAATTTTAAATTTGTATGAGTTAATGCTATTGTTTTTAAGCAAAAAATTCTTCAGGAGGTTAGTCAAGTCAATTCAAGTCAAAAACACTTTAATCATCCCATGAAGGGCAATTACAGTACTGACATGTACATTGATGGGTGTCATTATATCGAGAGACACAAGAAAGCTACACTTCATAGAATTGGTATGGACATTCCAAGATAACTTCAAATAAAAGTCTCTCTCCCTCTCTCTCTCTCTCTCTCACGCACACACACACACACACACACACACACACACACACACAGCGGTTATGCGCAGCATTGTAATGCACTCTAAGACCATGAAATGGACCGTGGAATAGCCTAGTGGTTAGAGCGTTGCACTCGTGATCTGATGGATTGGGTTCGAGCCACCACCGAGGAGCATATATATATATATATATATATATATATATATATATATATATATATATATATGTGTGTGTGTATATGTGTGTTACAATGTACTGCTTTTTTTTGGCTTTTTTTTTTTTTTACTTGAGTCCTTCTTTCTCATTTATTTTTCTTAATTATGTTAGTGTTACATGTTTCTGTTGAAGTTATTTTGGTCTTAGATAGATGGTTTAATAATGAAAAAATAAACCAGTACGTGCGTTGCTTATTCAACGTACCATCTGGAAAGAAGAATTTGACTTTTGGCTTTGACGTTCACACACACACACACACACACACACACACACACAGACATACACACACACACACACACACACACACGTACACACACACACACACACACACACACACACACACACACACACACACACACACACACGTGCCTTGAATTGGTCCAATAGACACTGAAGCTATAGACACACACAACTCGACAAAGAGAAATACAGACCGACAGACAGACCGACAGACAGACAGACTAGAAATAGGGAGGATAGCAGGAGGAGAAATGTACAGTGAGAGAGAGAGAGAGAGAGAGAGAGAGAGAGAGAGAGAGAGGGGGGGGGGGGGTAAAGTTAGGAGACTGGAAAGGGGTGGGGTGGGGTGGGGTGGGGGTGGGAGTTGTTGTGCTTCACTGACTTCAGCTTTCTATCGACCACAGCTTTCCCTGGCACACACACACATGGACACACACACACACACACACACACACACACACACGCGCGCGCGTAACTATATAGACTTTTGCACTTCCGACTCCCTGTCTCTTATGGCTTTTTGCCCGTTTCTCTTTTATTTCTGTAAAAAAAAGTTTTTTTCTCGCTGCTGGTAGTGACATTAGCAAGTTCGTATTGTTTACACTGTTCTTACGTGTCTTTATTGTATGTATTACTGTTGTGTGTTTATAATTGTATGCATTGCATTGTGTTTATGTCTCGTGCAGGGGCAGTGCTATGGTTGTCGGGGTGCCAAGTATCGGCTGATATTTTTATATAGTGTCATACCTAAAACTCTCTGCCCGTCTGTCTGTCGGTCCCCTTGTGTGTCTGCTGTGTGGTGTCTGTCTGTTTCTCGTCTCTTCCTACGTTGTTGTGTGTGTGTGTGGGGTTGGTGTGGTTTTTTGTGTTGTGTGTGGTGTGTTGTGGGCGTGCTTTTTGGGGGTGCCGCGCGCGGCGTGCGGGTGCTGTGGCGTGCGTGCGTGCGTGCGGGACGTACTTTTTTTTAATCTCAATATAAATATTTGTTTTCTTTATCTTTATTTTTTTTTTTAAATACAGGGTTGCGTTTTGTCTGTTAATCTGAATGGATTTGGGTTTGGGGGATGTGAATATGAGTGGAAGATTTCTTTTTGTAATTAAAGGGGATTGATATCAAAATTATGTGGGGAAAGGGGGAACGTGCATTGCCGCGAGTGCTCAAGTATGATTCATGCCTTTCGCCCCGTGTGAGCATATGGACCAAAAGAAAGTTGCTTTTTCTTAAATATGGGATAGAAATTTACAGCTTTTTCTTTTTTCACGGGGGGTTATTTTTTTGCTCTTTTTTGCTGGTAAAAGGGGAATTATGTTTTAAAATGACTCGTATGTAAAGTGTGTTGTTTTTTTCTTTATGTAAGTGGAAAACAAGAACATGAATATGGATGAATGTGTCTGTACTTTTTGGGGGGGTTCATTTTCATTGATAAACTGGATGATTTATGAATTGATTGAATAATTCGAGTGGTTATGTGTCCAAATGATTCAATTATTCATTTTGTTGGTTTAAATAGTTTTTATTCAGAAAGGAGTATAAGCATTGAAAACAAACAGCATTTTAGAATCATAGCAACAAGAAGCTTGTAGCTTATGGTGTGCTCAATTAAACAATGAAGGTTATTCATTTTGTTCTTGATTTCATTGATTTTGTCCATTTACTTCTGATTTCATTGTTTGTGTGGGTTGTTTCTTGTTTGTTTTGTTTGTGTTGGTGGGGTGTTGTTGGGGTTTTTTTTTTGGGGGGGGGGTGTTATTGGTTTTTTTATGAGAGCTCAGTGTAAATAAGCCTTTGGTTTATTCAATTCCTCCCAATAAAATTTCGAGTTCGAGTTCGAGTTCTCTCTCTCTCTCTCTCTCTCTCTCCCCCTCTCTCTCTCTCTCCTCTCTCCCCTCTCCCTCTCTCTCTCTCTCTCTTCTCTCTCTCTCTTCCCCCTGCCCTTTCTCCTGATTTGCAACCAGCAGGATACGCTTCAGATACTAGCACTTCAAAATACCGAGTTTTGTCAAACTGATGTTTTGCATGCCTGATTGACCGACAGAACAAAGGAATAAAAACAATTACCATGTACAACTAGAGAAAAAGGTCGACATAAAAAACAACAACAAATAATATGAAAAAAAGAACTTAAGAAAGACAAAGTCGCAAATTACGTAAGAAAGACAAAGTCACGAAAAGAAGAACATACTTTAAGAATGTAAAAAAAAAATGAAGAGAGAAACAAGGATAGAAAAAAGGAATCAAAGTGAAAACTATTGTCGAAAAATACTGACAATGGCCTCACTACAGACATAAAAATATTTTTAAAAATCCAAACAAACGAACTATCCTTTCTCTCCCTTAAACAAAAATACAAAAAAGTAAAATATCAAACAGGATCTCAAGGGCTATCTCCTATACTTTACTGCCATCACCACCACCACCACCATCATTGCCATTATCAAAAACATGTGACACTGTTTGTGTCCATTGGCTTCAGTACAGCCCCCCCAGTTCACCCAGCTGTAAATGGATACCTGCCCTCTTTAGGGTCAGGAAGGTAAAGCAGCGAGGGAGAGGAGATGGGCGCCGCCCTCAATATGCTGGCCCCGTGAGAAGCTGACACTTCGCTCCCCAACGACCACATAGGTTATGGGAACAGCCTGTCATTACCCTTGTAAGCTGTCGATAAGTCGTATGCGCAGTGGATCGGTGGTCTAGAGGTAACGCGCCTGTCTAGAAAGCGAAAAGTCCGGGTCGGAAGTGTGCGGTGGTTTGAATCCCGTTTGGGCCTTAATCTTTTCCCCCAACCATTAGACCATGAGTGGTGGTCTGGGCGCCAGTCTTTCGGATGAGAAGATAAACCGAGGTCCCGTGAGTTACACGTAATTATTCAGCGTACGTAAAAGAACCCACGGCAACAAGAGAGCTGTCCCTGGCAAAATTCTTAGGAAAAAGCCACTCTGATAGGGAAGCAAATACAGTTGCAGAAAGAAAAAAAAGGGTGGCGCGGCTCTTGTGGCGCCGCGCTCTCCCCGGGGAGGGCAGCTCGAATTTCACGCAGAGAAATTTCGTGGTATAAATAAAATTTTAAAAAATTAAGAATTATGTACTGCCTTCAGAAACAGTTATCATCGAATGTTAAGATATTTTGTGATTATTTCATTCATTGCAGCTTTGTAGAATTAGTCTTGCCTTATATACTGGACCAGTACTTTTGAGTGTGAAAAATACCAAACAAGCAAGAATATGCTGAATGTAGTTGTGGTCTTGTGTGGTTAGAGTGTTGGCGAAAAGCAAAATGTTTCAAGTGCACTCTATGGGAAGTGTATCACTAAAACTGCCAAGGTCATTGTCACAAGGTACATGCTTTCACAGCAGTTCCAGCTGCTTTTCCCAGGTGCCATCAATGAAAACGAGCAAAATCGAAAAGTGTTATTGCCAAGTCAGTTCAGTTCTTTCCGGAATTTCCTTTTTAATACACTCCTGAATTAAAGTAAGAGCCATCAAATATCAGTAAGTGCATGTGCATGCCCCGGGGAGAGAGCTAGAGATAGAGAGAGAGAGACAGACAGACAGACAGAGAGTCAGGGAGACAGACAGATGGACAGAGAGAGAGGTGAGCTGTAAACTGTTAAAATGTGTGGTACTCTTTACTCTGCATCGTTTAATACATGTTGTTCTTCATTTTACCTCGTGGGGATGGATGCCTGGGGGCTCTTCTCTAGCACAGTACTTTCAGAAAGTGGGGATACTATTTATAGTCAACTTCCTTTATTCCACCACTCTTTCTGCTTCCACCTATTCCCTTCACCCCCCCCCCCCCCCTCTTTCACCCCTCTCTCTATCTCTCTTGCTTATTTTCTACTTAACCAGCCCTTCTGCCTTTTCTCAAGTAGATATGAAGTCTGTTCGTAATTATTAACTTGTTAATGAGCTGCCCTGAAGTCGGAATGTGTTGGCTGAGGCCAGCAGGCAGACCTCTTGCAGAGTCACCAGCCACACATACCACACCACACCAGCCACACATAACACACCACACCAGCCACACATAACACACCACACCAGCCACACATAACACACCACACCAGCCACACATAACACACCACACCAGCCACACATAACACACCACACCAGCCACACATAACACACCACACCAGCCACACATAACACACCACACCAGCCACACATAACACACCACACCAGCCACACATAACACACCACACCAGCCACACATAACACACACACAGCCACACATAACACACCACAACCACACATAACACACCACACCAGCCACACATAACACACCACACCAGCCACACATAACACACACCACACATAACACACCACACCAGCCAACATAACACACCACACCAGCCACACATAACACACCACACCACACCACACATAAACACACCACACACACCACACATAACACACCACACAGCCACACATAACACACCACACCAGCCACACATAACACACACACCACACAGCCACACATAACACACCACACCAGCCACACATAACACACCACACCAGCCACACATAACACCACACCACCACATAAACACACCACACCACAATACACACCACATAACACACCACAAACACCACCACACAACAACACCACACCAGCCACACATAACACACCACACCAGCCACACATAACACACCACACACCAGCCACAACATAACACACCACCAACCAGCCACACATAACATACCACACCACCACAACACACACCACACCACTAACACACCACACCAGCCACACATACCACACCACAACCCACCACACATACACAACACACAACCAGCCCACCACACATACCACACCACACCAGCCACACATAACACACCACACATAACACACCACACCAGCCACACATAACACACCACACCAGCCACACATAACACACCACAAGCCACACATAACACACCACACCAGCCACACATAACACACCACACCAGCCACACATAACACACCACACCACATCACACCATAGGCCTACCACATCACATCCCACCCCACCACACAACTACACACCACACCATACAACTCACAACTCAAGGTCTGCTACATTCACTATCCTTGTCCTTAGGGTACACGCCTGTATTAGCTTGCGAGTCATGTAGTATCTTTGTATAGAGTGGGAGTTGAAATATTTTTGGTGATTTTCACAGATTTTTTTAAAGTATGAAAAAATGCACTGCGTACTTGTTTTGGGGGTTGAAGGCATAGAGCAATACCAGATAGTCTCAAGAAGGTTTGAAATAATCATCAAACGAGGTCTGCTTGTATTCCTTCAGCGTTGACCCCGCGCATGCATATTGTGGTAAGGAAGCTAGGCCTAGTAGACGACAAAGGACTGAGGGGGTAAAAATGTTTGCTGAAATTTTTTTCAATCCAAACCTACCAAATTTGTTCAAAATCACATGAGTTTTGAATCAGAGGCTAGTCTTTCACAAAAAGTGTTGGTTTTTTAAATTTTTATTTCTGTGGATGTCTTAGTACGTGCGGTATGAACATAAGAGTCACATAGAAAAACAGAAGAAAAAGAGCGAATTTATATTACGGGTGTGCAGCCTCCACTGGCCCCCATAGCCTTAGGTCTAACTCCGCGAAGCAAAGCGATGGCAACCAACAACCACTGCGCATGACACCCGCGAAACAAGAGCCGTGTGCAAACGCAGAGGAAGAGAGAGAGAGAGAAGCCGAGAGTGTCTGTCTGTAGTCCTAGCCTAGTAGACAGACTAGCCCTAGCCTAGGTCTAACCTTGGCTACCAGTGGTGGCCTGCGATGATCGATCGGCCCACTAGGCTACTTGCCGCCGAGGAAGCGATGGATCGACAATTGGGCGCGAGGGACCTGCCTAGCTTGAGCTGATCATCATCGTCATCATCATCATCATCATCGTTTGTACTTCTCTTGTCTCTCCTTCACGCAATGAAACTTAATTATTGATGGAGCGGCCCCTGGCGCTGCGGGTCGATACAAGGGAGAACGGTGGGTTCCAGCCTAGGCTAGGGTCTAGTGCCTGGGGTGAGAATTGGATGGAGGAGGTGTGGGGGGAGGAGGGTGGTTGGGGTGGGGGTAGGTTGGGGGGATGGAAAGGTTGTTGGGGAGAGGGGGGTGTATATCGATGAGTTGTGTGTGGGTGGGGAAGTTGAATGGACAAGCATTGTTAGTGGACGAAAGGAGAGAGAGGAGAAAGAACGTGGGGAGGTTCTTTTAGAGTACAAGAGGGGGTGGGGGGAGGTGTAGAGAGAGAGGGAGGGAGAGAGGGGGATGGTTGTAAACTATTTACATCATTGATACAGACACTGAAGAAAAAGTAGGACCTTTTACCAAATCTGAAGATCAGACATCACCTGTACAACATAAAAGGTAAAGGTGTCCCATAACCTGTAATGTCGTAAGGGAGCGAGGCATCAGAGACCTCAGCTTCTCTAGGGGCCAGCATACTGAGGGCGGCGCCTTTCTCTTATCCCGTCCCCACAACATCACCTGACAAAGCAGCAAAAAACCACAAAATTATGCCTTTCAAGAATACCGACCATGCAACAAAGCGTGGCACGTCTCCATTGATGTGAGCGATTAGCGGCCTACACTCAGTCACTTGCTGCACTAAACCACAACGTGACACTTCATTGCCGGCAGGCCTGGTCTGCAGCCACCAGGGCACTGCACTGAGATCAGACGTCCCCATTTCCTGACCTCAGGGATCCCTGACATCTTTGTTGCAGGTGAAGAAGGATGGTTTCCTTCGCCTGTTATTAGGTAAAACACGCTGAGACCATGCACAGAGAGAGAGAGAGAGAGAGAAGAGAGAGAGAGAGAGAGAGAGAGAGAGAGAGAGAGAGAGAGAGAGAGAGGCAATTGACACTTCAGACTGGAGGGGAAAAAGCCATTATTGAGAAAATAGTAGTGGAGAAAAAAGGTAACGGTGTTTCCATAACCTCTGCAGTCGTTGGAAGCGAGATGTCAGAGACCTCAGCTTCTCCAGAATCCAGCATATCGAGAGCGGTGCCCATGTCCTCTCTCTCACTGCTTTACCTTCCCTGTCCTTAAAGAGGGCAGGTGCCCATTTTATAGACTGTACTGAAGCCATGGCGCGCAAACGGTCACCCATCCACTTGGCAGCAATCACGCTCTACAATGCTGCTTTACTTTAGTTTGGGGGAAGCGAGTGCTCTGAACACTGAGTTGTCCCGTCCCTAGACTGGAGAAGCACTAGGACTGACTGCAGAGGATGAGCACCGTTACAGGAGCAGAGTAGCAGGGTGGTCAGTGCGACAGGCGGATCATCGGATGGTGATCTAGGGGTGAGGGCTCCAGTCGTAAAAATCCCCACCAGACGCCACCGAGATTCGAACCCACGACTCCATGAACCCATGGGATTGAAGTCGAACCGTCTTAACCACTTGGCTACATCGTCCCTTGTTGCTATATAAACCAGGTACTTTATTCATTGCCACACAAGTTTTGTTCCATGAGTTTGTTTCATGGTGTACAAATTCGAAGAATAACTTTTCAATTTCCCGTTCAAAAAACCCACGTTCACAGTAACAGTTCAGTTGCTTCCAACTTCAAACACGGTTTTCACTGGAAAGATTAGAAACCCATTGCAGTTTCCAGCAATACACCCTGTGAGTGATGCCCAACTTCTGTGAGATCAAACGACCTCATTTCCTGCCACCTTGAACACTTAATATCAAGATAAGTGATAAAGATCGAGTGCCCCTCTCTCTGTCTGTCTCCGTGATATATTTCTATGCACACAGGTCAAGCCAGTGAGAGAAAGAGAGAGAAAGAGAGAGAGAGAGATTCGGATGGTTTATTCATTCATAGGCCAAAGCCTCTTATGAAGGGGTATACGAGCATAATGTGATAATTGCAACACATGTAGTAAGACCTAAAATGAAAAAAGGGAATACAGACTGATTGCATATGATAAAAATGATTTTCACGACATAATAAGTTCTCTAAGCTTAAATGCTTTGTATAAATACAAGGCAAAATTACCGACTACTTCAGGAGAGGATGATGACATCAACAAGGTCAATTTAAACAATGATGGCTGTCTTTAATATTTGGGCTTAATAAACTGTTCTCAAATCGTTGTTAAAACACGGCGACAAAGAACAAAATGAACTTCGTTTTCTTCTGCCTCTTTACACAGACGACGAATCAAATGATCATTACTACATTTTTATATCTATAATAATGAACAGCTAACTCTGATACACCTAATCTAAATCTTGTTGTTATAAGCATTGAATGTTTACCCATATCTAGCCTTAGATATGGCTTCAAGTCAGAAATGGTAAAGAAAAAAATTCTATAGACAGTACATCTGTGGTTATTCTTATATGATCAGACTATTTCTACCATCCACTAAACGTTGACGAAAAACACCTATAAAGCTATCAACATAGCCAACGCCCCGATTTTGCCAAACGAAGCCAAACCCATACTCAAACAAACGTACTGTTTACCCAATTTTCTTTACCTCTAGCATCTAAATTATACAACATAATTATCACTTGCTTTATGGGGTGTTCTCTCATTAGTAATGCGCAGTAATTTAAACCAATAGTGATACAATTAACAGCCGATACTATGTAAATGGGGTGGCGGGTCGTTTCACCTAAACTAGGCCTTTGGGAGTTCGCTTATCTACACCTATATCTCTTTAAGGCAAAAGAATGAACATGTTCACAATGAACAGCAGCCTTTTCTAGCCCCTTAAGTGAGAGAGAGAGAGAGAGAACACTGAACACTCATATTTCATCTAAATCAGCCTGGTGCCACAATACAAAAAAATTGGGCTTGGGAACCAATCAAAACAAGAGTGAATTTGAACATAGTGACAACAAACCAGAGTAATAACCGTCATATTATGAGAGAGAGAGAGGCAGACAGACAGAGAGAAAGCTTGAGGACGTTCATGCGTGCATATGTTCCAGCTTACATACACAAACAAGCACATGCACAGCATGCGTCCGCACTGTGTATTTGTACGCACCCGACGTCTTCGTGAATAACATATTCTCTTGGTGTATGGACGCACTGGGGTGTGAGCGCAATTCTGTGACTGTTTCCAAACCCTTTTTGTCCGTGACAACATCAGCACAGACGTTACATGGCCACAGGTACAGACAGGACTGTCGCTGCCTGTCCTTTTGTCTTTCTGTTCCAAGCTCACCAATAATGCACAACGGGGATCTATGGAGCGTGGCTCCAGCTGTTTTCAGGGCGCCTTTCTAACTCAGCAGTGCGAAGCATGTTTCTTCAGACGGAACTTCGACACTGAATGCTGCTGCTGCTGCAGCTTACCATAATGCAAAAGACACGGTTCTTCCCCATAATGCAACAGACGCGGTTCTTCCTTCCCTTCTGTTGTCTCCCTTGAACTGCAACGCTTGCTTTCATCTGTTTCTAAAGTATAAAAAAATGAAAAGGTGTCCCATAAATTATGTGGTCGTAGGGGAGTGAGGCATCAGCGACCTCAACTTCTCAAGGGGCCAGCATATTGAGGGCGGCGCCCATCTCCTCTCCCTCGCTGCTCTACCTTCCCTGACCCTAAAGAGGGCAGGTACCCCATTTACAGCTGGGTGAACTGGGGGAACTGTACTGAAGCCAAGGCGCGAAAACGGTCACCCATCCAATTGGTAACCACGCTAACGCTGCTTAACTTGGCTGGGGGAAAGCAAGTGCTCCGACCACTGTGCTACCCCGTCCACGATCCTGAAACGATAACAGTCTAGCAAATGAAGATAAAATAAACGAATGCTTAATGAACAGAGCGTTCTGCTTTGCGACACCCATGCACTTGACATCGTCTGCTGATAATTGAAGAATGGGTCGCGAAGGGAGGTAGCGGCTTCATTACAAACATGCGGTATTGCCTGTCCAAGGAGTAGAAATGAAGCCATTCCCCCAGTGGGCATGCCAGGGCCCTGTCAGTATAAATAACATCCCCACCTTCAAGATATTCTGTGCTATGAATTCTCTATTTTCTATCCCTCTCTGTTTCTGCCTTGTTCCTTTTCTTCCTGTCATTCCTTCTTGTCTATTTTCTATCTTCTTGGTCCATTCTCCTGCCTTTTTTTTTTTTAGACAAGACTTAAAAGATACCAATTCTCACACGTGCCGAAGTCGGATGTACTGGGCCCGACTTGTCAAGCGTTTAACGGCAGCACAACGCATTTGTGTTCATAATACAGACAACAATTGCTGCTGTTTGAGCGTTCGAAGAAGAAGAGGGAATTAAGCCACAGAACTAGTGTTCAGTTCAATTGGGCTGGTTTTTGTTTTGTTTTTTAAAACACACACACACACCACACACACACACACACACACACAGAAAAACGAACAGGGGAAAAGGGGAGGGCCAAGGGACAAAAGGATTGGTTATCACTCAAAGTCTACTCTATTCCATACTAAATTACCCCCCACTGAAAATCTAAACAATGTGTTTGTCTAGTGTGCACGCTCATATTATAAGTATGATTATTTGTAGCTTACAAATCATGCATATATGACTTTGAGACGACACACTCCCACCGCACTTGTAAAAAATATGGTTTGGCAAAAGATTGTGTCATGAAAGGGAGAAAGGAAGAGAGGGGAGGAGAAGGGGGGAGGGAGAGGGGGAAAGAGAGAGAGAGCGAGAGAAAGAGAGAGAGAAAGAAAGAAAGAGAAAGAGAGAGAACGTGTGTGTGTTTGAGTTAAGAGACAGACAGACAGGCAGGTAGGCAGAGAAAAAGCCAGGCATATTGTATACTGTATCTCTCTGAATGTCTGTACAATTATCTTACGCTGTTTATCCAATATACATCGTTGATTGTAGATTGGTACTACTACAATCTACGATTCACCAGGCTATCGATTATTCACACGCACACTGTAGACCGTGCACTCTCTCCTATTCCAAATAAACCCCCAATGGACAATGCATACATCACGTGCTGGTCTGAAACAGACGCTCGCATCATGAAGTAAATCACCTGTCCCGTTAATATCGTGCTACACACTGGAAACGTGTTCACTGTCATGTTTGAAGGACAGCCGCATACTGTTTTCATAGGCAGCACATGTTAGAGTAGTTTGCAGGCCTACGTGTCAGCTGCACGTGCTCGTCAGTCACGCCTCACTGAACTAGCCAGTCACATGAACGTTCACAGTTTTCGTGGTTTTGTGGTCTTCGTAGTACTAGTGTTTTAATTCCTTTTCAGGGTGTCCATCCTATCTGTTTTCAGGACAGTCACAAAGTGTACACCATCGCTGGTACACTGATAATAAAACATCTCGCGTAATTGTATTGAATTGAATTGTATTTTACTGTACTGTATTGCACTGTGTAATACTGTAGTGTGCTGTATTGTACTGCGTTGTACTGGATTGTACTATATTGCACTGTATTGTACCGGATTGCAGTGCATTGCATTGTTTTGCACTGTATTGCACTGTATTGTACTGTATTGCCATGTATTATACTGTATTGCACTGTATTGTACTGTATTGTATTGCACTGTATTGTACTGTATTGCACTGTATTGTACTGCATTGCCATGTATTATACTGTATTGTATTGCATTGTGGTGTTCTGTATTGCACTGTATTATACTGTATTGTATTGCACTGTATTGCACTGTATTGTACTGTATTGTACTGTATTGCCATGTATTATACTGTATTGCACTGTATTGTATTGCACTGTATTGTACTGTATTGTATTGCACTGTATTGTACTGTATTGCACTGTATTGTACTGTATTGTACTGCATTGCCATGTATTATACTGTATTGTATTGCATTGTGGTGTTCTGTATTGCACTGTATTATACTGTATTGTATTGCACTGTATTGTACTGTATTGTACTGTATTGTACTGTATTGCCATGTATTATACTGTATTGCACTGTATTGTACTGTATTGCACTGTATTGTACTGTATTGTATTGCACTGTATTGTACTGTATTGCACTGTATTGTACTGTATTGTACTGCATTGCCATGTATTATACTGTATTGTATTGCATTGTGGTGTTCTGTATTGCACTGTATTATACTGTATTGTATTGCACTGTATTGTACTGTATTGCCATGTATTATACTGTATTGCACTGTATTGTACTGTATTGCATTGCACTGTATTGTACTGTATTGTATTGCACTGTATTGTACTGTATTGCACTGTATTGTACTGCATTGCCATGTATTATACTGTATTGCATTGTGGTGTTCTGTATTGCACTGTATTATACTGTATTGTATTGTACTGCATTGCACTGTATTGTACTGTGTTGTACTGCATTGCACTGTATTATACTGTATTGCATTGTACTGCATTGCACTGTATTATACTGTATTGTATAGTACTGCATTGCACTGTATTATACTGCATTGCACTGTATTATACTGCATTGCACTGTATTGTATTGCATGTGTTGCACTGCATTGCACTGTACTGCATTGCACTGTACTGTACTGCATTGCACCGTATTGCACTATATTGCATGTATTGTGTTGTTTATACTGTCTTGTTTTACTATTGTATTGTATACTACTGCCAGCCATGGCAGATGTTTTTGCATGAAAATTGGGCTGCTCTTGCCGGGGAGAGCAGGTTGTTACCTGCTACAATGAAGTCTGACGAATTTTGGCTTCCCTGCAGAGGCTTTGTTTCTGCACAATTTTGCCAGGATCAAGTAATTAACTCTCTTGTTGCCATGGGTTCGTTTGTGTGCTGTAAATAACTGTGTGTGGCACACAGAACCTGCGTGTATCATCATCTCATTGCAAAAGACTAGTGGCGGCGGTGGTAGTGGGGTGGGGGGGTGGGGTGGGGGGGGCATATAAACAGGATTGTGCACAAAGACATTCTCTCTCTCTGTTTGGCTGGTTGGCTGGCTGACTGTCTCTTTCTCTCTGTCTCTGTGTATTTGGCTCTGTCTGTCTCTCTGTCTCTGTGTGTTTGGCTCAGTCTGTCTCTCCTCTCTCTCTCCCTCTCTCTCTCTCTGTCTGTCTGTCTCTCTCTGTCAGTCTGTCTGTCTCTCTGCCCCCCCCCCCCCCCCCTCTCTCCTTCCCTGACACATACAATACCTGCATTGACAGAGCATAAGAAAAGCACGGAAGCACTCAAACTGCCCATGACAAATTTAATCTCGTGATGAAAGCTTCCATTTTCTAATCAAGAGAACAAATTCCGCTGGGCATGATTGAATATTGATCTTTCGGCATCGGAAAGTGAGGAAATGCAATGACATGACACAGCTCTCTCTCTCTCTCTCTCTCTCTCTCTCTCTCTCTCTCTCTGTCTCTGTCTGTCTGAACGAAGGACGAATCCGTCACCACGCTTCAGGGAACTCACAGTGCTTTCTCGCCTATCACATACGTGTTAAAACAATCGCTGGTACGCGTGGAAATGGTCTCTTACCATGCTGTAGTGCTTAGCCGTTAATGAGTTGCTAGTCCAGTGGACACACGCCGATTGGGAAGCCAGAGGCTGTTGTTTGGAGTCTTGTGGGAAGCGATGCTTTCATTTTCCTCATCCACAAAAAACCAGGACGAGTGGTATCAGTGCTGTTTTGAATGAGATGATAATTATGACTTAAGTCTTGTTTCTGACCCGTAATAACAGAATGTTCACTGGAAAAGTTCTAAAAACGAACTCATCCCAGTAGGATCCACACACACACACTTAAACACACACAGACACACACACAAGCGTACGCATACACACGCATGCACAGCCAGACAGACACAAACACACACATACACATCGTGTGCGCACGCACACACGTGCGCGCGCGCAAACACACACACACACACATGAAAAATTGGTAACACTGCCACTCAATAGCAACAGGCTCTCCCTGTGCACAGAATTTGAGTTTTTACATAACAATATAGTCTTCTGTGGCTATCGATACAATACAATACAATACAATTAAACACAATGCAATACAACTTAACACAATGCAATACAATACCATGTAACAATGCAATGCAGGACAATGCAAGATTTCTTTTTGGTGCCTCATCTTCTTTGAGATCCCCGTCCTGCTGTTCCCACTCCACTTATCCCAATCTCCCCGTCACAGCCATACCCATATTCCTTATGTCTCATCTTCAGGGTCAGCAGTCCACAGAGAGCCCATCAAAGAACAATGCAGGATAATATTGCAATGTAATAAAATTCAATGCAGCGCAATCCGATGCAATGCATTACTAGACATGAACATAAATACATGTTCAAAGTGTTTGTGGTAAGCAATCACATAATTATTTGGATGAAAACATTATTTTTACTTGAATTCAGCACAATTATTCATGAACAAAATAAGATAATAGCAGCATCAACCATCATTCAATAGTGATGATACTATTGTATGGAATTGGAATAGCACTGAATCCTGTAAAGCAACAAAATCAAAGCGCTTACATTTAAATCCTATACATGCATGCAACCGTCCACGAATAGGATTAACAACTATCAAATTTACACACACACACACACACACACACACACACACACAAAGAGTGGCATGTTTAGGCAGGGTGGCGAAGACTGGCTGTTGAAGAGTATGGATACTTAACTCTAGAAAAGGCCTTTTCCCAATTGATGTTAATCTTACAATAACTCTCTTTTGCTACCAGATCTAACTAATTAGTTTTGTGCAGGCATCCACACGGTAATTGAGCGCCAAACACCAACATCCACATCACGTCTGTACATCGATCTTCTCCAATCATCAGCAGACAACCATGCGCTGTTCACAGCTCCTCCGAGACAGAAGAGTACATCAAGTCGCCATATTGCTCTCCCCTGATAGCTTCTGGCGCGCTAATTGGAAATCGGCATAGTGGATGTGTGGACTTTTGTTTCTAAGTCTTCAAAGCATTGAGACCCTAGGGACGAGCTATGGCGGGAGCTGCTGCGTTGTGTGTAGAAATTATTTGGTCAACACGTGGGGGAAGAGTCGTGATGACACTCTGTGTGGTTTTGTTGGCGGAACCCAGTGACTTGGGCCAGTTATTGTGGCGTTGACGGGGTATCATATTCGTAATTATTGTGGTTGCGTGTGTGTAAAAGGGGTGTTCATGGATTAGGGTGTGTGTGTGGGTGGGTGGGCATGTGCGTGCTTGCCTCTGTGTGTGTGCTTGCTTGCTTGTGTGTGTGTGTGCGTGCATGCGTGCTTGCTTGCCTCTGTGTGCTTTTTATATTATTTTATTTCGAGTATAATGGAATAGCAATCATGTGCTTCTTTTTTTTACACCCATCCCCGTGTGTATGCAGTTTTGTCAATTTTGTCATCCGTTCCGACCGGCACACAATGGCCTACTCTTCCGAAAACGGAAACTCTGTGTGTGTGCGTGTGTGTGTGTTTTCTTGCTTGTGTGTTGTTGTTGTTGTTGTCGTCTTCAATTTAACGTCTGTTCACTCTAAGTGCTTGTGTGTACTTGCTTAAATGTGTGCATGCTTGCTTGCTGGCTGGCTTGTGTGTGCGTGCGTGTGCGTGCGTGCGTGGGTGCGTGTGTGAGAAAATTAGTGAACAGTCATACCTCAACTCACAGGCGGCAGCAATCGATTCCTGGCTGGAAACATCCTTTTGTCCCTGACGATAGAAGCGTGCAGGAAAACGTGTAGGTACAGGCGCGGGTCCGTCATTCAGCCCTATTGTCTACCTCCCACAGTCTATCCTGTTGGTACAAGAAAGCCTGCAGCCAGATGGGGCAGAGCTCTTGGGGTGTGGCCTGTGTGCGGGCTTTTTGTCCTCACTGGAGAGCAGCCCTTTCCAACAACGGCTTACTTAGCGCAGTGATGCATCGAGTGACACTCAACCGTGGTCCACTTTTTCAGTGCATGTTGAAATTCTCACAACAAAGCCCCAGCAAAATGAATGAATGAATGAGAGAGAGAGAGAGAGAGAGAGAGAGAGAGAGAGAGAGAGAGAGAGAGAGAGAGAGAGAGAGAGATTCAGATTCAGATTCAGAATATTTTATTGCCATTTAAGTCATGTAGACTTATTTGACACAAAAAAAGCATCAATTATAACTATCTATTTGGCTAAAAATGATGTACACTAAAGTGTGTGTGTGAGGTGTGAGTGTGTGTGTATGTGTGTGAGAGAGAGAGAGGTTCAGACAACTTTGGGGGTTGTGGACATGGCTCAGGTACTCGTGGGCTGGTTACTATAAAACCAGGTACTGTGTGCGAAGGAACGCAGAACGTCTTGCGCACACGTTAAAACCTGTTTGGCTTTTCGAAAAAAGAATAGGTCATTATGTTGAACAGATTAAAAAAAAAGTCACTAAAACCGCATACACACAGGAACAAGATGTAAAAAAGCACATGAGTTCTTATTCCATTATCCTCGAAATTAAACAACAAAATAAATAAATGAATAGATAAAATCACTGTGTTGTATAAACAATCACTGTGTTGGATAGACAATCCCTGTGTTGTGTAGACGATCACTTTGTTGCCTAGATAATCACTTTGTTGTATTGACAATTTCTGTGTTGGACAGACAAACTACTATGTTCGACAGTGATGGACAATATTACCCACGGAACTTGGGTTTATTGTCTCATCCAAAAGACTAGCATCCAGACCTTCACTTGTGGCCAAGTGGATGGAAGAGAAGTCTAGCATCAGGATCAAACTTAACGGCCTCTTCCTAGCTAGACAGATGTATTACTGCTAGACCATCCAATCACTGAAAGGATATTGGGCATGGTCAAAATGGTAACTGACAACATATAGATTTTCCCCCTGCAATCTGCAAGCATTACAATAGTCAGATATCATGAAATCATTTTTCTTTTTTTATATAGCTGAAATATGAACTGGATTCTGGAACACTCCAGTGAAGTCAAGAGCGTTACTAACGAAGCCTTCATAATCGTATTCTTGTCTCTACCCCTGTTCCCCACTTGTGAACACCACCACCAAGCAATAAGGGTGGTTTGATGGTCTAGAGGTAACGCGCCTGCCTAGAAAGCGAAAAAGTCCGGGTCGGAAGTGTGCGGTGGTTTGATCCCCGTTGGAGCCTAAACTTGTCCCCCATCCATTAGACCTTGAGTGTGGTCTGGTTGCTAGTTTTTCGGATGAGACGATAAATCAAGGTCCTGTGTGCTACACAAAATTATTTAGCGCACGTTAAAGAACCCACGGCAAAAAGAGTCTGCCTCGGCAAAATTATGTAGAACAAAATCCACTCTGATAGGGAAACAAATACAGCTGAAGACAAGTAAAGAAAAAAATAATGGGTGGCGCTGCTCTTGTGGCGACCCGCTCTCACCAGGGAGAGCAGCCCGAATTTCACGCAGAGAAATCTGCCATGACTTTAAGTGGTATGAAAATCTTTACAAAATGAAAATAAAAGAAAATAAGATGGCTGTGAAGCTGCCTCTCACCACACTCCATCCAAAGCTGTGGCTGCTTGAAAGATTCTGAGGTAAAAGTCACAGCCACCATAACGGCTTTTTAATCAAGAGACCAGAAGCTATCAGGGGAGAGAAACATGGCGGACTGATTGTATTCTTCTATCTCAGAGGAGCCACGAACCGCCATTGTCGTCTGCTGATGACTGGAGAAGGCCGGTGACAGAACAGAGACGTTAATGCAGATCTGGTGTTTGCTTCTCAATTAACGCATGGGTGAAAGCATGTCAGGGAAGTGCAACATGGGAAATATGAGTACTCTTCTGTTTCGGAGGTGCTATGGGTTTTTTGTCGTCTGCTAACTATTGTGTTGGAGAAAAAAAAGGGGTGAGGGGTCTGGATATAGAACGTACCTACAGTAGAGAATGATTATTCAATAGTCTATGTACAATATCATAATTCACAATGGTAATTTAACAAAGCAAAGAGAGACGGGATAGCCTGGCAGTTAGAGCGTTGCGCATTGCACTCACGATCTGCTGACCTGGGTTTAAATCCCGTTCAAGAGGATTTTCCCCCTTGAGTTAACATTAGTGCCGACTCCACTCCCCCAAAAGTCCTTCGGGGTAGACTATAAAACGAGATCCTGTGTGCGAACGCAGGCAAAACATCTTCTACACACGTACATCTTCTACACACGTTAAAACCTGTTTTTCGCTTTTTGAAAGAGTAGGGCTATTATGTGTCGGGGGGAGAGGGGGCGGATGACAAAATTGACAAAACCGCATGCACGCGGGGACTAGATGTAAAAAAGCACATGAGTGCTTATTCCATCCTCCTCCAAATAAAAGAATAAAAAGGTGACCTGACCATACAGATAAAGCCATGGCTTTTTTCTCCCATCCTTGTTCCACAAGTGTCTGTCTACCATCCCAAACAAATCCTATAACTACAGCTCTCATAAAACCATGTTCACAGCCCCCGTCACATCAAAGGCACAGAAACAAATAAATATCACAACTACTATGACCATTTGTCAATGAGCAGACGTTGACCTATTTGGGGAAAGCAGCAACACAAGTTTGAGGTATTCTTCTCTCTCTCAGAGAAGCTACTGCAATGGTACTAGTAAAGCAAGTTACTGAGGGAACGGTAATGGTGGTTGGTGTAGCAGGTAAACGAATGAAAAGAGGATTGAATGCAGACACGACATTTGCCTTTTCTAACGTGCTTCAGGTACAGATGAAGGCAGTAAACCAACATGTCCATGTATTGATGCAGGTGAGTGATTACAGATACACTGTTGGGACGAATTTTCAAACTCACAGGCCAGAAGCTATCAGGGGAGAGCAACAGGGCAAGCCGATGTACTCTCCTGTCGGCGAGGAGCTGTGAAGTGGAGTGATGACGATTATTGGAGGAGGTTGGTTAATGGAGAGAGGCTTGAATGCCGACATGGTGTTTGCCTCTCCACCCTGCTTCATGCATGGACGAAGGCACAAAGCCAGGTCTGGGCTTTTTCTTGGTGTGGGGCAATATATTGATTATGGACACACTGTTGGGTAAAAGCCCTTTAATGTTTGTGCTGGAATAATGACGCGCACTTTTGGGGGGACTGTAGAAAATGACAGAGTTTCTAGCCGAGGTCTGGGTGGGGTTTTTTTTGATGCCTTTATGAACCACGTGACCGTTAAATACGCTTCGGTTTTGTTGAGAAAACTTGATGGTAAATGTAGTGAAATAGTCAAAGGGCGTATTGTTATGAAACTGTTTTGTACCACTACTTCTACTGGTACTACTACTACTGCTGCTACTGCTGCTACTGCTGCTGCTACTGCTACAACCACCGCCACCACCACCACCACCTCCACCACTACCACCACCACTACTACTACTGCTGCTGTTGCTGCTGCTGCTGCTGCTGCTGCTACTACTACTACTACTACTACTACTACTACTACTACTACTTCTACTACTACTACTACTACTACTACTACTACTACTACTATTGCTGCTGCTGCTGCTGCTTCTGCTGCTGCTGCTGTTTCTGCAACTACTATTTCTCCTACAACTATCTGTAATATTACTAAGGATGCTGCTGCTGCCATAACCGTTTTGTCTCTACGCTCATTACTTTCTCCTTTTCATCACTGGTCTACACTATTTTGCTTTGCAGTTTTTTCATATGTTTTGTTTTTTCTGCAAAATATCCTTGGCCTCTAGAAACAACGTTAGACACACATTGTTTTATTTCACCAGCAGAAAGACAAACTTTATCATGATGTCTGTCTGTTCACATGCGCAGCTACCACTTTTCTGGCAACAGTACTAAGCCAAAATATAACAATCTATCATAAGGCCCCTCCACATGCCACAGTCATCTAGAAGGCTCAGAAACAAAGCCAAGCTGGTGATGATGGTTTTCATTTATAAAGCCAGGAACTATCAGGGGAGACAACATGGAGAGTTGATGTACTCTTCTGCCTCACTCACAGGAGGTTAACTACAGTAATGATGATTATTGGAGAATATCAATTACTGAGCTCGTACGGTCATTACTGGAGAATATTAATGAATGCTGGTTATTGGAGAGCATTTATGAACAAACAGTGCTGAAGACTATTGAAAAACATTAATCACTGAACATAGATAATCATTATTGGAAAACGTTAATGAATAAGCAGTGATGGTGAGTATTGGAGAACATTAATAATTGAATAGTAGTAATCATTATTAGAAAGCGCTAATGAATGAAAAGTAATGATGGTTATTGAAAAACGCTAATGAATGGTCAATAATGGCGATTACTGGATAATGTTTCTGAGCTAACAGTAAGGGTGATCATTAGAAAACATCAATGAATAAACAGTGGTAGTAGTTTAAGAAGAACTTTAACAAGTTAACAATAATGGTGATTACTGGATAATGTTAATTAATGAACAGTAATGGTCATTATCGGAGAACGTTAATGAATAAACAGTAATAAAGATTGTTGAAAAACGTCAATAACTGAACTGATGATTGTTGGAGAACGTTAATGAATGAACATTAATGGTGGTTATTGGAGGACGTTAGCGGCTGAATAATAATGTTGATTATTGGACAACGTTATTGTCTCAACAGTAACGATGGTTATTGGAGAACATCTAATGATTGAACAGTAATGATGATTGTTGAAGAACTGTTATAACCAAACAGTAATGTTGATTATTGAAGACCGTTCATAACTGCACAATAATGGTGATGATTGGAGAAATTGGTATATGAAGAGAGGCTTCAATGTAAACAAGGTATGGGCCTCTCTAATGTGCTTCATGTATGGTTGGAACCATGCAGCTATTTGCAGTTTTCTTGCTGTGAAGGGATTACGTGTATCATGGATACATTAGCAGAAGAATCACGCTGTATTTGTGGTTGTGTTCTACATGTAGTTTTTTTTAGACTGTGTGGAGTTGACACACAATGCACCCTCTGGCACCCCCACCCCCTTTTTATGTGCTACTTTTGACTCTCTAAAAGAGAGAGAGGGAGGGAGGGAGGTAGAGAGAGAGAGAGTAAAGTTCAGCTCCAGTTTGAAAGTTCATGGTACCTACAATGAAAGAACTGTAGATTATGTAGCTTTAAAAATCCATGGAGTCTGCAATAATCTAGTTATTCCTGATTTGTTGAGAAATATTTGATAATGATAAACTGCTCATGCAGTTTCTACTGCTGCTGCTGTTGTTGCTGCTACTGCTGCTATTGCTGCTGCTACTGCCGCTGATGCTGCTACTGCTACTGCTGCTGCTATTACTGCTGCTACTGCCGCTGTTGCTGCTACTGCTGCTGCTACTGCTGCTGCTGCTATTGCTGCTGCTACTGCTGCTGCTGTTGTTGCTGCTGCTGCTGTTGCTACTACTGCTGCTGCTACTACTGCTGCTGTTGCTACTGCTACTGCTGCTGCTGCTGTTGCTGCAACGACTTCTGCTGTTAAATTGTCCATGCAGTTCTTTTTACGCCATTGTTCTCTTCCCTTTCATATTTTTTTTGCTTTGTAATGCTTTCACATATTTCATTTATCAGCAAAGTGTTGTGCACTGACGTCAAACATTAATAAGTTTCAACTTTTTTACATGACATTATGGTTTGTAACTCACATCTCTTATTTATGATCTGGTACTTGTCAGGTTTAGACCTAAACATTGATTTTTTTCTTTGCAGAAGGGATTTTTACCTGTACGGAACCATCCCCCTTTTTTCTGAAACAAAATGTACAGTGATCCACTTGATTAGCTTTGCACGCTTTCTATAATTGCTTTGTCAAGGTGAAGGATACAAACCATTGAACATTCAGAAGCTCACATACATATACACAAACTGACAGAAAGAAATTGTGCACAGGCACGCACGCACACCTACATACATACGCACGTGTGCATGCGTGTGTGTGCGTGCGCGCGCGCCTCGTATGTGTTTGTGTGTGTATGTGCGTGTCTGTGTGTGTCTGTGTATGTGCAAACGTGTGAAATCATGTGGACGCACGTGCTAGGGCGTTTAAACATATCTAGGCAGACATTTAATGTAAGTCAGATACAGATTTAGACAATGGTCAACATCCTCAAAAAGTCATTTATACACACACACACACACACACACACACACACACACACACATACACGCACGCACGCACGCACACTATTCTCCCCCCCCCCCCCCCCCCCACCTCTGTAGCTTGGCATAAAAACACTCCCCCTCCCTCTTTGTTTGTGTGTGCTGGGGAGGGGGAAAGAAGGGTGTGTTCATTCTTTAATATGTGCCTGTACGCATTCACACAGGACAAAATGTTTCAAATGCTTATGGTTATTCCCTAAATGAATATACTTTGGGGAAAAAATCAGCTAAATCAACATGAAAGAAGATGGTCACCACTGATGAACGGGCACAGGCAAAAACGAATTAGCATCAGTATTCATGTGCTTAGATTGCGTGTGCGTGAGTCCCTTCCTTTCTAATCTCTTTCATCTGAACCCCCGCACAGAGCCTCTGACGAGATGCTCTTTTATTCATCAACTCCAGGACTTTCACGGATAAATGAAGCGAAAATCCTGGCAGCGTTTGTCTGTCAGATCTCTCAACACCTCTGGAATGAAGTCAGTGCATTCTACCGTGTGCTAGATGTTCACAGGGAGTGGTGGCAGACTAAGGTACCACCTGAAAGGTGGGCATGAAAAATACAGTCTGCAGGGTTAAACTTGATCATCACAGCTGAACAATATGTGGGGTGAAGAACAGTATGGAAATGGAAGGGGAGGGGGTAGGGTATTGAACCAGAACTTAGCTTACCATAAAAGAGAAGATAAACTTTCGGATCATGTGAACTTGGATGGCTTTCTCCATGTAAAATGTAAAGGAGAAGAATAGCCAAGCTTCTAGAGCAATGATGGTGAGATGTGGAACAAAACTTGAAGACCAAACCTGGCTAAGGGTCAAGTCAAGTCAAGTCAAAAACACTGTAATCATCCCATGAAGGGCAATTACAATACTGACAGGCACATTGATACGTAAAATTTTCTCGAAAGACACAAGAAAAATACATTTCAAATTGTTATGAACATTCCAAGATAGCTTTATATATATATATATATATATATATATATATATATATATATATATATATATATATATATATATATATATATATCACCTACACACAAACCCAGGCGTGCGCACACACACGCACGGCATATGCACGCACGCACGCACACACACACACACACACACACACACACACACACACACACACACACACACTCATACACACATACCCACACACGCCAATGTAGGAATACAATGTTGTAAAAACAACAACAAACCATTGATTGGAAGGGTGTCAAAAAGAGATGCTTTGTGTGAACTGAAGTGTGAATTGAACCTGGCTAGTAAGAAATAGTGAAAGGTTTATATAACATGATGTTTGACTTTTATACCATAAACAGTTCAAAAACTCTATTTCAAACGATTATTATTTGCTGTACTGTTGTGTCTCTTTACATGTGGACCACTCGAATAGATAATGTAAAGAATTCTGGTTAAACATTGTGACTATTAAGAAAAGGGGGGAAGCAGATGACAGCAAAATAGCTGACAAGGCAAGGCCAGGACAAAGCAAGGCAAGGACAAGGCAAGGAAAATGATGACACTGGCAAAGTTAGTTTCAAAACCCCATTAGATGTACACGGAAGTGTCACATATTGCAAGCAACTCACTCAAAACATGAAACATGGTCTGGGAAGAGAAAAGCCTTCCTGTTATCAATTAGAGGAATATAGTAATATTTGAGAACAGTGAAATAGTCTGCAGCGTCTGTTCCTGCTCTTGCTGCTGCTGCTGCTGCTGCTGCTGAGCGACTGCTACTGTTGCAAATGCTATCACTACCAGCAAGGACAAGTGCTATTGCTGACTGCAGTTCTCATTTCTACTAATGCTGTTCCTGCTGCTACTTTTACTACTACTACTACTACTACTGCTGCTGCTGCTGCTGCTGCTGCTGCTACTACTACTGCTGCTGCTGCTGCTGCTGCTTCTACTACTGCTGCTACTGTTGCTTCTGCTGGTACTACTACTACTACTCCTCCTGCTGCTGCTACTACTACTACTACTGCTACTGCTGCTTCCTCTTCTGCTACAACAACAACAACTACTACTACTACTGCTCCTACTGCTGCTGCTGCTGCTGCTACTACTACTACTACTACTACTGTCATGAGACTGTTGCTTATTCTGCTGTTGCCTTTGCATTTTCACCGACTACTACTGTTACTGCTGCTACAACAGCTATTACTACTGCTGCCTCTGCCACTGTTGCTGCTAGTACTGCTGCTGCTGCTGCTATAAGTACTATTTGTCTGTGTGTCTATGCGTCCTGTTTTCCATGGCTCTCTTCCACTATGTATTTTATGCTGTGCAATCATTATCGACATGTCTTATTTATCCGCAAACTGTCCTGGCGGCGATGTGAAGACAAAGGGTTTCAGTGTATTCGCCCATGCCATGGTTTTGTTTAACATCTCTATTATTCAGACTCTGGCCATTGTCAGCTTTAAGACTGAACGTATTTTGTTCAGGGACAAATTGATTTTTTTTTTTACATGCGCTAAAACATCTTTTTCTGAAAGAGAATGTATGGTGATCCCCACGATCAATATTGTATGCTTCCTATAAATGTTATGTCAAGCAGAATGATACCAATGAATGAACATTCGAAGAAACACACACGCGCGCGCGCGCGCACACACGCACCCCCCTCGCACAGAGAGAGAGAGAGAGAGAGAGAGAGAGAGAGAGAGAGAGAGAGAGAGAGAGAGAGAGAGAGAGAGAGATGCGCACATGCATGTCTATGCTTTGTGTAAGGACACACCCATTGCATGTACACAAAATAAGCTGTTAATGCGTGTGATTCAGCCAGGGATATAGAGCATGGTCTAAACTGACAGAAATCGTTTTAACGCAAGCAAGGCCCACACATAATACTCAACTTCTCATCCAATATAAAAAGCCCATGCATGCGTGCGCGTGTATGTGTGTGTGTGCGTGTGTGTGTGTGTGTGTGCGTGTGTGTGTTGTGTGCGCGCGCGTGTGTGTGCTATATTTTTTTATTTCGATGATTATGGAATAAGCACTTGTGCTGTTTTACATTCAGTTTTGTCATCCATTCCCAAAGGCACACAATGCCCTACTTTTCCGAAAAGCGGAACAGGTTTTAATGTGTGCGCAAGATGTTCTGCGCGCGTTCACACACAGGACCTCGGTTTATAGTCTCATCCGAAAAACTTTTGGGGGTATGGAGTCGGCACTGATGTTAACTCCAGGGAAAACATTCCCTTGAACGGGATTCAAACCTGGGTCAGCCCATTCTTTAATTAATGCACACCTGTTCGATGTCATGAGTCACAGGTGTTTGTTGTTGTTTTTTACAAGAAATAGTTATCACATTTTGTCACACTGCAGTAGAAAAAGGGCTACGACAACACAAAATAAGACAGAGCACTTACAAACCCACACAGATACGATTAGTACCGGCACACTCACGTGTGTACTTTGATTGCCCGTGCACGAGTCCACTCCTATCCAATCTCTTTCATTTGAACCCTCTCTTCCCACCGCCATTAATACGGGGTTTGCTTCAGACAAAGTATGTATGTTAGTCCGTCCTTTTTGACGATGACCTCCAAAACAGCAGAGGAGGCAGCTGCCGTTTCGGAAATTGGGCAGAAATTTGATTATAGTGGAGATGCCTTGCCCACAGTACATCCCCACTCTCTCGGCCAAGTGGGCATAAGGACAGTCAGCGTTGGAGATGTTCACCAAAGGCCAACTAGCCCCCAGGGCTGCAGCACATAAGGACTGGCAAGTCAAGCCTCATAGTCAGAGAGTTATAGTCGATCACTGAAGACTAAGCTGTAAAGTGGAATTCCATGAGTGGAAAAGCCACTGGTCATACAGCCTCTCAGTTTGCTGTTGCCCCCAGCGTCAATGGTTTAATCAAGAACTGTGATAAACCCCAGGCGATGACGTACTCTTCTATTCATCAACTCCAGGACTTTCAGGGATCAGTTATGAAGTAAGAATCCTAGCAGCTTCTGCGTTCATTCATTCCATATTGTTTACAGCCCTAGCGACCACCAATGCCATATCAGGGCTGTCTGTCACCTCAATCAGTTTCAGTCGCTCCAGTAACTTTCACTTCAAATTCAAAATCAACACCTCCTAAAGCCTTTAAATATATAACACTATCCTTCTGAAAAAAATTTAAATGACACAATACCTAAATCATTTATTTCCTTAAGGTTAATAAACCAGGCTGTACTGAGGACGCCAGCAATTCCACTTAATTTCTCATCCCTAGATTACTATAAAAAAAAAATAATAATAAAAAATAAATAAAAAAGCTTCTGTTGTTCAGATTCCAGGAATGAATAGGGCGTTGCCTACCATGTGCTAGATGTTCACGGGGAGATGTGGCAGAATAAGGTACTGTCGGAGCGTGGACAGGAAACTGCAGCCTGCAGGGTTAAACTTGAGCATCACCGCTGAACGAGGCAAGAGGTGGGAAAGATAATGGAGATGTGGGAGGGGAGGTTACTTAGAGGTTACTAAAACCAGACTTAAGTGAAAGGAAAGTGTTGGGAAAAGAGTGTCTTGGTTTTATGATTGTACATGTTACTGTTGGTGTAGCTTTTTCACTGAAAATTTAATGATAATAAGAAGAAGAATGATTAAATGAGGACTTTCTAGAGTGCTGAATCTTGCAAAGCTAACAAATAACATTGCTTGCATTCAAATCATTCACACACATGTGACCATACACAAGAAAACAACAAAAATTAACAGATTTCAATTTTAGACAGAGAGAGATTGTTGCATGTACACATGTGAACATTTTTTTTAATACATGTTGTTCGAAGAAAGAACACAGAGCCAAAGGACATGCATAACTGAGCACATGGGAGCCATGGAAACCTTGTCAGATGTTGTGGTAAGTGTATTGCTGAACTGAATTTACGTCATTGTGCCCTTACCCCACCCCTTTTCTTTTACTATGGGTTTTCACAACACATCATCTGCAATCTTATATCTTAACTCTCTCCCTCTCAGTTGCATGAAGACAGGGCAACCATGCATGCGTGCGCGTGAAACATGCAGTGTGTGTGTGTGTGTGTGTGCAAGCACCTACCCTCATATGTGCATGTAGTGTGCTCATTGTTTAATGTGCTATGCCATATGCATGACAGGAGATCTTTACCATTCACAGTCATAACCTTATGTGCAGGTACTGGGGAAAAACCCACCCAGCTAGATCAATAGGAAATAAGCTGGTAACACTGATAAACCTTCACAGGCAAAATTAGCACCTGTGTGCACGTGCTTTGATTGCGGGTGCGTGAGTCCTTCCTTGTCTAATCTCTTTCATCTGAGCCCCCACGCAAAGCCTCAGTGCTCTTTTATTCATCAAATCCTGGACTTTCACGGAGAAATGAAGCCAAAATCCTGGCAGATCTTTTAATGCCTCTGCAAAATAAGAACGATTTATTTGTCTGTGTCCAAGATGTTCAGGGAACTGTGGCAGATTAAGACACCACAGAATATACAGCATACCCTGTTAAACTTGAGCTGAGCAAGGCAAAGGAGGGAAAAGACTATGGGATAAGGTGAGAGGTTACTGAACTGCAACTGAGTTTGCTGTGAAAGAGAAGGTCGAGTTTTCAGGTCATGTGAAAGGTGGTTTATTTCTTTTCCATTTACAATTAGAGAAGGTGAAAATGCAAGCTGCTGTAGAAATGAGGTAAACTATGGAATGACAGTTAGAAACCAACCGTAGTCCAGGGCGTTGAATCCCAATGGTTTGAGAGTACTGGACTGTGTATCAAACTTGGCTAGTTAACAAATACTGAAAGTTTCTATATTTCTTGCTGTATTTATCATCATTATCAGCAGCATCCCCTTGACCAAGATGGTCATTGGGGAACATACGGGAGGTGTTGGTGGATAATTTACTCCAGGTTGGTCTGTCACACACACACCAACATATCCAGGAGAAGACCAGCAGACTCCAAACATTCGGACAGCAAGTGGGGCTTCGTATTAGCACCAAAGAAAACAGAGACAATGTCGCTCAATGTGAACACACCAGCCCCTGTCAAAGTGAATGGAACTGACCTGCGCCAGACAGTCAAGTTCACATACCTTGGCAGCAGCATCAAACCAGAGGGCGGCACAAAAGAAGACATCCACAACAGACTGGGCAAGGCCAGGAATGTGTTTAGGGAGATGAACAATATCTGGAGATCAACTCAGTACAGCACCAACACCAAGCTGAAGCTATACCAGAGCTGTGTTGTATCTACGCTCCTGTACGGTTCTGAGTGCTGGAGGATGACGGAAGCGAATCTTACCAAACTTCGATCCTTTCACACCATATGCCTCCAAAGAATTCTCCGGATCTTTTGGCCAGAGAAGATCTCCAATGAAGACCTATTACGGAGATGCAGGCAGGAAGACATGGGAACCATCATCACCAGACGACGGTGGAAGTGGATTGGGCACATCCTCCGACGAGACCCACAGTCAATCACAAGAACAGCATTGCACTGGACCCCAGAAGGAAGGAGAAAGAAAGGAAGACCAAAAGCAACGTAGAGGAGGACTGTAGAAAGTGAGATGAAGGCCATGCAACACTCTTGGGGATCAGTGACTAGGTTGGCCCAGGATACACACACACACACACACACACATTATCTCATGAAAGCAAAGCCAATTTGTAATTTACGGTGTTTTTTAAAAAGATTATACCCATGTAATGCCTTTTCATGGCTATTATTTTTTTTAATTTTTGGATAAGCGCTAAAACAAATACAGTGTTGTTATTATTATTACCCTGGCAGCATGCACTGCTACTGATGTTTGCTGCTGCTGCTGCCATTCCTATTCTGTCTACTTCTAAAGCTGCTTCTGTTACTACAACTGTTATTGCTACTCTCCCTACTGTTTCTGCTGATACTGCTTGTGCACAGGATTTGAACCCTGGCCGGCATATCATGAGGGCAATGCACAACCCTGTAACCACCAAGCTATCCATGTGTGTGTGTGTGTGTGTGTGTGTGTGTGTGTGTGTGTGTGTGTGTGTGTGTGTGTGTGTGTGTTGTGTCTGTGTGTGTGTGTGTGTGTGTGTGTGTGTTTGTGTGTGTGTGTGTTTGTGTTTGTGTGTGTCTGTGTGTGTACATGTCTGTGTGAGTGCATGCACACACAGGCACGAGTGTGTGTGTGTGTGTTTGTTGTGTGTGTATGTGTGTGTGTACATGTTGGTGTATGCACATGTGGGGGGGGGGGGAGTGAGTAGGTGCACTTATTCTTTCATAGCATGCATGCCTGATCACAAATTTTTCACATACTTCAAGCTATGAGCCAGATTTACACAAAATAAAATGACAACACTGATACCCTAGCTCAGACATGATGAGCATAATGCACGTGCTTACATTGCCTGTGCGTGAGTCCCTTCCTTTCCAATCTCTTTCATCTGAACCCCCGCACAGAGCCTCAAACAAGGTGCTCTTTTATTCATCAACTCCAGGACTTTCACGGATAAATGAAGCGAAAATCCTGGCAGCTTTTGTTTTTCAGATCTCTCAATACCTCTGAAATGAAGTGTGGAATGTAGTGTGTGTTAGGTGTTCACGGGAGCTGAGGCAGAATAAGATAATACAAGGATGGTTGGTATGAAAAATACAGCATGCAAGGTTCAACTTGATCATCAAAGTGGAACAAGGGGAGGGGTGGAGAAGATTATGAACATTGCAGGGGATGACCAAAACCAAACTTGCCTTAGAAGAGAAATATTGACAAATGAGTTGTTTGGCTTTGTCATTTTTCTCCTTTGTTCACATGAAATTTAAGCAGGGTGAAAAGTCATACAGCTTGGACAACAATTTACGATGTGGAATAAACATTGGAAACTGAAGTGGGGTCATGGGTGTTGAAATGACTAGTTTGTGCTGACTGAACTGTTACTTAAACCAGTGCTATCTCATTAAAGATAATGGTAAAGGTGTCCAATGTGTTTGTAGGGGCGTTAGGCATCAGAGACCTCAACTTCTCAAGGGGCCAGCATATTGAGGCAGGCGCCCATCTACTCTCCTTCACTGCTTGACCTTCCCTGACCCTAAAGAGGCAGGTACCCATTTACGGCTGGGTGAACTGGGGGACAGTACTGAAGCCAAGGCGCGCAAACGGTCACCCATCCAAGTGGTAACCACGCTCAATGCTGCTTAACCTTAGCTGGGGGGAAGCGAGTGCTCACTATCTGATTAAAAAGAGAATATTTTTATACCTGCAACGGTTTATAAAATTCAAATACCATCTGCTCTACAGTACCTTCTACCTACCAGTAGTTCACTTGAACAGATAGTGTGAAGAGTATTAGCTTGAAGTTACATAACTTTTGATAACGACAACCCCAAATGGCCAAGGTGACAGGTTTCTACTCGCAACGGTGTTGAAGTTCAAATCTTGAATGCACCTAGTTGATTACATATGTAGGAATTTTATCATTTCCCAGGCCAGCTTCGGTAAAACCTGCTACTGTTTATTCCTCTTCATGCACACACAAACACAGGAAGAAAGAAACTCCATGGTGCAGGTCGAAGATTCCATGTTCATCTGAGCATTCTGTGAGCTGGGAAGAACAAAAGAGCCCAGCATGCACCTGAGGCTTCTCCAGTACACGCATGGTCAATATAGTCAATCCTTGATGAAGCTTGAAGCTGAGTTCCCTGTAAATATGGTGCAACATACACGGAATATTACACAAGTAATTATGTCCCCTTTTCAAAAATAAAATACACATCATGAACGAAAAGTTCACTGAGCTCAAAATTTGGATCATGATTGTATTGATCCATGTCTTTCTTTCTCTGTCTTGTTCAAAATTAAAGTGCTATGAGCCATGCAGGATAAATATCAATATACAATGTTTGTATATTTCTGCTGCCTTTGTTGTTGTGTGTAATGTCAAAAAAGGTTGTGTGAATGACTGGGGGCAGTATTGATAAGAAGTCTGCCATGTGTTCATCTGAACCCTGTTCAGAGTTTCAATCCATGTGCTGGCTGAGTGGATAGCATCAGAAATAATTACTCAAAGGGGTTTGTTATCAAACCTGTTAATCATGCTCTAAAGTTGGGGGAGGGGTTCATTCATCTTTTCATATTTTCTTCTGTTCATTTTGTGTTTTGCCTTCATCTTTACGTCCAATGCACCTCCCCCATCTCCATCATCACAGTTTCCTTCTTTTCTTTTTGCTGCCTCGTCTTCTGTGACGCCCCTGTCCTACTGTGTCCATGCATGCCACTTTTTTGGTCCCCCCCCCCCCCCAACCAGGCTTGATATGTGCATCATCAGGGTTGGAACTCTACAGGAAGCTTATCAATGTTAGGCCACCGGGGGGCAATCAGTCAGATTGGCCCTGCACTGCTGCTAGATCATTCGGGTAGTGTTCAATGGTGCGTGCTCTGAGCTAACATACGCAGGTATTTCTTCTTCGTCGTTGTCAAAAGCTCAGACATAAACTATTGTTGTCTGTCATATGAGCTAAAATGCGTTGCGCTGCCATTAAGCGCCTGACAAGTCAGGCCCAGCGGATCCGACTTCTGCATGGGAGAGAACCGTCATTTAAAAAAAAAAAATTTAGGGGGAAAAAGGCAGGAGAATGAACCGAGAAGGTAGAAAATAGCCAAGAAGGAAACGACATGAAGAAAAGGAATAATAAAAAACAAAGAAAGGGATAGACAAGAGGGAATTCCTAGCTCAGAATTCCCAGAGGGTGGGTATGCCATTTATACTGACAGGTCCCCGGACCGCCCACAAGGGAAATACGCAGGAAACCACCTACTAAGCCCACTACTGATGACAAGAACACCTCAGCCATGGAGCCACGCTGAAGGAGACGTCCACCTGGAATGAGGCCCACAACATTCCCGAAGGAAACCGAAACTGGGGTCATCATAAGACAAGAGGAACTGGGCTCACTGAATCAGAGACAACTTTCTTTTATTGCATGATCAACGGCGATAAGGCTGATGTGATAGTTGGTCTTCAGTTTTACGTTTGTTCACATACACGTGATATTAGTCACTGATGTAATAGTGATGCTATGGAATGCACAGTGCTTTGAGGCGACTTGACAGGGCTGTATTTACCGGTAGTTCATACGATAAGATATCCCAGCATCTAGCAGAACATAGAAATACAGACACCTGCAGTATTGGTCAGGTACTTTGAGCAACCCCCTCAAAATTGCATCCGTTAAATGGATGGAACTTGACTGTGTGGTCTTAGTCTTCCCAAGGAGCCCACAGCAAACTCACTCTGGGTTAGAGCCGGCCAGACTAAGGGAAAAACCTACCACTGTTGGGATTTAAACCTGCGACCTTCTGGCCAGTGCCCAACGCTCTAACCACTGTGCTATGGCGTATGATGTTTCCTGGCTTCCTTGTGTCACTGTGAAATATGAATTAAGTTCAGTGCTTTAACCATGCCTTTTCTTCTGATTTTGGGGATAGCGTGGATCAGTGGTCTAGATGTAACGCACCTGCCTAGAACGCGAAAAGTTTGGGTTTGAAGTGTGTGGTGGTTCGAACGCCGTTTATAGATGATGATGATGATGATGTATGGAATTTATATAGCGCTGAATCTTGTAAAGCAACAAATCAAAGCGCTCAGATGACTCTTTTTTTGAGGATAATAGAATAAACACTAATGTGCTTTTTTACATCCAGTCCCCGTGTGTATGCGATTTTGTAAATTTTGTCATCTGTTCCCACCAGCACACAATGGCCTACTCTTTCGAAAAGTGGAACAGGATTTAGCATGTGCGCAAGATGTTCTGCATGCATTCGCACACGGGGCCTCGGTTTATAGTCTCATCCGAAGGACCGTGAGGGGTGGCGTGGGAGCTAGTCTTTTGGATGAGACGATAAGCCGAGGTCCTGTGTGCGTTTCTCATTTAGTGCACGTAAAAGAACCCACGGCAACAAGAGTTGTCCCTGGTGAAATTCTGTTTAAAAATCCAATCTGATAGGAAACCAAATAATATGCAGACAGGAAAAGAAAAAAATAATGGGTGGCGCTGCTCTTGTGGCGACGCGCTCTCTCTGGGGAGAAATCTGCCGTGACTTAAAAAGTGGTATACAACAACACAAAAACTATAAGATACATTACAAGCACTACTGCTATCAACTAAAGGCGTGTGTAGCTAGCAACAATTATTCGAGAGCAGAACAAACCACTGTGCTGTTCCTGCTTCAGGACTCAAACTGCCACCCCCAACCACCGCTGTTCCTGCCTTCTGTTTGCTGCTGCTGCTGCTGCCTTTCCTAGGTCAGCCCCCATACCTATGCTGCTTGCTGCAGGTGTTGCTTTTGCCACAGCAATTAACTGCCACTACTGCCACAACCACTACGACTACAACTTTGTCCACATATTATTGATTATTGTCCCTTTTCGCCTGTATTCTCTCCCCGTTTGTATGTTTCTGTCTTGCAGTTCTTTCCCCATGCTTTATTTATCTGCAAAACCATCCCAGCGGCGATGCTCAACAAAAGGTTTCAGTTTGTAAGCCCATGTCATCAGTTTTGTTTAACATATTTATTATTTAGGGCCGGGTCGTTGCCACTTTTAAAACTAAAAAAATGTTCCTGTCCGTCAAAGAATCGATGTTTACACGCACTAAAACGTCATTTTTTCCCCCATGAAACGGAACGTATGGTGACCCATGGGATTAATATTGTATGTTTTCTATGAATGTTTTGTCAAGCAGAAAGATACGACCGAATGGACGTTCAAAGTTATGTACAAACACAGCTATACAGACAGCTAGACATACACATGGGGAGCGGACGCATATCCGTTTGTAAAAGTGTACACCAGCATAAATGTTCTTGACGTGGAAAAAGATGGCATGGTCATAATTTGGAGAAATATTTTCAACACTTGCCTAGCCACACACACACACACACGCACACACACACACTCTCTCTCTCTCTCCTCTCTCTCTCTCTCTCTCTCTCTCTCTCTCTCTCTCTCTCCCCCTCTTCTTTCTTTCTTTCTTTCTTCTCCATAAAAGGCTGTGTGTGTGTGTGTGTGTGTGTGTGTGTGTGTGTGTGTGTGTGTGTGTGTGTGTGTGTGTGTGTGTGTGTACTAGTTTTCATATACACTACGTGTGGAAAGACTTTAAACCAGACAGGCAGTGTGTGTGTGCTTGTGTTCGCGTGCGTGTGAGTGTGTGTGTGTGCATGCGTGTTTGTGTGTGTGTGTGTGTGTGTGTGTTTGTGTGTGCGTGGGTGCGTGTTAAATGCGACCACTCTTTGATGTGTGTCTTTTCCCGTGCACACATCACAGTGCATTCTTCGTGCTGGTTGTTGTCACTGTTTCATACACAGTGGAATCTCTCAAACACAGTGGAATGCCTGTTCAAAATGAGCCAGATCAACACACAATGAGATTAGACCCACTGGTAAACCTGTACAGAACTGGTCAACACACATTATTGCGGGATTGGTAAACCTGTACAGCAATGGTCAACACACATTATTGCGGGATTGGTAAACCTGTACAGAACTGGTCAACACACATTATTGCGGGATTGGTAAACCTGTACAGAACTGGTCAACACACATTATTGCGGGATTGGTAAACCTGTACAGAACTGGTCAACACACATTATTGCGGGATTGGTAAACCTGTACAGAACTGGTCAACACACATTATTGCGGGATTGGTAAACCTGTACAGAACTGGTCAACACACATTATTGCGGGATTGGTAAACCTGTACAGAACTGGTCAACACACATTATTGCGGGATTGGTAAACCTGTACAGAACTGGTCAACACACATTATTGCGGGATTGGTAAACCTGTACAGAACTGGTCAACACACATTATTGCGGGATTGGTAAACCTGTACAGAACTGGTCAACACACATTATTGCGGGATTGGTAAACCTGTACAGAACTGGTCAACACACATTATTGCGGGATTGGTAAACCTGTACAGAACTGGTCAACACACATTATTGCGGGATTGTAAACCTGTACAGAACTGGTCAACACACATTATTGCGGGATTGGTAAACCTGTACAGAACTGGTCAACACACATTATTGCGGGATTGGTAAACCTGTACAGAACTGGTCAACACACATTATTGCGGGATTGGTAAACCTGTACAGAACTGGTCAACACACAATTATTGCGGGATTGGTAAACCTGTACAGAACTGGTCAACACACATTATTGCGGGATTGGTAAACCTGTACAGAACTGGTCAACACACATTATTGCGGGATTGGTAAACCTGTACAGAACTGGTCAACACACATTATTGCGGGATTGGTAAACCTGTACAGAACTGGTCAACACACATTATTGCGGGATTGGTAAACCTGTACAGAACTGGTCAACACACATTATTGCGGGATTGGTAAACCTGTACAGAACTGGTCAACACACATTATTGCGGGATTGGTAAACCTGTACAGAACTGGTCAACACACATTATTGCGGGATTGGTAAACCTGTACAGAACTGGTCAACACACATTATTGCGGGATTGGTAAACCTGTACAGAACTGGTCAACACACATTATTGCGGGATTGGTAAACCTGTACAGAACTGGTCAACACACATTATTGCGGGATTGGTAAACCTGTACAGAACTGGTCAACACACATTATTGCGGGATTGGTAAACCTGTACAGAACTGGTCAACACACATTATTGCGGGATTGGTAAACCTGTACAGAACTGGTCAACACACATTATTGCGGGATTGGTAAACCTGTACAGAACTGGTCAACACACATTATTGCGGGATTGGTAAACCTGTACAGAACTGGTCAACACACATTATTGCGGGATTGGTAAACCTGTACAGAACTGGTCAACACACATTATTGCGGGATTGGTAAACCTGTACAGAACTGGTCAACACACATTATTGCGGGATTGGTAAACCTGTACAGAACTGGTCAACACACATTATTGCGGGATTGGTAAACCTGTACAGAACTGGTCAACACACATTATTGCGGGATTGGTAAACCTGTACAGAACTGGTCAACACACATTATTGCGGGATTGGTAAACCTGTACAGAACTGGTCAACACACATTATTGCGGGATTGGTAAACCTGTACAGAACTGGTCAACACACATTATTGCGGGATTGGTAAACCTGTACAGAACTGGTCAACACACATTATTGCGGGATTGGTAAACCTGTACAGAACTGGTCAACACACATTTTTGCGGGATTGGTAAACCTGTACAGAACTGGTCAACACACATTATTGCGGGATTGGTAAACCTGTACAGAACTGGTCAACACACATTTTGCGGGATTGGTAAACCTGTACAGAACTGGTCAACACACATTATTGCGGGATTGGTAAACCTGTACAGAACTGGTCAACACACATTATTGCGGGATTGGTAAACCTGTACAGAACTGGTCAACACACATTATTGCGGGATTGGTAAACCTGTACAGAACTGGTCAACACACATTATTGCGGGATTGGTAAACCTGTACAGAACTGGTCAACACACATTACTGCGGGATTGGTAAACCTGTACAGAACTGGTCAACACACATTACTGCGGGATTGGTAAACCTGTACAGAACTGGTCAACACACATTACTGCGGATTGGTAAACCTGTACAGAACTGGTCAACACACATTACTGCGGGATTGGTAAACCTGTACAGAACTGGTCAACACACATTATTGCGGGATTGGTAAACCTGTACAGAACTGGTCAACACACATTATTGCGGGATTGGTAAACCTGTACAGAACTGGTCAACACACATTACTGCGGGATTGGTAAACCTGTACAGAACTGGTCAACACACATTATTGCGGGATTGGTAAACCTGTACAGAACTGGTCAACACACATTACTGCGGGATTGGTAAACCTGTACAGAACTGGTCAACACACATTACTGCGGGATTGGTAAACCTGTACAGAACTGGTCAACACACATTATTGCGGGATTGGTAAACCTGTACAGAACTGGTCAACACACATTATTGCGGGATTGGTAAACCTGTACAGAACTGGTCAACACACATTATTGCGGGATTGGTAAACCTGTACAGAACTGGTCAACACACATTATTGCGGGATTGGTAAACCTGTACAGAACTGGTCAACACACATTATTGCGGGATTGGTAAACCTGTACAGAACTGGTCAACACACATTATTGCGGGATTGGTAAACCTGTACAGAACTGGTCAACACACATTATTGCGGGATTGGTAAACCTGTACAGAACTGGTCAACACACATTATTGCGGGATTGGTAAACCTGTACAGAACTGGTCAACACACATTATTGCGGGATTGGTAAACCTGTACAGAACTGGTCAACACACATTATTGCGGGACTGCATGTCCACCAATCCTTTTCTATCCAGTCTCTTTCATCTGAACATCCCCCTCCCACCCCCACCCCACCCCACCACTCACACACACGCAGAGCGTCTGACGAGGTGTTCTTTTATTCATCCACTCCAGGAGGACTTTCACGGATAAATGAAGCGGGAATCTTAACAGTTTCTGTCTTGTCAGATCTCTCAATACCTTCGGAATAAAGACGCCCTAGTCCACTGTGCCCAAAATATTCACGGGGGGTTGCAGCAGAATAAGATACCACCCGGAATATTGGCATGAAAAATACAGCCTGCAGGGTTAAACTTGATCATGGAAGGTGAACAAAGCAGGGATGATTGAGAAGATAATGATGATGGACGGAGGGTACTTGACTAGGCTGAACTCGCCATGATCAAGAGAACATTTTTAATCTTCTGAGTTTTGGGTTGGGGTTTTTCCTATACAAAATTTAGACAGGATAAAAACACACGCTGCTGAAGCAATAGGTGTAAGACGTGGAATGGAAATTTTAATTTTAATTCTAAACGTGGTTGAAGGTGTGTGTGACATGTGATGGTTTGAGTGGAATGCCATATCTGGTGAGACATTAGAAAGTACAAATAAGAACAGAAAGAAACAAGCACAAACAAAAAAAAGGGAAAAAACTACAATGGATTAAGCAAAGGCGAGAGATCATTGAAACATCCACGTTATACCTTTGAAAATTTAGAACAAAACAAAACAAAAAAGTAACAAAGGAAAAGCTTAAGAAAGGAGTAAACAAAAACGAAATTTTTTAAAATACCGTGAAGAAAAATATATCATTTCATACCAAATTAAATAACGAAATATTAAAAACTTAAGGAGAACAAAATTTAAAACGAAAGAAAACCTAGAAAGCGCTAGAACAATTAAGAACGGTTTGTAAAGACTACCCTTCATTTTGTCCTCAAAAACTTCATAATACATGCAATGATGGGTTTTGCAAGCACGGTAATTAAAACACGCTTACGAACTGGACATTGACATCCATTTACTACACTGTCACACGTATTCGCTACACCGGAATGACTGCACGGCTTAAACAGATGTCTCCTGTTTTATTAGCACTTTATTATTCACAACCGCAGATGAAAGACAGACAGATGAAGTAAAGCTTTGCAGGGACATTTCCCGTATCTCCTGGATTGACAGTCCGGTGGGAAGCCACTCCTTCAAAAAAAAAGGGGGGGGGGGGCAGGTTCGAACTCCATAGAAAACTAGATTTTTCCCATTTCTTACACCTTGTCTAGGTGTTCAACTGCGGATAAAACTGAAGGTACATAGGGGTGTGACAAAACCACAGCAACTAAAGGGTGACGCTGACAGCTTCAGAGACCCCACTATACCATGCCATGCTGTGTCCTGCCTGCCCTGCCCTGACATGCCCTGCTATAAGTATCATGTGCTAGTCTGGAGCGACTTGACTTCCCCCTTAACTCCTGGCAAAGGCCTGGGGGCACTGCAGTGAGTTTTTCAGAGTGTGTGCTGTCAGCGAGTTGAACCCAGCAGGGCCTTGCCCTTTTATGGAAATAGGGTGCGTACTGTGTAACAATAATGTCCTGTGTGGACTGTGTAATAATTAGTATGTCCGTGTCACTCCTCCAGGGTGCGTACTGTGTAATAATTATGTCCGTGTCACTCCTCCAGGGTGTGTACTGTGTGATAATGATGTCCGTGTCACTCTTCCAGGTTGCGTACTGTGTGATAATGATGTCCGTGTCACTCCTCCAGGGTACGTACTGTGTAATAATTATGTCTGTGTCACTCCTCCAGGGTGCGTACTGTGTAATAATTATGTCCGTGTCACTCCTCCAGGGTGTGTACTGTGTGATAATGATGTCCGTGTCACTCCTCCAAGGTGCGTACTGTGTGATAATGATGTCCGTGTCACTCCTCCAGGGTACGTACTGTGTGATAATCATGTCCGTGTCACTCCTCCAAGTTGCGTACTGTATAATAATTATGTCCGTGTCACTCCTCCAGGGTGTGTACTGTGTGATAAGTATGTCCGTGTCACTCCTCCAGGCTACGTATTGTGTAATAATTATGTCCGTGTCACTCCTCCAGGGTGTGTACTGTGTGATAATTATGTCCGTGTCACTCCTCCAGGCTACGTATTGTGTAATAATTATGTCCGTGTCACTCCTCCAGGCTACGCACTGTGTAATAATTATGTCCGTGTCACTCCTCCAGGGTACGTACTGTGTAATAATTATGTCCGTGTCACTCCTCCAGGGTACGTACTGTGTCATAATTATGTCCGTCATTTGTCTATCCACCAGCCACATCAACAACTGTTGCCCAGCCATTCAAGGAAAGGTGGGTGGGGTTTTAACGTGTGTAAAAGATGTTCTACCCGAGTTCAAAGACGGGAATCGGTTAAGTTCCATCTGAAGGACTTTTGGGGGATTGGAGCCAGTATCTCCAGGGGCAGAATCTGCTGGAACTGACCCACGCTCTTGAGCACCGTCAGATCCCATGAGGACGCTCTGACCACCTAGCTATCCCGCTCCTTAGTCTCCTTGTCTGAATAATGGACAACTTCTGGCAGATATGTGTACAGAGTTCAGCGTTAGCGCTACTGCGCCAGGAGTATTTCATATGGGCTACACCGCATCTGCTAAGTAATTCAGAAAAAGGAAGGGACGGAATCCAATTAGCAGCTACTTGAGTGAAGCATAGTAAATGAAAGCCTCGTATTGTCTCCACTTCTTATGATGTACGTGTGAATGAATGCATGTGCAATGCATGAACGTGTGCCTCGGCGTGTGTGTACTCGTTTGTGCACAAATATGCATGCGTGAGCATGTGTATGTGTGTGCATATGTTTACCTGTCTTCAGTTTTTCAATAAATTAAAACACACACACACACATCACAATAGCAGTAGGAAAACAAAACGTCCCTTTTCAGTATCTCTGAGACGATGCATGTGACTATATCACGTCATAGTTGCTGACAGGAACAACTGAAAATCTGATCTCACCGAAAATAAAATGTAAAAGAAAAACGATAGAAAATGAAGTAAGTAAAAAGCAGCCCTGCATAAAGAAAAAAATCCCTTCGAAATACAAGACATGAAAATTTTGACAAATGGAAATTGTTGGGTTCCCAAAACCAAAAACTCTGAAGTCAAACGGTCCTCCTTTCCCATAAAAGGGGGTCGGGGATGGATGTAAAAAGCACATGAGTGCATATTCCATTATCCTTGAAATAAAAGAAAAAAGGTGTTGAAGGGCAAGAACCTTATCTTGAATTGACTTCTTCCTTCACTCCTTCAGAAGTCATTGAAACAATGCAATGAATTTTTAAAGCGGTGTGTCGTCGGAAAGATGAACTTGGTGGAGCCTATCTCTTACCACGTTGCAGGATGCATGCTAGGCATGTTGGTGTCATCCATCCAAATAGCCATAGCTGGCTTACTCTTCTACCAAAAGTGTATGAAGTCGTAACGCGTGTGCAAGATATTTTGTACGTGTTGGCACACTGGGCCTCGACTGATTGTGGCATCTTCTTCGTCAAACTCTCAGACAGCAACTATTGCTGTCTGTTATATGAGCGAAAATGCGTCACGCTGCCGTTAAGCGCCTGACAAGTCAAGCCCAGCGCAAACGACTTCGGCATAAGAGAGAATAGTTATCTTTTAAGTCTTTAAGGAAAAAAAGGCGGGAGGGTGGACCAAGGAGAAAGAAAATAGACAGGCAACAGAAAGAAAAGGAACAAAGCAGAAACAAAGAGAATGATAGAAAAGAGGAAATTTATAGCACACAGTTTCCAGAAGGTGGGGATGCTATTTATACTGACAAGTCCCCGGCATCCCCACGGGGGAATTGTCTCATCTAAAGGACTTTCAAGGGAAGGACACCATGCCAGTGTCAAATGCAGGGGAAAAACATTTAGAGCGGACAGAGGCTCTCAAACCCGCGATTCACTAATACGATGTTCTAACCACCTGGGTATAGTTACTGCCCCTGCATGGTCATCACATTCATCAATTACTAATCATCAACTACTGATTCCGGCTCTCGGATACTTTCTGACTATGACCATTATATTAAGCTGACATCTTTGTAGAAAACACAGAGGGAAACTGATGCTGGTTTTCTGTGCGTTTTACCAGCTGTCATTATACACTCGTCATTGTCACGGGCGCAATCTAATATGCAGAGATATGAACGCACTCTTGTCGTTATTTTTCGTTTAGACTACATTTGTGAAACTCGTCATTTTTAACTATGCATAACAATACGATTTCTGAATTACTCTAGATAACACTGGGGACAGGATAGCTCAGTGGTCAGAGCACTCGCTTTCCCCCCAGCCAAGTTAAGCAGCGTCGAGCGTGGTTACGACTTGGATGGGTGACCGTTTGCGCCCTTGGCTTCAGTACAATCTCCCAGTTCACCCAGCTGTAAATGGGTACCTGCCCCCTTTAGGGTCAGGGAGGGTAAAGCAGTGAGGGAGAGAAGATGGGCGCCGCCCTCAATATGCTGGCCCCTAGAGAAGTGAGGTCTCTGACGCCTCGCTCCCCTACGACCACATAGGTTATGGGACTCCTTTACCTTTACCTTACCACTCTACAGGAATGCTTTAACAGAAGCAAACAAGAGAAAACCGTGAACAACTATAGCAAAAAGACCAAGGAAAGAAACAAAGGAGAACAAAATAATGGAATAAAGAGAGAAAATGCGGATAAACGCGTGTATCAGAGGGTGTGTGTGTATGTGAGTATTTGCCTACGTGTGTGTGTGTGTGTGTGTGTGTGTGTGTGTGTGTTGGTGTGTGTGTGGTGTGTGTGTGTGTGTGTGTGAGAGAGAGAGAGAGAGAGAGAGAGAGAGAGAAGAGAGGAGAGAGGAAGAGAGAGAGAGAGAGAGAGAGTCTGTGCCTACGTGCGAGCGTTTTGTGAGAGAGCATGCTTGCGTGCACGTGTGCGTGTGTGTGTGTGTGAGATAGATAGTCAGAGACAAAGATGTACGAGCGCACACGTGTGTGTCTGTGTGTCTGTGTGTAGAGTAGAAATGTCGTTATGCACTGTATCCGCATATGTATACGTATGAGCTCTCTTTCTCTCTCTCCGCGCGCGCGCGCGTGTGTGTGTGTGTGTTTGTGTGTCTGTGTCTGTGTCTGTGTGTAGAGTAGAAATGTCGTCATGCATTGTGTCCGCATATGTATAGGTATGAGCTGTGTGTGTGTGTGTGTGTGTGTGTGTGTGTGTGTGTGTGTGTGTGTGTGGGGTGTGTGTGTGTCTGTGTCTGTGTCTGTGTCTGTGTGTAGAGTAGAAATGTCGTCATGCAATTGTGTCCGCATATGTATAGGTATGAGCTGTGTGTGTGTGTGTGTGTGTGTGTTGATTTAGAATTGTCGTCATGCACTGTATCCACATATGTATAGGTATAATCTCTCTCTCTCTCTCTCTCTCTCTCTCTCTCTCTCCTCTCTCTCTCTCTCTGTGCCTGCTTCTCTCAGTGTACCTCCTACTCCCCCCCCTCTCTCTCTATTTTCCTTGATAAATCGAAGGTGTAACACGCACATGTTGCATGAACCCTCCACGACAACTACTACAATCAACGCCACCGCCATCGCTCATCACCATCATCATCAACAACAGCATCCCATAATAAGCTCTCGCTCCCCCCCCCCCCCCCCCCACCCACCTCCACCCCCTACCCACCCACCTCGTTTTCTGCCACCACCACCACCACCTCCACCACACTCCTCCTCCTCCTGCCAGCGTGTTCGTCCCCCGCAACTTGGAGCTTGTTCAGGCTTGTCAACTTGAGCTGTGCAACCAGCCAACCAGCCAACCAACTTGGCACACACACACACACAAACACACACACACACACGCTCAGACACATACAAACACACGCGCACATGCACACACGCACTGACACAATACCATGCACACAAACACACACACAGGAGTGCGCGCGAGCACTACTTACACACATTCTCTCTCCCTCTCTCTCTCTCGTCCGTCCCTCACCCTCTCTCTCTAACTAACACACACATACATTCACACACACACACTCCCTACCCTCTAACCAACCTCCCCCCCCCCCCCTTCCCCCCTCCTCTCCTCCCTCCGCCACACCCCACCATTCTCGTTCTCTTTATCACTACCTGCCACTTTTTCTTCTTCTTTTTTTTTTTTTGTTTTTTTTTCCTCTCCCCCCCCCCCCCCCCCCCCCCGCCCTCCCTTCCAGCTTTCTCCCTCCAGTCTCCCCACCCCCCACTCCCCGCTCCCTCCCCCCTCTCCTTCCTGCTCCATTCTCTCCATCTCTATTCTCCCTCCATATTATTCACCCATTCCGTCTGTTGCCTGTTCAATATTTCATGCTTCAGCTCAGTACAGCAACGGCCTGGCTACTGGGCACAGAGAAAGCAGAGGGAGGGGGGGTGAAGGGAGAAAGGGTGGAGAGGGAGAAGGGAGGAGAGAGAGAGAGAGAGAGAGAGAGAGAGAGAGAGAGAGAGAGAGAGAGAAGAGAGAGAGAGAGAGAGAGAGAGAATAAACAGGAAAAACAGACACACAGACAGAAGGGACAGAGGGTAGCACACACACACACACAAACACACACAAAACACACAACACACACACACAACAGCAACACACACACACACACACACACACCACACACACAGTCAAATGATGTAAACAAATTTTGAACTCTCTGTATTTTGATCAAAACTTAAATCTGATAATGGACATACTGCAAACAAAATCACATAGGAGCAATTATGGTGATTACACACACACATACACGAGCGCGCGCGTGCGCGCGCGCACACACACACGCACACACACACTCATACACACACGCGCGCTCGCGATATGTGCTTGCAAGCGTGCATCCCTGTGTGCCTGAACTCATGCGTGCATGCATATGTGTGCATGTGCGTGGGTGTGTGCATGTGTGAGGGAACATGCATTGTATGTATATGGCTACACACGTTCACATTTTCCTTTCTTTTTTCACTTCTTTTCTTCTCTTCTTTTTTTTATATTTCTTCTCTTCTCTCTTTTCTTTTCTTTTCTTGTATTTTTTTCTTTTCTTTTATTTTTTTTCTTTACTTTTTTATCGTCTTCTTTCTCTTCTTGCTTACCTTCTTCCTTCTCTTCTTTCGTCTCTTCTTTCTTCTCTTCTTTCTACTCTTCTTTCTTCTCTTCTGTTCTTTACTTCTCTTCTTCTTTATCTTCTTTTTTTATCTTCTCCCATCTCATATCCCTTCTCTTCCCATTTCTTTTCTTTTTTCCCATTTCTTTCTTTTCTTCTATTCTTCTTCTCTTCTTCTCTTCCTCGGCTTCTTCTATTCATCCTTCTCTTCTTTTCCCCCCTCTGCTTTCCCTTCTTCTTTCTTCTTTCTTCCTGCTTTTCTTTCTTCTCTTCTTTACTTTCTTCTTTCTGTTCTTTTTTTTTCTTTTAGTCTCTTCTTTCCTTTTTTCTCTTCTTCTCTGCTTTTCTAATTTGTTTCTTTTCTTCTTTATTTTGTTTCCACTTTTTTCTTCATTCTTCTCTTCTTTTTGTCTCTTCTTTTCTTTCTTCTCTTTTGCTTTCTGTCCCTTTATTGTCTTGCAGTCTTCATTCTTTTCTTTTCTTCCCGAACAAGCTAGAAGACATCGATCACATTTTTATGGCACATTATCTGGCCTAGTTTTGTTTGTTTAAACATCGTCATGCATAACGCCAAGCAAAACGTCATCGCTCCATTGTAATGTCACCATTGACTGAGCAGTGTACTGTCTCAGTTTAATATTTGGTATGTTTTTGTTCGTTGTTGTTGTTGTTTTTACCGTGTATTCCTCTTAATTAAGCAGCATGCAGCTTTGTTGATAACCTTTTCCAATAAGCTACAAACAAGGCTTCCCACCTCACCCCCAACACCCCCCCCCCCCCAAAAAAAAAAAAAAAAAAAAAAAAAAAAAAAAACACCACCCAATAATTTTGTATGCCAAAGAGTATTCACTGTTTCATAATTAAAGTAACGGCTGTGCTGTTCTATTATGAGTAATCCCTAAAGTCTGTTTTGAAGTATATCAATAAACTGGGTGATCTTTTCATTGTATAGTTTGTATTGTATTGCATTGTGTACAGTTTGGTATCATATTGTCACTGCTGAGTTCTGTGCCTGAAATTAAAGCTGATCTCCTTGGGGAGAGCGCGTTGGCCACAAGAGCAGCGTCATCTATTGAATTTATCCTTTTCTTGTCTGCATAGGTATTTGTTTCCCTATCAGAGCGGCTTTTTCTACAAACTTTTACCTGGGACAACTCTCTTGTTGCCATGGAATATTTTACATGCGCTTAATGCGTGTTACACACGGGACCTCGGTTTATCACTCTCATCCCAAAGACTATCACCCAGACCACTACTCACAGTCTAGTGGGTTGGGGAAAAGTTTCGGGCACAAACGGGGATCAAACCACTGCACACTTCGTATCCGGACTTTCCGCTAGACCACCGATCCACACCATGCCCCATGTACCATGTGCGTAACAGTTTTGTCTCCCCCTTCCCCCCCCCCCCCCCCCCCCCCCCTCGTTTTGCAAACATCGCAACTTACGTCCCATGAAGTGTGGCATACGTTGCTCATATGCTTGTTATTTCTATGCGTCAAACGTTCTTTCACGGGTAAAGCACCTGCCAAGAAAGTTAAGTCGCAGGTTTGATTCTCCAATGAAACAGAAATGTTTCCCCCAATCCACCAGGCCACTTCCTTGCGTGTGAATGAATGTCATTCCTTTTATCTTACTCTCTTGTCACAACAGCTGCAACACTAAAACCTGACTGAAGTCAACTTTTCCCTGAACTCCTTGCAGAGTCTATGGGGCACTGCACTGAACTTTTCAGGCAGTGTAGATCTATCTACTGTGAATAAGTTATACCTGGCACAGCCTAGCCCATCTCTCCTCCAAGTCGTACGGTGATTATTGTACACCACTCAAAGTCACAACAGAATTCTCTGCGTGAAGTTCGGGATGCTCTCTCCCCGGGGGAGAGCGCGTCGCCACAAGAGTATCGTGGGTATGTTTGGTGTCACACATACCTTGGGACCCATAGCTGGCCAACTCTTTTAAGGAAAGTGGAGGGGTATTTTTAACGCACGTTCGAGATGTTCTACGTGTTGTCGCAAACGGGGCACAAGTTTATGGCTTTATCTCTGCGACATGCAGGCAAAATGGAATCAGCACCAATGTGAACTCTTTAAGTGGGAAGAGGAAGGGGGATGTCCGTTTCGGCCCTCTCGAACAGGCACCTCAGTAGGGGTTCGATTTGTTGCTTCGATTTGTTTGCTGTACAAGATTCAGCGCTATATAAATACCATACATTATTATTATTATTATTATTATTATTATTATCATTATTATTATTATTTAGTTACCATGAGGTCCCAGGTCCGATGTCCCAGCCTCTACTTCCCCTACCTCCCCCCTATCCCCCCCCCCCTTTCCCCACCCAATATGCAAAGCTAGGGACCGATACGACACTGTGACGCGGACACGTCGCTTCTTGCGCACGTGCGTCCCGAACGACGACACAGCGAATGCGCCGCGCGCGCTTGCTGCACAGCACCAGGAGAGGCGGGCCCTGGGCAATAAGCGTGTCGGTGTGCAACCACAATGCATCCCTCCTCCAGTTTTCTTCTGCCCGGTACTTTTTTTTTTGGGGGGGGGAGGGGGGGGGAGGGGTTGTTGTTCTTTTCTCTGAGGTTTTAAAAAAATTTTCAAATCTTTTTATTTTCTTTCTTTCTTTCATTTTTTTGGTACTAATTTTATTTTATTCTGTTTTGGGATGATAAAGTACTTGAATTTGAGTTATTCGTTTTTCCTTGTCAATATTTCGTTTTTTTCTGTCTTTTTTTTAAATCCGTAGGTTTTAGTTTTTATGCCTGTTTTTTTCTGTCTTTTCGAAATGGGAGAAAGGTAGGTGGAAATATATTTTGGTAAGTTTGTCTTTTTTGTCTTGATTTCTTTCTATTTGTTTTTCTTTTCCTGTACCTTTATCTTTCTTTCAAAAATATACTGAACAAATAATAAGGATAGATTTTTCTTGTAAGCTTTTTGTTTCTTTTGGGTCCATTTTCTTTCCTTATATCTTCTTTTTTCTTCTTATTCGTTTCTCTTTACTAAATTTCCTTTTTTTCTTTTAGGTCTTTTGCTCTCTCCATCTTTCTTTCTTTTTAAAGCTTTCTTTATAACTCAGTTCTTTTTTCTGACTTTCTGGTGTTGTTTCTTTTTTTCTCTTGGTGCATCTCCCTCAAGTCACCGAAACAAAACAACAACAACAACAACAACAACAAAAACTGACCACGCTCTTGAACTTACGTCAGCTTCGCTGCAAGTCAAATCTGCTCTGTGTATGTGTGCTGTTAACAGGAATTTGCACAGGTATAGACTCTCTCTCTCTCTCTCTCTCTCTCTCTCTCTCTCTCTCTCTCTCTCTCTCTCTCTCTCTCACACACACACACACAAACACACACACACACACACACACACACACACACACGCGCGCGCGCGCGCGCGCGCGCACACACACTTTCTCTTTCTCTCTCTCTCCGTTGATCGTTGTGTGTGCGTGTGTGTATATACATGTGTTTTGCGTGTGCGTGTCTGCGCGCGCGCGAGAAAACTCCAGGGGGGTAAATCCTACAAGGGGGAGGAATAAAACAACCATCACCACCACCAAGTAAAAACTCCCCACACCAAAATCTACTGAGCATCAAGAACCGATACCACTGATGGTTGTACGTACATTGGACGGGCCGGCCATCCCGAACAGTGAGTTAGGGTGCGTGTGTGTGCGTGTGCGTGTGTGTGTGCCTAGCGAGAGGAGAGAGGGATCGGATCCCATCCCAGCGTTGACTGGGAAGTAGCCCAGAGAGGTAGAAAGGCACACTGCCACTGCCTGGGCTGGTCACTTGCCTACCTAGGGAGACAGGCGCCTGATCGAAGGAAGCTAAATAAGCAAGTAAGTGTTGGGACTCTGTGTGTGTGTCTGTGTGTGTTAGAGAGTGACGGGTTTCTTTTTCGCTGCTGCTGTAGTGCGTATGTGGGCTGTTTGATATAGTTGTGGTGGTGGTGGTGGTGATTGTGGTACGTGCTCTCTCTCTCTCCCTCTCTCTCTCTCTCTCTCTCTCTCTCTCTCTCTCTCTCTCTCTCTCTCTCTCTCTCGACACACACACACTGTGTGTGTGTGTGTGTGTGTGTGTGTGTGTGTGTGTGTGTGTGTGTGTGTGTGTGTGTGTGTGTGTGTGATGAATTAACATGTTATGTATTTTATGTTTGTGTGCATGTCTCTGTCCAGGTGTGTGCTATCCCCTGGTCAGAATGATTCTCTCTGAATGATTGTAACACGTCTCGCTTTTACTGTAGTGTGATTTTTGTCTTTGATTCATTTACTTCGTGTGCTCCATCTACCTGTTTATTTATATTTTCTTAGCTGTGGAAATTTGAGATACAATTTTGTCAAACATATACTTTCGTAAATATCAGTAAATAGGTAAAGCATTCCCATCGCCTCTGTGTGTGTGCGTGCATGCGTGTGTGTGTGTGTGTGTGTGTGTGTGTGTGTGTGTGTGTGTGTGGTGTGTGCGTGTGTGCGTGTGTGTTTGTGTGGGGGGGAGAGCGAGAGAGAGAGAGAGAGAGAGAGAGAGAGAGAGAGAGAGAGAGAGAGAGAGAGAGACTGTGGAATGTTACCAGATGCACAGACACGAAAAAAATAGATTGTGAAAATACTACTTAATCAGATTCGAGTGATGCTTAGTGGTTTCTGTGTGCACCTAGTATTTGGCATGTAGGTCATAATTACGAGGCGTGCACTAAATCACCATCTAGCTGATACAAACGGTCGAGCCTTCTTTTCCTGCATTCCAGCTTTCCTAAGTTAACAGACTAGTTGAAACAGATGACGAGTGCGTGGAAATAAGATACTAAGTCGGGGATTCTCGTTGTTTAAAATAAAAAGTTCGCAAAGTCTTCCGAAACTAAGAATCAGATTCCCTTTACAAGTTCTCTCCCTTCTTGATCGGCTTTCTGATTTTCACACAGGCAGCATCTCAAATAAATCAGGCACCAATCTCAGATAAAGTGGAACAAAGTAGCTATGTATATTTTACAGCCGACTTCAACAATATTCAAAAGAAGAAGAGTTTACCTGAGTGTCCATGTTATCTTTTGAGTGTTATGAGCACATCATCTTTTCTAAGTTTGAAGACATGGCTGGGTTGTTTCCCTTTCTTTTTACACTGACTTCGGCCGCACACCGGTATTAAAAAATTACTCTTTTCCTTCTGTTTTTCTATGTGACTGCTATATTCATACCACACGTACGAAGGTATCCACATAAATAAAAACCACTTTTTGTGAAAGACTAGCCTCTGATTCAAAACTCATGTGATTTTGAACAAATTTGGTAGGTTTGAAATTTTTAATATTTCAGCAAACACTGTGTACTCCCTCAGTCCTTTGTCGTCTGCTAGCTTCCTTACCGCAATATGCATGCGTTGGGTCAACGCTGTAGGAATAACAGGCAATCCTCATTTGATGATTATTTCCAACTTTCTCGCGACTCCCTGGTATTGCTCTATGTCCTCAATCCCAAAAACAAGTGCCGAGACCATTTTTTCATACAAGTTATGTATATTTTACAGCAACAAATCTGTGAACATCTGTGAAAATCACCATTTGTTTCCACTCGCACTCTATACAAGATACTACGTGACCCCCAAATTAATACCGGTGTGCAGCCTTCTCCCACAGCACAAAACATTTGAAAACCGTTTCTGTGTGCTCTTTTTCCCCTGAGGGATTTGTCCAGTTCTTCCTTAGGATAATATAAGAAAATATTAAAGCTGTTTTATGACTACCGAAAACCGAAACTGCCGCTGCAAGGGACTACAGACGTTCCTGCCTGTTTCCAATTTCACTGAACTTCGTACGGTATCGTCTGACAAAAGTGATTATGCCCATTCTTCAATTCTTTGCCACACTTGAAAACATTTTAAAGATAGTTTTTTTCAGTATCACATACTCGAAAAAGTTTGTTAATGACAATACTTTTCTTTACTGCCGTTTGCGCTTGTATTGTATTGCGTTGCATTGCATTATCTTGCATTGCATTGACATGTATCACAATGTAGTGTGCAGTATTGCATTGTATACCACTTTCAGTCATGGCCGATTTCTCTACCTGAAATTCGGGCTGCCCTCCCTAGTAGGGAGAGCGCTTCGCTACAGGAGCAGCGACAACCATTTAGAAACAAATCCTGTGTTGTTTGTTTCCCAAAAGACAGTGGCTTTTTTCCTACAGAACTTTTGTCGGGGATGACCCTGGTTTTGGTGTGGGTTCTTTTGCATGGGGACGGGATAGCTCAGTGGTCGGAGCACTATCTTTCCCCCAGCCAAGTTAAGCAGCGTCGAGCGTGGTTACCACTTGGATGGGTGACCGTTTGCGCGCCTTGGCTTCAGTACAGTTCCCCCAGTTCACCCAGCTGTAAATGGGTACCTGCCCTCTTTAGGGTCAGGGAAGGTAAAGCAGCGAGGGAGAGGAGATGGGCACCGCCCTCAATATGCTGGCCCTAGAGAAGTGAGGTCTCTGACGCCTCGCTCCCCAACGACCTTATAGGTTATGGGACTCCTTTACCTTACCTTTTTCTTTTGCATGCGTTAATGCGTGCTGCACCAGGACCTCGGTCTACTGGCTCACCTGAAAGACTGCCACTCAAACCACCACTCAAGGCCTAGTGGTTCGGAGGAATAATTCCGGTTCAAACGAGGATCGAACCTGCGACTTTTCACTTCCTAGGCAAGTGCTTTACCCGTGAAAGAAGCGTGTTATCCTTTTTTTTTTTTTTAAATTCCAGTTGTACACAGAGGGAGTACCTTACTCTTTATGCAATTTTTTCTTTAGTAGTAGTAGTAGTAGTAGTAGAAGTAGTATCAATACACAATGCCGAAAAGCTGCCAAATACAGTCAAGACTTCAAGTGACATACAATGCAATACAATACAATGCAATGCAATACAGTTCAATGGCATCTTTCCTTGACTACTTTTATTCTTTTTGTCATTTCGAGCATAATGGAATAAGCTCTCGTGTGCGTTGTTTATACGTACATCCAATCCCCGTGTGCACGCGATTTTGTAAATTTAGTCATCTGTTCCCACTGACACAATACCATGGTCTACTGTCCTGAAAAGCGGAACAGGCTGCCTCGTCAGAGCCATACTGAGGACACCAGCCAGCCAAACAGAAAAAGGGAAAGAGAACAGAAAGACGGGTGGACAGAAAAAAGAGGAAAACTATGATCATATGAAATTAAGAACAAAAACTGAGCGAAAAGATGAAGAAGGAGAAGAAAGGAAGAAGGAACAAACCAGAGAAAGACAGGTAAATGAAGTGACCGGGGAACGGGTAGGGGAGAGCTTCTGCTCGAAAGATCGTCTGCTCTGCTGTCCAGCTCCCTTAGAGTTTCTTTCCTCAGAGACAGAGAGAGAGAGACAGAGACAGAGACAGAAAGAGAGAGAGAGAGAGAGACAGAGACAGAAAGAGAGAGAGAGAGAGAGACAGAGACAGAAAGAGAGAGAGAGAGACAGAGAGAGAGACAGAGACAGAGACAGAAAGAGAGAGAGAGAGAGAGACAGAGAGAGAGAGAGACAGAGACAGAGACAGAAAGAGAGAGAGAGACACAGAGAGAGAGACAGAGAGAGAGACAGAAAGAGAGAGAGACAGAGAGAGAGACAGAGACAGAAAGAGAGAGGGGGAAGAGAGAGAACGGGGAGACAGAGACAGAATACACACACACACACACACACACACACACACACACACACACACACACACACACACTCGTCTAATATTTTGAGTGAACAGACGCAAAATCGAAGCAGCAGCAGCAACAACAACAACACACATACACGCGCGCGCGCGCACACACACACACACACATACACACACACACACACAGCGCGGAGAGAGAGACAGACAGACAGACAGACAGACAAACAGAGACAGAGACAGACAACAACGCCCTCCCCCCCACCCCACCCCAACCCCACCCCTACCCCGGGGAGAAAAAACCAGAGAAGGCAAAACAAGCATAGAAGAAAAGTAAAAGAGAACGTCTTAAATCATTTCCACGTGGAAGTTCAACATTGTCCCCAGCCTAGCCGACAGCTGTGCCTCCCCGTCCTAATGATCGCGGAGTGCCCCAGATCGATACCTTAGTTTCGCTTCGTTTCGCAGGCCACTTGATCCTTTTTCTGGGTAAGCCAACACATGTTACGCCTATGCGCCCCGCTACACACACGCGCGTTTGGCAGACACGGCCGAGCACGTAACGCACAAGACAGATGGCCAGGGAAGGTGGTTTTTAGTTAAGGGGCCACGTGAGTTTATTGCATATGTACGTGGTCTGTGTGTCTGTCTGGCTTAGCCGCTGTCTGTCTGTCTGTCTGTCTAGGTGTCTGTCTGTCTAGGTGTCTGTCTAGGTACCTGTCGCTCTCTCTCTCTCTCATACACACGGGGACTAGATGTAAAAAAGCACATAAGTGCTTATTCCATTATTCTCGATATAAAATAATAAAATAACTAACTAACTAACTAAATAAATCTCTTTCTCTCCTCTGTCTGTCTGTCTGTCTCTCTCCCCTCTATCTGTCTGTCTCTCTCTCTCCCCCTCTCTCTACTCCACCCCCTCTCTCTCTCTCTCTCTCTCTCTCTCTCTCTCTCTCTCTCTCTCTCTCTCTCTCTCCCGTCATTGTGTTTGTGATCCGGTTCTGGATGTATGTTTAATTCATGATGTTTTTTTAGCATGCTAATATATGTGGGGCTTTTTCATGTAATATGAAGTTTCTGAATGTTTAACTTACGATTGTAGTAAGTTGCGTTTATTATCTGCCTCGGAATGAATGTTTTATACACATTTGTATTGTCGATTCTAACCTGTGTGTGTGTGTTGTGTGTGTGTGTGTGTGTGTGTGTGTGTGTGTTTTGGGTGTGTGTGTGTGTGTGTGTGTGTGTGTGTTGTGGGGGAATTGTACTTGAAATGTTATGAATGTTTTATTTCATTATCGTATAACTGTGTATGTAATTACTATGTTAATTATGATGTATGACAATATTCACATTCTCTCTCACACGCACACACACACTCTCTCTCTCTCTTATCGTTTATTTCTTTCTTTCCTTTTTTCTCATTTTCCCACTCTTTCTGCATTCCCCCAGAGAGACCGTTTTGCAAAAAATCAGTAGCGACTGAACATTCTTTCATCATACCAGTATTTGCCACAAACAGCTAAAACCAGTAACAGGCCAAACTTTGAATGCTTTGAACAAATACATTGCCAAATTTCTTCTACTTTCTAGGATAGCCTGGTGGTTAGAGTGATGCATTTGTGATCTGCTGACCCGGGTTCCAATCTCGTTCAAGAGGATTTTTCCTCTGGAGTTAACATCAGTGCCCACTCCACAACCCCCAAAAGTCCTTAGGATGAGACCATAAACAGAGGCCCCGTGTGCGAACGCACGCAGAACATCTTGCGCACACGTTAAAACCCGTTCCGCTTTTTGGAAGAGTAGGCCATTGTGTGTCTGTGTGAACGGATGACAAAATTGACAAAACTGCATACACACGGGGACTAGATGGAAAAAAGCACAGGAGCGCTTATCCCATTATCCTCGAAATAAAAGAATTTAGAAAAATAAAATAAATACTTTTTTTGTCATGGGGACTTGCAAAAAGTGGTCTGAGTTGATTTGGGTGCTTGTGACAATTTAACATATAGTCACATTCTCTGAGATCTCTAAGAGAGAGAGAGAGAGAGAGAGAGAGAGAGAGAGAGAGAGAGAGAGAGAGAGAGAGAGAGAGAGAGAGAGAGATAGAGAGAGAGAGAGACAGACAGACAGACAGACAGACAGAAATACAGACAGACAGAGAGAAAGACAGAGAGAAAGACAGGGAGAGACATAAACAGAGAGATAGAATCAGAGACAGATAGACACACACGCACACACTCACACTCTCTCTCTCTCTCGCTCACATACACACACACTCACACACAAACACATACACTCATTCTCTCTCACCAAACACACACACACACACAACACACACTACACACACTATACACACATTCACCACAACACACACACATTACACACACACACACACTAAACACACACACACCACCACCACACCACACACACACCACACATACACTACACACACATACACCAACACACACACACACACACACACACACACACACACACACACACACACACACACACACACACACACACAGAGAGAGAGAGAGAACAGGGACAGTACACAGGCACCACAGTATCTAATTTTACGGGGGAATGGCCAGGGACACAGCAGGTAATCATTGTAATGATACGCTCAGACCCTTCACAGAGTTTGATATGTTCTGCTGTAGTTCTGCTGCTGATGCTGCTGCTGCTGCTGCTGCTGCTGCTGATGCTGCTGCTCCCTGTACAAGTGTACTGGGCTGTGTACCAGTACCAGGGTATGACTTCTCCCTTAACTTCCTAGGGAGTCACTGGGGCTCTGCACTCACTCTTCCAGACAGCGTGCGTGAGATGGACACGAAAATACTGGTGAAGCCCATTTCTCTTGCATGTAGAGTTCGTGCCCGAAAATTTGTCCCCCAAATCCACGAGACGTGTGTCTGGGTGCTAGTCTTTCGGATGGGATGATAAACCGAGGTCCTGTATGCAACACGCATTTAGCGCACGTGAAAGAACCCACGGCAACAAGAGAGTTGTCCTTGGCAAAAATATGTTCTAAAAAGGCCACTATGGTAAGGAAACAAATACACAAGCTGACAGGAAAAGAAAAAAGAAAGATAAAAGTTGGCGCTGTTTTTGCGGCGACGCGCTCTTCCCGGTTGAGGGTAGCCAGAATTTTACGCAGAGAAATCTGCGTGAGTTAAAGTGATATACAAAATACAAATACAAAATTCCTAGGGTGCATGATGTGTGTGTGTGAGACAGAGACAGAGAGACAGAAAGACTGTGTGAGTGAGTGAGTGTGTGTGTGAGAGAGAGTAAGTGTGTGTGTATGTATGTGTGTATATGTATGTATGTATGTATGTATGTATGTATGTATGTATGTATGTATGTATGATTGTGTGTGCGTGCATGCGTGTATGTGCGTGTATGTATGTGTGTGTTTGTCTGCGTGTGCTATATCTGCCCCATCAACCGCAGCTGGCATAATAATTCTACTCTGAAGGGTGAATGGGGTTTTAACGTGTACGCAGGACTGCTCTGATACACGGTCACATAGTGGACCTCCTGGGTGTACAGTCATCCCACAGACTTGGGGGGGAGTGGAGTCGGTACCACCGCTCACTCTGGGAGGAAAATCCCGGCCCTCGAACACAGACCGTAACTCTCAGATACTGATCACGAGTTCAACGTTCTGACCGTCAGACTACCCTCCCTCCCTCCCTCCCACCGCCCCCCCACCTCCACCGATGCCCTCCCCACCCCCAACCCCAATCCGTCCAGTGCATTGACCGATGCCAAAGCCTCTGCAAGTCTAGGCCTTTGTGTATTTTTTTTCCTTTTATTGTTTTATTTCGAGGATAATGGAATGGTTTTACATCCAGTCTCTGTATGCATGCAGTTTTGTAAATAAATTTTGTCATCCGTTTCCAACCGGCACACAATGGCCTACACTTCCAAAAAACACGGGTTGAGTTTTGACGAGTGCGGAAGATGTTCTGCGTGTGTTCGCACACGGGGCCTCGGTTTATAGTCTCACCCGAAGGACTTTTGGCGGGAGTGGAGTCGGTACTAATGTTAACTCCAGAGGATAAAACCTCCTGCGTTCAGTTGACAAGCTGGTTGACATCTCTGCTGAGTTGACGTGTTGCATATGTTTACATCTCTGCCGAGTTGACTTGTTGCTTTCTTATGTTTCCATTCTGAGTTGACTTATTGCTTATGTTTCCATTCTGCTGAGTTGACTTGTTGCTTTCTTATGTTTCCATTCTGCCGAGTTGACGTGCTGCTTATGTTTACATCTCTGCTGAGTTGACTTGTTGCTTATGTTTCCATCTCTGCCGAGTTGACTTGTTGCTTTCTTATGTTTACATTCTGCCGAGTTGTTGCTTATGTTTCCATTCTGCCGAGTTGTTGCTTATGTTTACATCTCTGCCGAGTTGTTGCTTATGTTTACATCTCTGCCGAGTTAACTTGTTGCTTATGTTGGAACAGATATTTAACAGATTTCATATACTGTTCTCGTTTGTGGGGTGCCAGGGGTCTATCAATATAATTAGCTTCCCCACCTGGAAATTCTGTGCTGGGAATTCCCTCTTTTCTATCCGTTTGTTTCTGCCTTGTTCCTTTTTTCTGCCTGGCACCTCCTTCTTGCCTATTTTCTGCCTTCTTGGTCCATTCTCCTGCCTGTTTTTCCCCAGAAAGACTTAACAGATAACAAGTCTCTCTCACGCCGAAGTCGGAATTGCTGGGCCTGACTTGCCAGGAGCTTAACGTCAGCACAACGCAATGCCGCTCATATGACAGACAAAAATAGTTGATGTGCGAGTGTTCGACGAAGAAGAATATTCTGTTCATGCTGGTAACGACAATTTTACTCTAAAGCATTGTTTTCACACTTGTAGAGGGTTGGACAGTAGAGGAGGGCAGTAGAGGGTTGGACAGTAGAGGAGGGCAATAGAGGAGGGCAATAGAGGAGGGCAAGTATCGGGGAGTGAAAGTGGAGGGAGTGGGGGTGGGGTGGAGGGTAGCAATGAATGGTGGAATCAAGAACACCAAAGGGGGGCACCCCAGAGAGGGATGGGAGGAAGGAGTGAAAACAGGAGGGAGAATGTAACTGACAGTCAGAAGGGAGGGGGGGGGGGGGGAGGTACAAACTAGGGAGTGAGTGGGGCTGGGATCCTAGTGTGTTTTGGGACGTCTGAACAGCAAAGGTCGTCCATGGAATTGACTGACACCAGGGTTTGTGACAAGGTCATCATGATGTACTTCATCACCTCCCCCGTTCCAACCCTCACCCTCCACCCCCACCCCTACCCCCCACCCCAATCCCTTCGCAAGAAAGTCATCTGAGATAGGCAACAGTAATGTAACGTATTTCGTCCAAAAACAGTGCTCTTGGGAAAAAACAGAATTGACAGGAGTCGGGTGATTGTCAAAACTGCCGCGGTAGGAGAGACAGACAGTTGGAGATGATGTTGAGGTCAAAACGAGTCCCTGGAGGTACCGCCTGTTTTCTCTCATATTATGGGTTGCTTTTGTTGGCCGATATTGACTTTCGTACCACCATGGGGTAACTTTTCATGAACAGGGTAGTCAGGGTATTTATGAGATTTCTGGACTTGTTAGCGACAGAAACAGCTTTAAAAAAAAAAGTTGTTAACATGAAGTAACGCTATAATGTAAGCTTATATTAGAGTGCAGACGTGAAACACACATACACTCTCTCTCTCTCTGTCTCTCTCTGTCTCTCCCTCCCCCCCCCCCCCCCTCTCTCTCTCTCTGTCTCGCCCTCTCTCTGTCGCCCTCTCTCTCTCTCTCCCTCTCTTTCTTTTTCTGTCTGTCTCTCTCCCCCTTGTGTATAATTAACCGATATCGTGATGTGTGTGTTTCCCTTTTTTGTGTTTTTTCTCTTAAACTCTGGTGTCAAGAAGCCTCTGGCTTATCCAATAACCCTCAATAAAATATTCTGGTTCGAGTTCTCTCTCTCTCTCTCTCTCTCTCTCTCTCTCTCTCTCTCTCTCTCTCTCTCTCTGTGCACGAATGCTTATTCCATTATCCTAAACAAAACAAAAGCAAACACACACAAAAAAGAATAAATAAATCTGCTTCTCTCTCATATAAATATATAGATATATATATATAGAGAGAGAGAGAGAGATAGATATATGTGTGTGTATAATTTTATATATATATATGTATGTATGTGTATGTGCGTGCAACATCTGAAATCTCTCTCTCTCTCTCTCTCTCTCTCTCTCTCTCTCTCTCTCTCTCTCTCTGTTTATGTGAGAGAGAGAGAGATAGTACCTACAAGTAGGCTGGACATATTTGCATAGTAGCCCTGTGTAACAGCCATATGTATCTGGTATTCAAACAGAACAGGTCTGGTGTTTTTACTTCTGTAGAATATTCTGACGGCACCAAACTATGCAGCATCCCCTGTCTGAATCGGTTCCATGTATAACCTACATCTGCTGCTGCTGCTGCTGCTGTTTGTTATCTTCTCTGTATACGTCCATACAGTCATCAACTTGTAGTCATCTAGTCACCAAATTTGCCAACAGAGTGCGTCATATTACTAGAAAAAAATTGATGGTTCCTGGGAAAAAAATAGGATTTTCTCTCTCTCTCTCTCATCTCTCTCTCTCATATATATAGGTAGATAGATATAAATATAGATAGATAGCGGGGGGGGGGGGGGGGGGGGGGGACGGGATAGCTCAGGGGTCGGAGCACTCGCTTTCCCCCAGCCAAGTTAAGCAGCGTTGAGCGTGGTTACCACTTGGATGGGTGACCGTTTGCGCACTTGGCTTCAGTACAGTCCCCCAGTTCACCCAGCTGTAAATGGGTACCTGCCTCTTTAGGGTAAAGGAAGGTAAAGCAGCGAGGGAGAGGAGATGGGTGCCGCCCTCATTATACTGGCTCCTAGAGAAGTGAGGTCTCTGACGCCTCGCTTCCTTACGACCTTATAGGTTTTGGAATGCCTTTACATATATATATATATATATATATATATATATATATATATATATATATATATAATATATATATATATATATATATATCGATTCACCACTGAGATGTGTGTTTAAATTTGTTTTTGATTTTTCCCCCCATTTCTCGGCTAGATCTTAGAGATTTACCAATGGTGAGGTTTTGCGTATGCGAACGTTTATCCACCAGTAAGGTAGCTGCATTCCGACTTCGGGATGTTCGAGGTATTTGTTCCCTGGGGACTGACTGACTCAAAGACCCCGATACTCCTTTGGACGTCACCGTAAACAGAGGTCCCATGTGCAAAAAATATGCAAACGATAAAAATATCCACATTCGTACAAAAATAGACCAGTTAAGGCCAGTGGTATAGACGATATAACTATGTCCAGCATACACTCTGTGATTACGACAGCAATAAGCTCCGCTAAATTTGAAATGCTCGTGACTCACTGCTTGAAAAAAGGCAGTGCAGTGTCCCCAATGCATCATCCAGGAGTTGTGGTAAAAGCCAAAAAAAGCTCGCTCTCTCTCTCTCTCTCTATTCACACACACACACATTTATATATAAAAATGTCCAAAAGATTTCCTGCTGTTGGGTTCAATTGCTCACAGGAGGACTGGATTTGCCGTGAATTGGCCGGCATCAGTGTATTGTTGCAGTTTGGAAAACAGGACACAGATCTGCATGCATATAATTATTGAAACACATGTGCGCTCGTGTTCTGTTGGTGTGTCTGTCGAAAAGTCTGTGTGTCTGTGTCTGTCTGTCTGTCTCCCTCTTTCTTCCTCCCTTTTTCTCTCCTGCCCGCTTGCCTGCCTGCGTGCCTCTATCTCTGTCTGTCTGTCTGTCTGTCTGTCTGTCTCTCTCTCTCTCTCTCTCTCTCTCTCTCTCTCTCTCTCTCTCTCTCTCTCTCTCTCTCTCTCCTTTGTATAAGTATATGAATACTATTTATCTTTGAAACAGAAGATAACTGGCATCATCATTATCATCATCATCGTTGTCATTCCCTCTCTCTCTCTATCTTTCGTCTCTCTCTAGTGTCTCTCTCTCTCTCTCTCTCTCTCCATCTCTCCCTCTCGCCTCTTTCTCTCGTGTCATACACACACACGCGCGCGCGCGCGCCCCAACATAAACGTTTTCTTAACTTTAGTGGTTTACATTTTCCATCATTATTTTTGCAGAACTGAAGGATCACTGTCCGGAGACAAAACAGCCACCCCCCACTTCACCCCTACCCCAATCCCCCCTCCCCTTCCAGAAACACATTCTAAGAAAGATTGAATGAAGAAAGAAGAAAGAACCTCGTTCCAAGAATCAGCACCACTGTCTATACATACTGCCACTGACTATGAATGCGAACACGAAGATGTGTAGCATCTCACAAACCAGAAATCCATGACAATCAGCGCAGCTGACTTCTTCCTTAAAACTGCTTGAGGAGTCGTTGGGTATTGCAGTGAAGTTTTCAGCCCGTGTGTCCATCCAGGACCTGTTGACCCTGGCAGAACCCATCCCTCCCTCCCTCCCTCCCCAGGTAGTTAAGAGCGCGCGACTATGTTCGTGTCATCCGTACCATCGGCCATGTCTGGCCTACTCTTCCACAGAAGTGGAGAATTTGAACGTGTGCGCGAAATATTCTGCGTGCGTTCGCAACTCAGTTTATAAGGTCTCATCTGGAAGATTTGGGTTGGATTGTGTTCAAGTCCCAGCGGTGTTATCCGATTTGGGAACTGTACCATCAACCAAACCAATCAAATAGCGTTTGGGGTTATCATCCGACAGACTTTAAGGATAGTCAGAAGGGAATAAACATGCCCCTGACGTGCAGCTGAACAGAGAGAGGCTGAAGCTCGCAGCTTCAGTGGCCTCAGATCACGAGTTTCAGGCTTTCTGCTCTGACCGTCAAGGTTGTCCCACCTCGCTTCAGACCTACCCTGGCCCGGCACCCCACCTTCCTCCACTTCACGGCAGTTCTCAGGTAAGCTAATACCTTTTGGCTGGTTTGGATGTTTGTTTCGTTCTGGTGTTTTTTCTTCTTTATTTATTTGTAGGAGTTTCTTGTCGTTTGTTGTTGTTGTGGTGGTGGTGGTACTGTCCAGTCAAATTCTTTGATTTTTTTTAAAAACGGATTTCCCTTCCTCAGAGCGTTTGTTTATTCTGTTTTGGTGTGTTGTGTGTGTGTGTGTGTGTGTGTGTGTGTGTGTGTGCGTGTTTGTGTGTGTTGCGTGCGTGCGTGCGAAGAGAAGGTATCTAACAATATTTTTAGTATCATGTTTTGTTGATTCAGGCCGAGTTTGAAAAATGTCGGATTACCCTCCCCTCTCTCTCTCTCTCTCTCTTTCATAGCAGTGGCTTAACTAGGTCATTATCTGTATGAGTGTGAGAGGAGAGAGAGAGAGAGAAAGAGAGATTTGACAAACATATGTGTGATTGTGTGTGTATGCGTGTGCATACGTGTGTGTGTGTCTGTCTGTGTGTGTATGACCGCGCGCGCGACCGTGCACGCGAGCGTCACTGTCTACATCCCATTTATATATGGGTGCGCAACGCGAAAGAGAATGTTTCTACCACCTGCATGTGCGTACTGACATACATGTATTTTTCCCTACCTACACTGCTATAACCACACTCTCCCGCGACAACGGCTGCAAGCACAGTGAAGTTGAGCAATAGGGAGGAGCAGCCCGAGGACGTACAGGGGCGCGGCAACAGGTGTGGGGGCCTGAGGATGACGATGATGATGCTATTGCTCCTGGTGTTGGCCGGCCAGGTTCTTTGAACAGCGCGCGCCACACTGGCTCTGAAGCCTGACAGCCAGCCTGACAGGAAAAGGCTGTGGTTGCACGTGCTGTGCTGATGTCAGATTAGCATCGACACGCGGATTCACACATACACGGTTATGTTTGGTGTCTCTATTTGCATAGACAGAGTCTTTAGATATAATACATAACATATATGCATTATACATATGTGTATAATTATGTGGGTGTGTGGGTGTATATATATAAATCTCTCTCTCTCTCTCTCTCTCTCTCTCTCTCTCTCTCTCTATATATATATATATATATATATATATATATATATATATATATATAGGGAGAGAGAGAATGGCATTTTATTGTTAAGCTTTTTAAGCCCATTCATGAGGAGAGAGAGAGAGAGGGGGGGGGGGGTAATTTTGTACATGCATATATTACGTGCATGAAACATATATACATGCATACAAACCTCTATACATTCATACACGTACATACATACATACATACATACATACATACATACATACATACATACATACATACATACATACATACATACATACATACGTACGTACATACATACGTACGTATATACACACATACACACACACACATACATACATACATACATACATACATACATACATGTGTATATGCATACTTACAGACAGACGTGACATATGCACTGACAGACGGGCAGAAACGCCCAACAGAAACATATGTCGGCACAGGCTCGCTTGCTCAATGACAAGCAGGCACGCATATGTACACCTCTCTCTCCATCTCTCCCACACACACAAATTGCTTACATGAAAGACATATCTTTCTAGATACGCACATTCATGCATACATACATACATATGTACATACGTACGTACGTAGGTACATATGCACGCACGCACACGCACACGCACACGCACACACACAAGTGCGCTCGCGTACGGACGTACACCCACATACTCGTAAGCTCTATCTTTCTAAATTTGTACACCACACACACACACACACACACACACACACACACACACACACACACACACGTACACGCGCGCACACACACACACACAAACACTCACACATGCACACACGCATGCGCGTGGACAAGTATGCGCGTGTATACACACACTAAAACGTACAAATTAATAGAGAGACGGAGGTATAGACACAGAAACAAAGGCAGAGAGAAAGAGAGAGAGAGAGAGAGAGAGAGAGAGAGAGAGGAGAGAGAGAGAGAGAGAGAGATGTGTGAGTGAGTGAGAGAGAGAGAGAGAGAGTGAGAGAGGAGAGAGAGAGAGAGAGAGAGAGAGAGAGAGAGAGAGAGAGAGAGATTCCTTAGCTAGAGCTCCCAGTTTCAGTAGTGGTGAGATTTTTTTTTTTTTTGCGTATTTATTTTGTTTGATGTGGTTTGGTTGTTGTTTTTTTAGCCCATATACAAGGGGACAGCGGAATGGGAACACTGAACAAACCAGACACTTCAAAAAGAGTATGGTATAATTATGGCAGGAACAAGCATTATCACACGGGCGAGTGTATCACGGAATAAAGACAACAGTGTTAGTAGTACCGCCACCTGTCATGACACGTAAATCACACACACACACACACACACACGCACACACACACACACACACACAGCTAACACTCCTATCTCACACACACACACACACACACACACACACACACACACACAGCTAACTCTCCTATCTCTTTCGCGCATTTTTTTTTATCCTCAGCAGCTGTGCTACGTTTCGCATCTTTTTATAGTAGTGTGAAAACTGTCAACATTTTACCCAAAAAATTCGAACTAAATTCTCTTCAACGTTTCGCTGTTGTCGCTTCAAGTGACTTCTGATGCTAGTGGTTGTTGGGTTTTTTCCTGCAGGCTAGAAAAAAAAATCCCCAACCTGTTCAAACCGACGTGTATATCCCGTTTGGCCCCGAGATTTTGCCCCCATCCATTAGATCATGAGTGGTGGTCTGGGTGCTAGTCTTTCGGATGAGACGATAAACCGAGGTCCCCGTGTGTTACACATAATTATTTAGCGCACGTGAAAGAACCCACGGCAACAAGAGAGTTGTCCCTGGCAAAAATCTGTAGGAAAAATCCACTCTGATAGGGAAAGAAATACAGTTGCAGACAGGAAAAAGAAAACAAAAATAATGGATGGCGCTGCTCTTGTGGCGACGCGCTCTCCCCGGGGAGAGCAGTCCGAATTCCACGCAGATAAATCTACGGTGACTTAAAGTGGTATAAATAGATAAGTAAATACAATAAATAAATAAATAAATAAATAAATAAATGCAATAAGAAACATTCTTCAGTTTGATGGTAAGCACCACACTGTGGGCCTGACTAGTCATACCCGTTTCTCCCATATCATCAGCTGTTTCATATATTCACACATATCTGCATCACCTACATCTGAACTGCTCCGATTAACACCAGTTACTTCTGGGATTAGTCGGCAGAAACAAACTTGATGGGGTACGATCCACTTTGCTGATTGTCACGGTGTGTCTAGGAGTGCTTGAGGGGACGGGATAGCCTAGTGGTTAGAACATTGCTTTTGCAATCTGCTGACCCGGGCTCGAATCCCGTTCAAGGGGAACTTTTTCCCCTGGAGTTAACATCAGTACTGGATCCACTCTCCCTAGAAGTCCTTCGGATGAGACTATAAAACGAGTCCCCGTGTGCGAACACACGTAGAACATCTTGCGTACACGTTAAGTCCGTTTCCGCTTTTCGAAAGAGTAGGCCATTGTGTGCCGGTGGGAACGGATGACAACATTTAAAATACTGCATGCACACGAGGACTAGATGTTTTTAAAAAAGCACACGAGTGCTTATTCCATTATCCTCGAAATAAAAGAATAAAAAAATAAATACATTCTTCCTTTGTTTACTGGAGAGGGACACGTTCTTCTGTACTTTGCATGCAGTGCGTTCTTAAAATGACAGGCGTTTGAAATGAAAAATGGTGAGTGTTGGTCTTAGCACAATAACGGCATGGTTTCCTCTTTCTTTGATTTTTAAAAGGAGATCGAGACACCGCTGTGTCTTGTGACACAGCATTCAGTATTGTTGGTGGCAGTCCTTCACACTCAGAGCGAATACACGTAAAATACAGAACTATTTGCACTGGTGCTGAGTTGTACGTTTTGCTGGGTGCCGAGCCAGAGAACAGCGAGGCAAAGGGGGGGGGGGGGGAGAAAGAGAGAGGGGGAGGGAGGGAGAGAGAGAGAGAGAGAGAGAGAGAGAGAGAGAGAGAGAGAGAGAGAGAGAGAGAGATGGTTTTAATCTATTTTCATCTGATCACAAGACTATGATTCACACGCCATATAACCTACACCACACACACAACACACAACACACACACACCTCAAGGACAACAGTCAAGCTGCAGTACTCTCTCTCTCTCTCTCTCTCTCTCTCTCTCGTCTGTCTCTCTATGTGCCTTTCTTTCTGCCCCCCCCTCTCTCTCTCTCTCACTCTCTCACTCTATCTATCTCTCTCTAACACACACACACACACACACACACACACACACACACACACACACACACACACACACAATTGGCTACCTCTCACCCTGAAAAAGTGAAGTACCCTTTCCCGCTCGAGTCCCTAACGTTTACCGCGGCCCATAAAGGGAATGGGCTGGAATGGAACTGCAGCCGTTTTTACCGGTAATCGATGGAGTGGAGGAGGGGGGGGGGGAAGAATTGGGGTGGGGAGGGTGGGGGGTCCCGGTACGCTTTTGACTATGCATTGCACACATAAACACACCAGTCCTTTAGTCTTCACACACACACAATGAGCCAGGGTGAGGGTGAGAGAGAAAGGGAGGGAGGGTGAGAGAAAGGGGGTGGGAGAGAGAGAGAGAGAGAGAGAGAGAGAGAGAGAGAGAGAGAGAGAGAGATTTGGTGGACTCTGAAATGGCCACGATGGTATTGTGAAAAACTGAGGGGTGAGTAAAGAATGGAGGTGGGTAAGGAGGGATGGGTACTTGGGTTACCACTACAGAAAACACTACGAATCGAGGGTTCAACGCACGCTTAACATCGTGTGCACGTGTTAAAATTCCTCCACTGTTTTTAGAAGAGCATGTCCCCAAATCGGACATCTCCGCTGGGACTAAAATTAACACACTCACAACAACAAAGGAGAAGAGCAGGCCACTTTTGTTAGGCAGTATGGCCCGGAGTAGAACGATTCGCTACACAAAGCAGAGGACCGCGGGGAGTTGTGGAGGAAGCTGGTTGCAAAAATCTTCATTGGTGCCCTCACGGGACTACGGGATAGGTGAGGTGAGGATGGATGACGAGAACGTACCCCAGCATGCAATCTACGGTGTGGGGAGGGTTGGGCTCCGCCCTGTTGAACATGTCCACGACACACTGCAAGCTTGAAACGTTCAGTGCGGTGTTGCAGTGAGTCCCTAAAGAGCCAAAGGGGGAAAAAGTCAGGTCTCTACACTGTTTGTCCAGATCAAGAAAGCGTTCAGGTATTTTATTTATTTATTTTATTTATTCTTTTATAACGAGGATATTGGAATAAGCACTTATGTGCTTTTATACATCCAGTCCCCGTGTGTATGCGGTGTTTGTAAATTCTGTCATTTGTTCCCACCGGCACACAATGGCCTACTCTTACGAAAAGCGGAACAGGATTTAACGTGTGCGCGAGATGTTCTGCGTGAGTTCGCACACGGGGCCTCGGTTTATAGTCTCATCCGAAGGACTTTTGGGGAGAGTGGAGTCGGCACTGATGTTAACTCCAGAGGAAAATATCCCCTTGAACGGGAATCGAACCCGGGTCGTCAGATTGCGAGCGCAATGCTCTAACCACTAGGCTATCCCGTCTCCCTTTCCTTGTAACGTTATCACCTACCTGTGCCACCAGAATGTTCATGCGTAAATCCAACCGTTACGAGACATGCCGCGGAAACATCCCCAAAGTCGGAATGCGGCTACCTTCATGGTGGGCAAAAACGGTCGCATACGCAAAATTTCACCATGTGAGAACCTCGGAGCTCTAGCAGAGGAACGAAACCAACACACACACACACACACACACACACACACACAACACACACACACACACACACACACACACACAACTCAGCCGCCATACTGGGGTCATGATATCATCTCCATAATGCAGCTCTGGCCGACAGCTGTAAAAGAAGACATACAGAAATCATATTGAGACAAAATATGAACCCCTACTTGTTTTGAATACTTTTACTACTTAATTCCAGAAGAAACCTGTATCCTTCCAGTCCATTCATCTGTCTAGTTTACAAACTCATCTTT
>CM054140.1:49709670-49717170 GCA_028751875.1 Rapana venosa | reverse complement strand
CCCCCACCCCATTCCCTCTCCACATCCCTAACCCCATCCCCTACCCTCGGTTCTATGTGTGTGTGTGACCTTAGCGTCCAGACTACTGTTGATCCATGAATGATGCATGCTACCCTCTCTTGTCAGGCAGCACCAGCCCCCTACTTCGGCTCTGCTCCGTGGGGACATCTGTCGCAATGAAGCAGGCAGGCAGGAAGGGAGAGAGGGAGGGAGGGGACCAGGGATGGGGGAGGGGGGGGGAGTGATGAGGGGGTCAGGGGCCAGATCTGTGAATTATTCAGAAGTTTGGGGGGCTGTTTCCCTGGACTGACCAGGACGTGGTGGGAGAGCGGTACCGTCATTTGTCGGGAGGCATTCAGTGCGGCGACCTGTAAGTTCGATGTAACTGACCTGCCCGCCTGGCCCCGTGGAGGCATCTGCTATGCAATGAATTGTCATTTTTGATGAAGGCCATCTCCTGGCCGTTCCACTCCAAGGCATCTGGTGCAGCAAGTAGCTAGCTGTCCCCTTTTTGTTGGATGGAGCTGATCTCCCCCCAGCTGTATCTGGAGCATCTGGACGGAATAGTCGTCATTTGTGCAGAGCCATATCATCTGCTGGTTTGATTTCAAGTACCCGGTGTGAGGAATGGTTATGTTTGGATATTACTGGTTCTTTGGAAGGCAGCTGATTTGTGATAAGTTGTCCTCGTTGATGAGACTAGTTTTGTAAGTTGTTCAAAGCCATCACATGAGACTAGTTTTGTAGGTTGTTCAAAGCCAACACATGAGACTAGTTTTTTAAGTTGTTCAAAGCCAACACATGAGACTAGTTTTTTAAGTTGTTCAAAGCCAACACATGAGACTAGTTTTGTAGGTTGTTCAAAGCCATCACATGAGACTAGTTTTGTAGGTTGTTCAAAGCCAACACATGAGACTAGTTTTGTAGGTTGTTCAAAGCCAACACATGGGACTAGTTTTGTTGGTTGTTCAAAGCCATCCAGTAGTGGAACAGTATTTTTTGTGTATAAAGCCAGGTGTTGTTTTTTTTATAGTAACCGTCTGCTATTCAAAAGCACATTTTGTGCAATAACTTGCAGCATTTAACAAACTAATCTGTTTGTTTAGTGCTGTAACGATGAGTTGTAGTTTCTGATGAAGATCATCTGCTGGTTGCTAAAAAGCATCTAATACAATGTTGTGAAGTTAAGCTTCCAAGGAAACTGATGAGTGTGATATTATTTTTGTTGAAGTTAATCTACCAAATTTTGGAAGGCATTTAGTGTTTCAGCTGTAAATGGGTACCTGCCCCTTTAGGGTCAGGGAAGGTAAAGCAGCGAGGGAGAGGAGATGGGCGCTGCCCTCAATGTGCTGGTCCCTAGAGAGGTGAGGTCCTTGATGCCTCACTCCCCTACAACCACATAGGTTATGGGACACCTTTACCTTTTTTTTTATTTGGCGTGTGATGAATTGCATTTTCTGATAAGCCATTCTGTTAAACGTTTGATCTAAAAGGCATGCCGTGCGAGGAACAGCAATTTATAATGAAACTTATCTGCCAGTTATTTGAAAGTAACTGGCGTGCACTGAATTAACTGTAGTTTCTGATGAAACTATACTCTCATCCTTTGAGGAAGTGCAATTGCTGATGAAGCTAATGTAATGTTGTTTTGAGGCTTTGGTGAAATATTGTTGTTTCTGATGAAACTGATATGCAATGCCATTTGATCATGATATTTGGGGTTGACGAAATGTGCTTTTTGATCAGCTTATTTGCTGGTTGATCTTTCTGCTTGAAAGCACTTGATGTGATGAATTCTGCTTGTGTTGAACTTGACCATGCTTGAGTTTTGGAGGCAAAGGAGTGGTTATTCAATTACATATATCTATACAGCAAGTTTGCCTGCTTTATGAAGCCACTCAATAATTATGGTCAATTGCATTTATGTTGAAGCTCATCTGCCTATTGCCTGAAAGTAGCTGGTATGCAATGAACTGTAATTCTGGCTGCTTGAAGGCATCTGGCTAGAGGTATTGTAATGTTCTGTTAAGCTTATCTGCCATCTGCTTAATGGCATCTGATGAAGCTGATTTGCTGGTTTTTCCAAGGCATTTGGAGTGATGATTTCTAAATTAATGATGCTGGACAGACATGATTTGGTGTTGTATGAGAGGCTAATCTGCCATATATATAATTTGATCAATCTGTCAATAATTTAGTGGCAACTCCATCTAAATGATGAAAAAGTGTAAGCCTACCGATATTCCGATATTCCAGTTATCAGCATGGCGCCTGGTAATTCCAATGTATTTGATTTAAACCAGAGAAAATTACAGTAAATATGAATTTCTGTGTCTGAATTGTCAGTTTTAAACTGCATCGTGGATGGTTAGTTTTAGTTTTGATGTAACTGAACTGCTACTTTTTCATGAACATTCGATGATATGAACTGTAGTTTGGGTATTTATAATGACATTTGCGATATCCGATACCGTTAACTACAATTCTGATGAAACCGACAACACCGATCTCTACATGGCAGTTTTGATGCACGTGCTAACAGTATTTGTTCGACAACAGATTGTAGACAATTACTTTGCTGATTAATTAATGCACTAAAATAGAAGCTCATTCTGATTCAACTGATACTTGCATGATCATGTACAAAAACACAAACCAACCTATCGATATATGATACAGATATACAGTTTTTCATAACACACAGACAAAAATACAAGCACACGCACGCACGCGCACACACACACACACACACTCATGCGCGCGCGCGCAGGAGACGGGACTGAGAGCTCCTGACTGTTAACTACACAGTCCTGGATACATTCTGGTTTTCAAGGCCACAGGTCTGAACTACAGTCAGGCTGAGCCATCACACTCACTCCCCCACCTGCAGCACAAGAAAGAGGCGATCTTTTCTACACAAGGGCCGAGTTGGATAAGATAACAAACCGAGGTCCCGACTGCAACATGCATTTAGCGCACGTAAAAGAATCCACGGCAATAAGAGAGTTGTCCTGGCAAAAATTCAGAAAAAAGACCTACAGAACAAACACTCTAACGCGAAAAGAAAATATACATGCAGAAAGAATATTTTTTAAAGGTCGGGACTGCCATTGTGGGCGCACTCTCCCCAGGGAGAAGAGCCTGGATTTCACGCAGAGAAATCTGCCGTGATAAAAAAAACAAAAAAGTAGTATACAGTACAATACAATATTCATCCCAGCTTTCATGACAGAGGTTTACACTGTCATACAAGGGAAGCAGATTCCCTTTATCTATCCCTATGGCCCATCTCCACCCCCCTCCCCCCCACTCCTCCCCGTTTTCCTCTCAGCAGTGAAAGCTTCCCTTTGAAGTGTGTGGCATCTGAGGACACTGGTTCTAATCAACGGAAGTGATAATCAAGAGTTATGTTCCCTGGGGGGTTTGAATTGACAGGAAGTCTCTCAACCAGTCTGCAGAGGAGTATGAATGCATGAGGCTTTGACTGCGCGGAAAACATTGCTCGACTAGCGTCCTGTGGATCTATAAAGTCGTGGGTTTGAATCTCGGTGGTGGCATCTGTTGAATTAAGCGTGGGTTTGTTGCTTTTTTAACGATTTCCTGTATCAACTTAACATGCAGACCTGACAGTGTTTAAGTTCCTTCCGTGTATAAACGCATGCAGAAGATCAAGTATGCATGGCAAAGAACTCGTTTTTCATGTCAGCATCCTCGCCGGGTGGGCGGTGGGGGGGGGGGGGGGGTGTCAGTATAGATAGCATACCAACCTTCTGGAATTTCTGTGCTGGAAATTCCCTTTTTTCTATCCCTCTCTTTATTTCTGCCTTGTTCCTTTCCTTCCTGTCACCCCCTTCTTGTCTGTTTTCTGCCTCCTTGGTCCATCCTGCCGTTCTTCCAGAAATACTTATATAACAGTTCTGTCCCACGCTGAAGTCGGATACACAGAGCCTGATTTGTTGGGCGTTTAACGGCAGAGCAACGCCTTTTGGCTCGTATGACAGACAACTATAGTAGCTTTCTGAGCGTTCAAGGAAGGAGAAGAATGCGAGAATTGGGTGGGTTAGGGAAACTGGAACTAACCCGCAGTGCACTGTGAGCCTGCAGGTTCAACGTGCCCCAGGGACTTGGCCTGACAAAGTCAGAGCAGTGCCCTAACCACTCCTCGGGGAGATGGGGGAGAAGAGACACGCATGCATGGATGGATGGTTGGATGGATGGATGCCAGACTGTGTATTTGAGTATAGGATTTTCAATGTAACGTCTGTTAACAGTCAGAGACTGTGGACGGATGGATGGGTAGGTTAGGCGGAAGGGTGAAAAGATGAACAATCAAAATCCGTCACACATATGTATATCTACACACACACACACACACACGCACACACACACACACACACACACACACAGAGGCACAAACACACATACACAGGGAATATACATACATGTGTACATGCATGCACGCCCCCCCCCTCCCCCGCCAACACACACACACACACACACACACACACACACACACACACACACACACACACACAAAAGAGAGTACCTTTTCTTCACAACCGTAATAATTATAAATGGCATGGCAAAAGAAAGGCACGGAATTTGGAATACTTCTAAACTTGACAGTTCTGGAAATGGTTTCAAGGCCACCGGTCCGAGTGAACAATCACGCGGAGTGATGGTACCATGGTCAGCATGGCATGCACAACACCAGCCAACACACCAGTCTTCACATGAAAGCTCATTCATCCTAGGTCTCACGACACACATTTTGCATGGACGAGTGTTGGGGGACCAGAGGGGTGGCAGAGAGATGACCCATCCTTTCTACCACCCCCCCCCCCTCCCCCTCCTCTTTTACTTCCTTTTTGTAATGAAAGATTCTCTTTGAAGTTTGCGTTGTAGTTGTGGACATTGTTGGCAACGAGCGGAAGTGTTGGGTAGAGTGATGTTCCCTTGAGACCTGAACTAACAGGAAGCCTCTCAGCTAGTGTTCTTACTGTAGTGTAGATCCGCTCTCTTGGCTGTGAAGTACACACGGTCCCATGTCGCTATGGCAACAGTTTTTCTTCTTTCCGGTATTGCTATGGCTTACTTCCTACTGCACTACTTTCAAGTATATTTTAACCAGAAATTCTGATACAGCGCTGGTTATCATCTTTTATCGTAACAAGACATTCTGATGATTAGAGTGAAGCTCATAAACTGATTATAAGGATAGATTCCGATTAAACCATGCTCACAAAATTATGATTATAACAAAGTCAAAGTCGAATACTTTTTGTTTAAAAAACCAACAAACCCTTACTTGGGTACACGGAAATGCATACACAACACCATCTAAATCATCATCATAAGTAATCGAGATTGCGACCATCTGTAAACAGCCAGCCACAGAATCATCACCCTCCGAAATAGGAAACCAAACCCCCAACAGCACACACACATACACACGCACGCACGCACGCATACGCGCGCGCACACACACGCACACCCAAGCAACAACAACAGACAAAATATCCATCTGCAAAATATAAGTTTCCACAAATGAAAATCAATTGTTCTACTTAATACAGCTTAATATGAATTTTATTATCGAGAAATTCTGATAAAACGGTGCTAATACATTCTGATCACTACGAGAAATTCTAATAAAGCCATTCTTATACATTTCTAATCATTACTAGAAACTCTGATATAGCGATAGATGCTAATAAATTCTGATCATAAAAAGGAATTCTGATAATAATTATTATAGCGATGTCCAAAAAATTCTGTCTTAGTTGTGTCTTCTTGTCTTTTGCTGCCGTGAAAATTGTCCATCCTATCAAAAGCTAAAAACAACAGTTTTCACTGCCCCTTGTTGTCTTCAATCATGGGAGCTGAGAGGCAAAGGGGGCCACAGCGGTTAGAACAGCAGACCTGTGATCTGAAGGAAATGAGTTCAAGTCATGCACGTCAGGATTGAGCCGCCTGCTTGCAAGAGTTCTCCCTCCCCAGGGTTCACTATGATTCTGGCTCCAATCCTCTGCAAGTCTCAGATAGCTGACGTCTGAGCGTTACCGCGAAGAAGAGAATCACACCTTGAACGGAATTCCTGTATGCGAACTAGTGATACCATTTTACACACACACACACACACACACACGCTCACACACGCACACATACACGCACACACACTCACACGCACACTCACACACGCACACTCACACACACACACGCACGCACACACACACACACACACACACACACTCACACAAACACTCACACACACACTCTCACACACACACACACACTCATACTCACACACACAGACATTAAAATTTCATGGATCTTTCCTAATGGTTGACGTGGATGTCAGGAAATGACCTAGCATTCAGCCAGGGCTGTGACAGTAACGACACATCACTTCATTCCACGTGGCTGACAGCCCTGCCGACTCCCTGAAGCCTGGCCAGGGCAGTGACCCCTGGTCAATCAATTCCAAACCTGCCATCAGCATCCACTTCCACTTCAAACGCAACGACTACATATCACCTCAAGTATAAAAAAAACCCAAAAAAGCATCAACCTGAAAAAGATACATTGAATGGCATGAAAGGAGGGAGGGAGGGAGAGGAGGGTAGAGGGAAGAGAGAGAGAGAGAGAGAGAGAGAGAGAGAGAGAGAGAGAGAGAGAGACAGACAGACAGACAGACAGGCAGACAGACAGGCAGGCAGACAGACAGACAGGCAGGCAGGAAGGCAAGCAGACAGACAAACAGGCAGACAAACAGGCAGACAGACAGGCAGGCAGGAAGGCAAGCAGACAGGCAGACAGACAGGTAGGAAGGCAGGAAGACAAGCAATCAGATGGACAGACATATTCCCTAGAGCAAATGAACCAGACCCCGCTGACGACTACAACAGTTTCCCTTGATTTGTCCTTCCTGGATAAATTGGTAGCCAAGACTTCGGGGGTAATGGGAAAAAAACACCCGCATAATTATGTCATGTCAATACGGGAAAATAAACAGTGCATAATAGACATGATGTGCTCACACCAGTGTTGGCATCTCATCACTCTGTCCCTAGACCTACACAGTACAGGCTACATGCCGCAGTGTGGCTGGAAAGACAGGGGCAGAGGTGGAGAGAGAAAGGGGGAGATAGACAGGCAGACAGACGGGCATACTCAAACTCAAATCATTTAATAGAGTACATCCATTGCAATGGGGGAATAGCAGAAAAAAAATAAACAAACCAACACAATATGACAAAATACCAACATCTGTGTTGTCTCATACTCCAATGACTCCACCACAATTAATGAGACTACACACACACTAACATAATACTAGGCATAAATACATTTGACAGACAGACAGACAGAGAGACAGAGAGAGACAGAGACACAGACAGGCAGACAGACAATCAAACCACTGGAAAAGAGAAACAGACAGACACACAGACAGAGAGACATTGGGACAGAGAGACACAGGGAGAGAGTCAGACAGACACA
>CM054140.1:49682170-49702170 GCA_028751875.1 Rapana venosa | reverse complement strand
CAAATGAAGTGTTTGTATGTTATAGTATGTATGTATGTATGTATGTATGTATGTATGTGTGTGTGTATAGTATGTAATGTAGTTGTGTGTGTGTCGACTGTCTGTCTTCTGTCTGTAATGGATGATGGATGGAAGGAATGGATGATGGATGGAAGGATGGATGTGCAGTAAGGCTGTGTAGTGACGCAGAAAGGTGGTGTGTGTGTATGTATGTATGTTGTATGTATGTATGTATGTATGTATGTATTATGTATGTATGTAGTGTAGTATGTGTGTATGTATGTATGTATGTGTGTATGTGTATGTATGATGTATGTGTGTATGCATGGTGTATTATGTATGGTGTATGTATGTATGTATGTATGTATGTATGTATGTATGTATGTATGTATGTATGTATGTATGTATGTATGTATGTGTGTATGTATGTATGTATGTATGTATGTATGTATGTATGTATGTATGTGTGTGTGTATGTATGTATGCATGTATGTACATGTATGTATGTATGTATGTATGTGTATATGCATGTGTGTATGTATTTATGCATGTATGTGTGTATGTATGTTTTGTGTCTAGTATGTCATGCCTGTATGTCTGTCTGTATGTATGTATGTATGTGTGTATGTATGTGTAGTGTGTGTCTGTATGCATGTATGTATGCATGTATGTATGTGTTGTATGTATGTTGTATGTATGTATGTTATGTATGTATATGTATGTATGTATGTACATATGTGTGTGTGTCTGTATGCATGTATGTTATAGTGTGTTGTGTATGTATGTAATGTATGTATGTATGTATGTATGTATGTATGTAGTATGTATGTATGTATGTATGTATGATATGTAGTGTGTCTGTATGTATGTACATATGTGTTGTATGTATGTACATGTGTGTATGTATGTGTGTATGTATGTATGTATGTATGTATGTATGTATGTGTATGTATGTATGTGTTGTATGTTTGTGTGTATGTATGTGTGAGTATATATATGTATGTATGTGTGTATGTATGTATGTGAGTATGTATTAATGTATGTATGTAATGTATGTATGTATGTATGTATGTATGTATGTATGTATGATGTAATGTATGTATGTATGTATGTATTAGTATGTATGTGTGTATGTATGAATGTGTGTATATATGTATGTATGTATGTATGTATGTATGTTTTTATTTTATTTATTTATTTATTCTTTTATATCGAGGATAATGGAATATGTGCTTTTTTACATCTAGTCCCCATGTGTATGCGTTTTGTAAATTTATGTATGTAATTTTATAAGTGTATTTGTGTGTACTTTCTTTAATTTAACGTCTGTTCACTCAAGGTGATATTAGATCAAAAATAAAGTGTGTGTGTGTGAGAGAGAGAGAGAGAGAGTGTGTGTGTGTGTGTGTTTGTTTGTGTGTGAGTGTGTGTGTGTGTGTGTGTGTTGTGTGAGTGTGTGTGTGTGTGTGTGTGTGTGTGTGTGTGTGTGTGTGTGTGTGTGTGTGTGTGTGTGTGTGTGTGTGTGTGTGTGTGTGTGTGTGTGTGTGTGTGAGTGAGTGAGTGAGAGAGAGAGCGCACAAGTAGTATCGTCTGGAAAGCATTTGGCAGATTGAATATTACACACGATAACTGCTACTGTAAAAGCTGAGATTAACCACATGCACCATGTAAAGCAACATTTCTTTGAAATGAGCTCTTGCACGCTTTTGAATCTTGGAACGTAAGGCTGGGAGATTTCCCAGTTCTCTGTCCACCTATTTCGTGATTGCTTTTCAAAAGTACGTTTCCTTTCTCCGCTATCGCCCTTTAGTGACATAGGGGTGTTCGGTTGTTTCTGTGAAAGCCGCATCACTTGTGCTGCAGGAGAGGTGTTTCTCTTTCAGGCACCAGATAAAAAGGCTAACTGTTAATGTCACTCAGACCCAGGACAGTTCCTCCTCACCTAGAAGCAGAAAATCCTGATCTTCTCAGATTATGCAAACCTAATAGTCTTGTCTGGGGTCGGGATAGCTCAGTGGTCAGAGCACTCGCTTTCCCCAAGCTAAGGTTAAGCAGCATCGAGCGTGGTTACCTAAGTTGATGGGTGACCGTTTGCGCGCTTTGGCTTCAGTACAGTCCCCCAGTTCACCCAGCTGTAAATGTGTACTTGCCCTCTTTAGGGTCAGGGAAGGTAAAGCAGCGAGGGAGAGGAGATGGGCGCCGCCCTCAATATGCTGGCCACTTGAGAAGTTGAGGTCTCTGACACCTCACTCCCCTACGACCAGGTTATGGGACACCTTTGCCGTTTACAGATTGCTTTTAGTACTCTCACCGATATCATTACTATTTTAGTTTTTTTTAAAATGTTCTGAATAAAAGACCTGATATGTTGATGTTTTCAGACAGAATCTTGGCAAAATCATGTTCATAGTGAGGGATGAGAGATATTTGGTTTCGTCTAATGTTATTTTGTCAATATTAGCACACACACACACACACATACACACACACGTACGCGCACGCGCGCACACACACACACACACTCAAACACATACACACACACACTCACATACATACACACACACACACACACACACTCACTAACTCATTCACTCATACACACACTGTACATATAAAAATATCGTTTTGGATGCACTTGATTAAATCAAAACCAAACTCATACATCATCGTGTTCTTTCTCCATCTCTTTCCCCGTAACCTCCTGTGGAGTGGTTGGGGCACTGCCCTGAATTGTTCAGGCCGTGTCTCCTGGACAAGTTGAACCTGGCGGAGCCCATCCCTCTCCACGTACAGGGTGCATGCTGGGTATATCCGTGTTTCGGTAATCCACCGAAAAATGACATCAATCACGGGATCTTTTAATGCGCATATTTGATCCTCTGCATGCGAAGGGAAGTAATGCATTGGCAGGTCTGCACTTTTAAGTTGAACTATGAGATCGTAAACATTTTCATGCTTAATTCACCAGAGGCCGCTACCGAGGTTTGAACGGACTTCATGGGCCCAGGGGACTGAAGTCAGCCGCTATCATTACTCAGCCACAGCGCCCGTCACATATTTATCAGAGCAGTATGCCATTATCTGTGACAGAGTGATGAATATGTTCACCGCTTCAATATAGTAAAAGGTAGTCTTTATACAATTGGATTACCTACAAAGAATATGATACCAGTACCAACAGGAACTTCAAGTGTAGAGCGAAGAAGGAACAATAATAGTAAGACAACACACGCACGCGCACACACGCAGAGACAGACAGACAGACAAAGAGACAGAGAGCGAAAGAGAGAGAGAGAGAGAGAGAGAGAGAGAGAGAGAGAGAGAGAGAGAGAGAGAGAGAGAGAGAGAGAGAGAAGAGAGAGAGAAAGAGAGAGAGAGAGAGAGAGAGAGAGACGCACAGACAGACAGACAAAGAGACACAGAGAGAGCGATAGACAGACAGACAGACAGACAGACAGACAGACACAGAAACACAGAGAGAGACAGGGAGAGAGACAAAGAGAGAGAGAGAGAGGACCCACCAAGAAACGCAGAAAGAAACCCCAAACAAACACACTTGCATGCGCGTGTACCTTCACGGCTGAATATTTCATTTAATTAAGCCCCCACCCACCCATCCACCCATCCACCCACCCACCCACTCACCCACGCTTTCCTCTGCTTCTTTTCTCCAGAGGCCCAGGCTGATCAATGACAAGATTCCAAGACAGCACCAGGGAGAGACCTCCAGCCACCAGCATCCTCCTGATGCTGTCCCCAGACAGATAGACAGGCAGACAGACAGACAGAGACAGCATCGCAGCGCAGTACCAGCCAGAATCAAAGATGCGCGCGTGCACACACACACAGAGGCCAAGTTGGTGAAATTTTTACCTTTGTTTATCTGTTTGTTTTGTCTTTCGTGTTTGTTTTATCGTGAGAGTGGATAGGGGGGCGGGGGGGGGGGGTAAATTTTCGTTCGTTTGTATTGTTGTGTTAAAGACTGCTTGATGCAGTCACGGTAAAGAAGGAAATTCTGGCCGGTCTCTCCGGGGAGGCAGGGTCGCCACAAGTGCAGCGCCACCCATTCTTTTTCCTGTTTGCGATTGTATTTGTTTCACTATGAGTTTTAATTTATGCCACTGCGCTACGACCATCGTCTTGTCGTCATGGTTTATTCTGTGTACGCTAGATGCCCTTGCAGTCAGGACCTCAGTCTATTGTCTCATCTGACCACCATTCATGGACTAATGATGGGGGGAAATCCGGCGACAGGCAGGAATCGACCCTGAGGCCTATCGCGTTCAACACTGATGTGTTACCGCTAGATAACTGATCTACTTCTTATCATTCATTCTCTCTCTCTCTCTCTCTCTCTCTCTCTCTCTCTCTCTCTCTCTCTCTCTCTCCTCTCTCTCTCTCTCTCTCTCTCTCTCTCGCTCGCTTGCTCTCCCTCTCACGAATGCATTGATAAACGACTGGTAACTTAATTGTATAAGGCTTTTAAAATTACAAATGCTGTTTGAAGTCGAGGTATAAGTCTTCCGTTAACAAATGTTTCCTATGCGATAATGATGTTTTGAAATGTTGATTATATCCATACCACCACTGTCTGTCTGTCTGTCTCTGTGTCTGTCTGTCTGTCTGTCTGGCTGGCTGGCTGTCTGTCTGTCTGTCTGTCTGTCTTTCTGTGTAAGCCGAAACACCCGAATCCCGAAAGTTTATGACCGTTTCTAGTCTGTCGCTGATCAAATTTCAAAGAGGCTGTTTTCTATTGTGTGCTGTTGTTTTCCTCTTCTTCTTTTTTTACTTGCAGTAGTGGTAGGTGATGATGGTGGTGGAGGTGGTGGTGGGTGAGTGGTGGTAATGGTGGTAGCAATGGTAGTTGTGGTTTTAGTTTACAATTTTTGTGATCTCTTTTGTTGACTCTGTCCTTCATACTCCTGTGTCATGCCTTGCTTCTCTGGGTTCTGCTGTAATGAATCGCGTGTTGTAGTGTCCTGCATTCGGTTTAAGTTTTGTTTTGTGTGGTATTTCGTAGCGTCATTGTATCCTACATTGTGCAATGTTTAAAAATTAAGGGAACAAAAAAAGTAAATAAACCATGGCGCTTTGAAAATAAGATGTAAAAAAAATAAAAAAATGTACAAACCATTTTTGCGGACTTTTTATTGTTCACCTAGAAAGATAAGGTCATCACTTTGTCAACTAAAAGACTTCGACTTACTGCATTTGCTGGCATCAGGGATTTAGAATAATGCGTGGGGGGGGGGGGGGTATTCTAAAAGAACCGCAGATGCAGACAATTCTTTGCCACACAATTCAGATTATAATGCAAGGATCATTTCTTCATGTTACCCTTTGTCGATCCCTTGTACAATGGTAGTGGTCTTTTCGGTCCGAAGTAGTTCTGGTGTCCGCAAGTCTACTGAAGTGTTGGATGGTGGCTTCGCAACTTGTCCATTTATGTAAGGACAAACGATAGTCAGTAGAATAAAAACCAAGTGCTCTAGATTGAATATGTCACTCTAAAAGGATAAGATAATGATATTCTCTCAGACCTTGTCCTACCAGAGTAGACATTTTACAAGGCCTGAATATTGTAATTCCTTTTTTTTTAATCAAAAAAGAACATAAGGATATGCACTCTCATAAGTGCTTATTCCATTTTCCTCGATATAAAAGAATAAATAAATGAATAGATAGATAAATGAATAAATAAATTAAATAAATAAATCTCTTAAAGGACTGCAAAGTTTCAAACAAAACCGCGGACTTTTCAAACCATCTCATCCCCCCCCCCCCCCCCCCCCCCCTCTCTCCTGTCCTCTCTATGTCTCTCTGCTCTCTTGTCTTCTCCCTCTCTCTTCTCTCTCACTCTCGTCTCTCTTCTCTCTCCTCATCTCTCTCCTCTCTCCTCTCCTCTCCTCCCTCTCTCTCTCTCTCTCTCCTCCTCTCTCATCTCTCTCTCTCTCTCTCTCTCTCTCGTCCTCTCTGTCTTGAAGTAAAGAAAGTCAGTCAGGCGACATAGTCAGTCAGAAGGACTTCAGGCGATAAGGGACACCGCCGAAAGAAAACACGATCCGTGTACTGTTGCAGCTGAATATTTCATTCAATTAAGCAACCACCATGCCTCCTCCTGTTTCTCCCCAGAGTCTTGTCTTCATCAGTGATAAGACTTAGCAAGCAAGCAAGCACACACGTGCGCTCGCACACACACACACACACACACACACACACACGCACGCACGCACGTACGCACGCGTACAAACATACGCATCCTGGGAGTATTAACTGTTGGCATCTGTTTTCTTTTTCAACAACTCACGGTTCCAAGAAACATTTTCAGTCATGCACGCACGCGAGTCTGGTGAGATTTCATTTTCAATACTGGTCTGATTTCATTTAGACAAGTTTGTGTTTCCTTGCCTTGCCGTGCTCTGCTCTGCATTGCCCAGCCCTGCCTTGCCTTGCCCTGCCCTACCCTGCCCTGCTATGCCCTGCCCTGCCCTGTCTTGCCTTGCCTTGCCCTGCCCTGCCCTGCCCTGCTATGCCCTGCCCTGCCTTGCCCTACCCTGCCCTGCTATGCCCTGCCCTGCCTTGCCTTGCCCTGCCCTGCCCTGCTATGCCCTGCGATTCCCTGCCCTGCTCTGCTATGCCCTGCCCTGCCTTGCCTTGCCCTGATATGCCCTGCCCTGCCTTGTCTTGCCCTGCTATGCCCTGCCCTGCCCTGCCCTGCCTTGCCTTGTCTTGTCTTGCCTTGCCCTGCCCTGATCTGCCCTGCCTTGTCTTGCCCTGCCCTGCCCTACCTTGCCCTGCTATGCCCTGCCTTGCCTTGCCCTGCCCTGCCCTGCCTTGCCTTGCCTTGTCTTGCCCTGCCCTTCCTTGCCCTGCCCTGCCCTGCTTTGCCTTAGCCTTTCCTTGTCTTGTCTATTCGTAGCTTCCTTTTCTTTTCATTATTCCAATTTCCAACTATTCATGTCTGCATTTCATCAGTACTGTCAAAGTCCAATCTATGTTAGTATAAATTCTTCTCTAATACAGAACTCTTAGTCGCAGAATGAAATGTAGTCGTATCCTGAAGGGCGATGTAGCCTAGTGGTTTGAGTGTCGAACTCATAATGTGACCCTAATTGAGGGCATGGGTTCAAGTCTCCGCTGGCGTGTCCATTTAAGGGGATTTTCACACAGGGAAAATCACTGGGTCCGACACCACTTCAAGTTTTCTTCAGACGAAGCTACACATCTAGAACCCGAGTGCCAACGCACGCGTAACATCTTGCACACACGTTAAAACCCCACCCACCTTTTCGAAGAAGAGTAAGTTAGTTGCTACCGGTGGTATGGATGATACAAACATACCCAGCATGCAATCTGCGACCTGGAAAGGGAGATGGGCTCCGCCAAGTTCACCTATGCCCAAGACACACAGTCTGAAAGTTTCAGTTCAGTGCTGTGCTCTGTGACTCATGAGGAGGACAGGTAAAAGTCATGTCACTACAGTCTTACAGCCCGAAAAAGGTCCCGCATCTGCTGCTTCCAGTTTATAGATGTCTACAAGCTTTTGTGCGCCCCAAAGTGATATTTGAGCCAGGTTTGAATGTGACTTTCTGGTGGTTGTTTTTTTAGTAGAAACTTCAACCAACACTAAGGCAAACGATACACCAATACACATAGCGTGTACTGTTCTTGCGTGCGTGTTGACAAGATGACTTTAACCACTTTTCTTCATGCATTAAGCATACCCGGACGTCTAGTCTTTGCTACTTTCGGATTGATTGCTCAAGTCGACCTCCCTCTCTCTCTCTCCCTCTCTCTCTCTCTCCCTCCCCCCTCTCTCTCTCTCCCTCCCTCTCTCATCTCTCTCTCTCTCTCTCTCTCTCTCTCTCTCTCTCGTTTGGGACACTGTTCCTTTCATTCTGGGACGCACGTGGCTGTTGTTTTCCTGTCTCCCATCAATACTTGATCCGTTGTCCCCTTGTTGTCTCTGTCGTTGGTGTGTTCGTGTTTATTGCTGCCGCGGGCAAAGGGAAAGTAGTCCATGAAGGAAGGGGTGGAGGGCACTAAAAACACTGAGAAATGAAGAGAGAGAGAGAGAGAGAGAGAGAGAGAGAGAGAGAGAGAGAGAGAGAGAGAGAGAGAGAGAGAGAGAGAGAGAGAGAGAGAGAGGAACAACGAGAAAATATGAGGAAGAGAAATCAAAGAAAGCGAAGAGAGCAGAAAGGGGAGGGCACTGGCATGCATCAAACACGGACCGCGCAAGATGATCAATAAATAAACGAAGAAGTGTTAACGTGACGCTTCCCAAAGCTATTAATGTTTTCAAGGACGACCAATTGCCTAGAACTGTTTATTTTGCTACTGTCACAATTAATTGACAAGCGCGGACTACAGCACACATTACTATACTACACTACCATACCGCACCACACCACACACGTTACACTGACGACACCAAACTACACTTAAGCATTTGGAGTCTGCGTACGGTGGTACAGTGTGGACTTGTCCTTTTGGTGGCACTCTTGGTTATGTCGGCCAGCAATTTCATTGCCTCCAATGCCAATGTGATCGGTCCGGAATCCACGCGAGAATGATATTGTATCCGTGCTGATGTATGCTGCTGATTGTGAAGGTGGGTGGGGTGTTTGGTGTGCATCTAATATATAACGAGTTGTATGACATTACACTTAAGTCTAACAAAATCTGTCTCTGCTGTATCTGATGTTTAACAGTCCGAATATACTGTACTGTATACAAACAAGTATGTGGGGACGGGATAGCTCAGTGGTCGGAGCACTCGCTTTCCCCCAGCCAAGTTAAGCAGCGTCGAGCGTGGTTACCACTTGGATGGGTGACCGTTTGCGCGCCTTGGCTTCAGTACAGTCCCCTAGTTCACCCAGCTGTAAATGGGTACCTGCCCTCTTTAGAGTCAGGGAAGGTAAAGCAGCGAGGGAGAGGAGATGGGCGCCGCCCTCAATATGCTGGCCCTAGAGAAGTGAGGTCTCTGACGCCTCGCTCGCCTGCGACCTTATAGGATATGGGACACCTTTACCTTTACCTTATACAAGTATGTACGTGACGGTTGTTACAGCTAAGTGGATAGAGCGTTTGGTGTCCATCCCTGTAGGTTCTATGAAGTCTGGGTTTGAATCTCAGCAGCGTCGTCTGGTGAATTAGGTGTTGGGCTTTCTAAAATATCCCAGGTCAAGTCAAACTGCAGACCTGCCAATACCGTAATTCTCTTGGTGTCTATACGCACGCGCTGCAGAAGATGAGATATGCACGGTAAAGACCCTGTAATATAATAATGTCGGTACTGAATGAGTTACAGAAAGATAAGCACACCCAGCCACAACGTGCAAATCCAGCATAACTCAGTGAAGTGTCCAGGGCCCAGTGCTAACATTAGTGCACCCCTTCCTTTGACCAAGTCCAAGTGTGGTCAATTCCTGCTATAACTAGCACCAGCTGGGGTGGGATGGGACGGACAGCAGCTGAGAGCAGTGAAAGTGGGGGGAACTGACAGCTGTGAGCAGCATGCACCCTGGACCAGGAGAGGGATGGGCTCTACCAGGTTGAAGTTGCCCAAGAGACAGCATCTGAAAAATTCAGTGCAGTGTCCCAACGACTCCTCGGGGTGTTGAGGGAGATAATACAGACCACCGAAAGTTATGTCTGCACATGTTTTCAATGTAGTCCATCTCACCACCTTCACCATACGCAGTCCTTTGTTCACCTTTTTTTTCAAGAAAGCGTCATCACGCACGGAACAGTCCATCTTCGCCACGCCACACCTTTCATGTGTCCTGCCTGATTCAAAAACTGCTGCCCCCCCCCCCCCTTCTCTCTTCTCTCTCTCTCTCTCTCTCTCTCTCTCTCTCTCTCTCTCTCTCTCTCTCTCTCTCCCTCTCTTTAGAAAAGCATTTAAAACAAATCTTTTGTCAAACTTAATAACATAACTTATTTCATCCTAATCAAGTGGCTTTAGAGAAAATATTCATGTCATACTGCCTTAGCAATCTCATTTTAGCAATGGCATTTAAATATTAACAATAATATCTTAACTGGAGCAATTTTTGTAGACTTTGCCAAGGCATTTGACTGTATTGATCACAACCTCCCAGTAAGAAACTGGCTATGTTTTGGTTTTTGTGCAAACTCACTAAAACTAATTACCTCTTTCTTGATTAAAGAAGACAAGCTGTTTATCAAGATTCAATTATGTAGTCCCTTTTGCCCGTGAAGTATGGTATTCCTCAAGGTTCCGTGCTGGGCCAGTCCTCTTTTCAGTATATATCAATGATCTTCCTCTCCATGTTTCTTCCACTTGTGAACTCTTTGCCGACGACACTACCATACATACAGCGGATCATGATGTAAACTCTGTAGGTAAAATTTTGCAAAAAGACAAACAATCTATCAGCATGGACAGAGTGCAATCACATGGCTCTCCATCCACTGAAATCAAAATTCATGGTTGTTGCAACAAGACAAAAGCTCCAAAACTTTAAAACCAAACTAAATGGAATAAAGATTTACGATAAAGTATTAGAAGAAGTCAGCTCATATAAACTACTTGGTCTACATATTGATAATAACTTGTCATGGTCTGATCATGTTTTTAGTATTTCAAAAAAATTATCTAAGAAGCTATTCCAACTTAACCGAATAAAACATTTCCTTGATCTGCATACTCGAAAACTATTCTTCTACGCTTACATAAAACCTGATCTTGATTATGCGTCTACATGCTGGGATTTGGCAAGTAAAAACTGTTTACGACAACTTGAGAGAGTATATAAACGTTCTCTCAAGTTAATTCTGCTTAGAACTACTTCCTTAGAAACTAATAGCTACAAAGAGTTGAACATTCTTCCTTTTAGTTTACATTGTCTCTTTAATAAAGGTGTATTTATGTATAAGATTATGAATAAACTAGCCCCTCATTATCTTTGTCAGAGGTTCCCTGTTAAAACTGTTCGTAACAAAAGCAGTGTTGTTACTCCTCGTCCAAGAACCGATCTGTTTATGTCATCCCTTGTTTATTCTGGTAGCAAATTATGGAACGAAATCCCAGTCATTATAAAAGAGAAAAGTAGCCTATCATCTTTCAAAAAAGCGTACCACACACCCTTGTTTAATTTTCTGTAATATGCATTGGGTGAGCGTGCTTTTTGAACTCTGTGTGTGTGAGTGTGTGTGCATGCAAGCGCGCGCAAATGTGTGTGAGTATGTGTGTGTGTATGTGTGTGTATGGGTGTGTGTGTGTGTGTGTGTGTGCGTGTGTGTGTGTGTGTGTGTGTGTGTGTGTGTGTGTGTGTGTGTGTGTGTGTGTGTTGCTGTGTGTGTGTGTATGTGTGTGTTGTGTGTGTTGTGTGTGTGTGTGTGTGTATGTGTGTGTGTGTGTGTGTGTGTGTGTGTGTGTGTGTGTGTGTGTGTGTGTGTGTGTGTGTGTGTGTGTGTGTGTGTGTGTGGTGTGTTTTTGATGCTCTGTGGTTTGTTTGTTTTTCGTGCTTCAAATAATGTTCATTATTTGGTTTCGACGGTTTAATGTGTGGTTATGGTATGTTGATGATTATGACATAAGGCTGTTATGATATGTGAGGAAATGTACATGTGTATGGATTTGTATCCTGGACGATTTGTGTGATTCGTGCAAGCTCGCAAGTGTAGTTGCGTGTCTGTGCGTATGTACGCGTAGTGTGTGTGTGTGTGTGTGTGTGTGTGTGTGTGTGGTGTGTGTGTGTGTGTGTGTGTGTGTGTGTGTGTGTGTGTGTATGTGTGTGGGTGTGTGTGTTTGTGTGTTTGTGTGTGCGTGCGCGCGTGCGTGCGCGCGTGCGTGCGTGTGTGTGTGTGTTGATTTTTGGGGGAGGGTTGTCTGTTTAGGGGAGGGGGGTGTCAGGGAGGGGAGTTTGTCAGTGTTTAATTGGTTTTGTTTATTTATTTGATTGGTTTACTTCTGGTCTTTCATTGATTTCATGACTTCAGTCAATAATTGAATGGCAATTTGAATGATTCATTTCTTTGCTATTTGACATTATCTTGTTTGTTGATCAATTGGTTTATTCATGTTTGTTTCAATTTTTTCCCATGAGGGCCTGGTGTAAAGAAGCCTCTGGCTTATCCAATTACCCTCATTAAAATATTCGAGTTCGAGTTCGAGTTCGAGTTCTCTCTCTCTCTCTCTCTCTCTCTCTCTCTCTCTCTCTCTCTCTCTCTCTCTCTCTCTCTCTCCCTCTCTCTCCCTCCTCTTCTCTCTCTGCTTGCTGCTGCTTGGTTTTGACAGATCTAACACCAGTCCCCCCCCCTCTCTCTCTCTGTATAATTGTGAATGTTTTACTTGTATATGGCTATTGTGTTATTGAAAAATGACTTTTAGGTGGTTTGTTCTCCTTTAATTTTATGGAGGTTCTGCTTTGTTTGGTTCTGTTTTGGTTTGGGGTTGTTGTTGTTGTTTGTTGTTGTTGTTGTTGAGGGGGAACTACTGGGTGTCACCTCTCCCCTTGTTGTTGTTGCCGCTTTTGTTTTGCTCTTGGTTCTTGCTATTTTTTCGGTTGTTTCTGTGTTTTCTGTTTTGCTTTCTTCCTTACTTGTTAGTACTTTTTTTTTTCTCTTCAGTGATTTTTGTGGGGATTTTTGTGTAGATTTTTCCCCCGTACACTGTGTAAGTGTATTGCTATAGGCTTTATTTTATTTTATTATCATATATATCCTTAAGGGCGGGGACTGGATGTAAAAAAGCACATGGGTGCTTATTCATTATCCTCGAAATAAAAGAATTTGTCATTGTCATTGTCATTGTCTATCTCTCTCTCTCTCTCTCCCTCCCTCCCTCCCTCCTTTCCTCTGACTCTCTCTTTTTCTCTCTCCTCTCTGTGCTTGCTGCTTGGTTATTATGCCAGAGCTAGCACCAGTCGTCGTCACTTTTGGCACCATCTCCCCATGTCTGTTCACAAACGGATTGCTCCGCGGGGATCACTCAGACTTGAACCGTTGGTAGGTAGGTGGTCTCCGTGGTCGGCTCCTTAGTTGTGTGTGCTTCCCCTTCCCATTGATCACGGGTCCCTAGGGCCCGATCTGTAGTCTGTGTGTGTGGGGATGACCTTTGGCTCTGCCGTGGAAGGAGGGCGAGGACGCCGTCACAGGGTGAGAGAGGTCTGGGGGTTGGAAGGAGTAGGAATCTGGCGTTTCCAGGACAGTTTAGAGGTGTAGGCCATTTACTGTGTGAGGATGGTGGTGAGGACCGTGGTTAACGTGGTAGGTTTGGAGACAGGACAAAGTACATAGGCAGGTGGAGGTAGACTGAAAGAAAGAAAAAACTCAAAACCAGGGCAAACTTGAGAGAGGGGAGGTAGAGAGAGAGAGAGAGACAGACAGACAGAGAGACTGACAGACAGACAGACAGACAGAACGTCTGCTACGTGGTAGCCCTGACAGTATGGATGGTGAAAGCACATCATATACATAAGTCATTGACCAGCTGCTAGCCCAATGACCGAGGACGTTTCCTTATACATTCTGAGTACACTGACTCTGAAACCAAAGGATCCCCAGCAGACCCCCCAACACGCACACTTCTTCTATACTGCTGTATACACAAAGAAGTGTAAGGCAACGGCAGACCTCCGTGTCAGTTCACCAAGAACATCACAGACATTCCCTTAACACACACCGCCCTGGTGCAGTGGTTAACGCTCTAGGCTCCTAAATCCTGGCTGGAAGATGGCAGGTTTGAATCTCATATGAGTCATGTTATGTTGCCGGTTTTTTTCCTGTTGGTCCCTACATAGAATGGCGGATTTGGGGATGCCCGAGGGGGGGGGGGGTGATGGGGAGGGGGGGCGGCAGTATAAATAGCATCTTCATCTTCTGAAAATTCCGTGCTAGGAATTCCATTTCCTATCCCTATCTTTCATCCTGCCTTGTTTCCTTTTCTACCTGCCACCTCCTTCTTGTCTAGTTTCTGCCTTCTTGGTCCATTCTCCTGCTTTTATTTCCAGAAAGACTTAAAAGAACAATTCTCTCCCACATCGAGGACGGATGTGCTGGGCCTGATTTGTGAAGTGCTTAACGGCAGCTCAACAAAGTTTCGCTCATTAGACAGACAGACAACGATAGTTGCTGTCTAAGCATTCGAAGAAGAAGAAGAAGAAGAAGAAGAAGAAGAACAAGAAGAAGAAGAAGAAGAATGTAATGGCGGTGGACTTATTGGGAAGACTGGGAACACACAGTCAGGCCTCGCTTATTTCATGGATGCAATGTTGAGCATGTTGCTCAAATGACTTCACCAGCACTGCACACAGGTGCCTGTACTTCTCTGGCCTGGCTGACGCTGCCGTATATATCATGATAATTATGTCACATAAAGTACAGCCCTGTCAGGGAGTCTCCAAGCTGGTACGCTTCCGTGGCATGACCACAAAGATCATCCTCATCGCCATTGCCTGTCATTCAATAAAAGAAACTTGTCTCATAGTCAGTGACTTCGGTTGCTCTAGTGGTCTCATGATGACCCCCGTTTCGGTTTCCCCATACACTTCTGAGCCTGTGTCTAGCAGACAGCAAAGCCTTCGGGGTTGGAGATTCACAACAGGGAGATCGTTGGACGGACGTTGGGGTGGTCACTACTCCAAGTGGGTGTTTTTCTCAGTCCGATGTTCGTGTCTAAAGCCTTAGTGTCATCAGTAGTGGGGCTTAGTAGGTGGTGTCCTGAGAATACTGACTCACAACAGGCGCCACTGAACACCATCAAAATGACCCAGCAGCAGTGCAGGGCTCTTCTGGTTGGTGACCTCACGGTGGCTTAACAGTAAATAACCTCTCTGTGGACTTGCGACCCTGAGGATAACGGCACAACGAGTCTAGACATAGCTGGACACAGCGGAGAGATTAGACTAAGCGGTGTGGGAACAGCAAGACAGGACCACCACAAAGGATGAGGCAGCAACCCCTCACCCCCAACCTTTCATTTGCCACAGAGAGTCAAACCCGTGACTTTTTTAAGACCATTAGGGTTAAACCTCTTGTCATTTTATCTACGGGGACCACTGTGCCAACGACTCTCTCTCTCTCTCTCTGTCTCTCTCTGTCTGTCTCTCTCTCTCTCTGTCTCTCTCTCTCTCTCTCTCTCTCTCTCTCTCTCTCTCTCTCTCTCCCTCTCTCTCTCCCCCCTCTCTAAGGCCAAGCCGGGACAACAACCAGCTGTGCGTGTTGCGGTGTGACAAGTGTGATGAATAATGCAGGCCATGGGACAGGCGCTGCTGGATCCTCCCTGTGATATCTCTATCCACCCCACCCCACCCATGGGACACCTACATAGTACTCTGTAGATTGTGGAATAGTGTGATCAGCTAGTTTCTGTAATGAAAGAGAGAGAGAAAGGAGAGAGAGAGGGGTGCGAAAGAGAGAGAAGGAGAGAGATAGGATGGAAAAAGAGATGGTGAGAGAGAGCGAGCGAGAAAGGGAGGAGGGAAGGAGAGAGAGAGAGGTGTGTGTGTGTGTGTGTGTGTGTGTGTGTGTGTGTGTGTGTGTGTGTGTGTGTGTGTGTGTGTGTGTGTGAGTGTGTGTGTGTGTGTGTGTGTGTGTGTGTGTGTGTACAGAGAGAGAGAGAAGGGGAAGGGAGGAGAGACAGAGAGACAGACACAAACAGAACTGTAGACACGCAGAAAGAGAAAGAGAAACCGAGATTGACAAAAAGATTAAAATATACAGACAGACAGCAAAAAAGATATAGCGACAAGAGAGAGAGAGAGAGAGAGAGAGAGAGAGAGAGAGAGAGAGAGAGAGAGAGAGAGGAGAGAGAGAGAGAGAGAGACAAACAAAACCTGATACGACATCTAGTGCCCAACACACAAAAGTCCCCCAGCCCCCCACCCACCCACCCCCTCTCCATCCCTCTCCCAACAGAAGCAATCCTCGACCCCAATCTATGAACAAAGCCATGCAACAGCACTTAACACGATGAAGGCTTCAGTCTGTGGGACCATGGATAATGATGAAGACTGTAGGTCTGTGAGACCATGGATAATGATGAAGACTGTAGGTCTGTGAGACCATGGATAATGATGAAGACTGCAGGTCTGTGACACCAGATATAATGATGAAGACTGCAGTATGTGACACCAGAGATAATGATGAAGACTGCAGTACGTATTTTATTTATTGATTGATTGGTTTATTTATTTTATTTGTTTATTCTTTTATATCGAGGATAGTGGAATAATCACTGATGTGGTTTTTAACATCCAATCCCCGTGTGTATGCGGTTTTGTAAATTTTGTCATCAGTTACCACCGGCACACAACTGCCTACTCTTTCAAAAGTGGAACAGGATTTAACGTGTGCGCAAGATGTTCTGCGTGCGTTCGCACACGCGGACTCGGTTTATAGTCTCTTCCGAAAGACTTTTGGGGAGAGTGGAGTCGGCACTGATGTTAACTCTTGGGGAAAAATCCCCTTGAACGGGAATCGAACCCGGGTCGTCAGATTGCGAGCGCAATGTTTTAACCACTAGGCTATCCGTGCGTAGGTCTAAGGATAATAGTATGCTCTACTGTATACCACTTTTAGTTACTTCAGATTTTTCTGCTTGAAATCCGGGCTGCTCTCCCCGCGGAGAGAGTGTCACCACAAGACCAGCGCCACCGTAATTTTGTTGTTGAAATATTCTTGTCTGCATGTGTGTTTGTTTCCCTATGAGACTGCATTTTTCTGTAAAAATAATTGCCAGCAACAACTACCTTATTGCCGTGGGTTCTTTTATGTGCATTGAGAGCGTGTTGCACTCGGAACCTCTGCTATTGTCGTATCCTCAAGACTGGCACCTAGACCACGACTCAAGGTCTAGTGGATGGGGGAAAAGTTTGGGCTCAAACGGGGATCGAACTCACACACTTTTCGCTTTCTACGAAGGTGCGTTACCTCTAGACCACCGATCCACCAGTGAGAGAGAGAGAGAGAGGGGGGGAGTGAGAGAGAGAGAGAGGGGGGAGTGAGAGAGTGAGTGAGAGAGAGAGTGTGTGTGTGTGTATATGCGTTTTATTTTATTTCATTCTTTTATTTCGAGGATAATGGAATAAGCAACAATGTGCTTCTTTTTCCATCCAGTGTGTGTGTGTGTGTATGTGTGTGTGCGTGCGTGCGTGCGTGCGTGCGTGCGTGCGTGCGTGCGTGCGTGCGTGCGTGCGTGCGTGCGTGCGTGCGTGCGTGCGTGCGTGCGTGCGTGCGTGCGTGCGTGCGTGCGTGCGTGCGTGCGTGCGTGCGTGCGTGCGTGCGTGCGTGCGTGCGTGCGTGCGTGCGTGCGTGCGTGTGTGTGTGTGTGTGTGTGTGTGTGTGTGTGTGTGTGTGACAGCCCTGTCTGCCTGTGAACATGCAGACACGTAGTAGAGAGTTGCAGTGCAGATTGTGGAACAGACATTGAGGAACCAGCTGCTGTCATTATAGAGTAGGCGAGACAGCTTGATATGGAGAAAGATACAGACAGCGATAGTGAGGGGGGAATAATAAGAAGGAACGAGGAAAACAGACGGTGGGAAGAGAGAGACAGAGAGAGACAGAGAGAGAGAGAGAGAGAGAGAGAGAGAGAGAGAGAGAGAGAGAGAGAGAGAGCTCTGACATGATTTATTTATGAAGCAGCCATGTGGCTCATACATGAAAGGGGTTGCAAAACAAATGGATGATTATCATAAGAATACACGGTAAAGTACGGCTGTAACAAACAAATAGGGGCCTACGATAGAAACCCACAGTCATAAACTAACAACTACCAGGGCAAGGGGAGAGGGGGAACTTGCTTCTTGACATATTATCTTACATTTTAAAGGCTTTGAACAAAATACCAATGTAAATTGTGAATGATATTCGGACTATTGCCCACAAGGAGTAAACAGAGTCTGAACAGGAATCTAAGGATAAGAAGGGGGCAGGGTGATGCCGAATGCACAATAAACAGTCTTAAAAATCTGAACTCGTAACGACAACTGAATTGAAAGTAAAATCATAGCTGAGAGAAATTGAAAAAAAAGTCAAGATAGGGGGAAAACAACGACGACTTCAGAGACCGGCAAACAAAAAGTGAACATCTACCTCTGCAATCATCCTCAAAACTCCCTTCCGCCATCCCTTCCACATAGGGAGAGGCCTCCATCACAACATGTGCGTGATGGCATGCAACAACTGTAATGAATATTGCAGACTGGGGGAAGGGCAGCGTGGATGATTGTGTGTGTGTGCCACTCCTGTCGCTCTGTGGATTGGCAGACACACAGATAGTATCCCATAGATTTTGGAGGAGATAGTGATCGATTGTTACCTTGATTATAACTGTAACGGCGCTGATGGATAGACACACGGCGGAGAAATGGGTCACTTGGGTTAGACGGGGGTAAACAAAGAAGCTGGCATGTATCATCATCATCATCATTGCAACAGCTGCATCACCATCATCATCATCATTGTAGCTGTGAAGATTTATATAGATCACTTTTCTAACAAATGCACCTGGGTCTGAACACGTTTTGAAAAGAATCAACCCACTATTATCATGATGCTCTAAACTAATCCGATCTCGGAGGCCAGATCAGAACCATCACTTTACAAAACATTATTATGGGAACATCCCAAGTCTAATGAAAAACAGAGAGAACGAATTTGATTTCGACTCATTCATGCTGGGACATGCAGACCAATCATTATAGACGGACACAAGGATTGAGGATTACAGACCAGAGGAAGCCATCCAGCCGATGACACAAAACACCACACCCCTGGGCCACTGTAAGTAGCAAAGAGAAAAATCAGACCGAAACATTTGGACTGCTTTTGCATAACTAGAACTACATATGGATTCACTGTTGAAGAAAGGATAGGACAGAGAAACGGGTCTTTGTAGGAGCGGTTTTCTGTCCTACATTAAAGTGGAGTTTTGTTTAGGCTGCAGCTTTTTGTCTAAGTTTATCTCCTCGTTTTCTTAAGAGATCAGCATGAATTATGGACGAAAAGATGGCTGGTAAAAATCTGTCAAGAGAGTCGGAGGTAGAAGAAATCGGGCAAGGCAAAACAATGCACAGATGGGACTGCCAGAGAATTACAAAAGAGGGTCAGAAGTGAGACACTTTTGCTAAACAGACACAAAGAGAAAACAGATATGCACAGGAAGGCTATGGGTGAACGATATGTCTCTACAATGCATAGAAATTAGGTCTCGAATCCTGCCACGCAGCTAACGATCTTTCAATGTCAGACGAAGTGAAGAGAGACAGAAAAAGGAAAAACAACAACAACAGCAACAAGAGGAAGCAGACTGTGAACTACAGGTAGAACTTGACCACCACCCCATATCAAAATCGACCTCTGCGAGTTCTGGATCCCGTGTCTCCAATTCTGCCACAACATTAGAACCCCCCCCCCCCCCCCTTCTCCCCAAACATTCACCCCCAACCCCCCAACCATAACCTTGCATGTTGTCATGCAAGCCGCCATGATGAGTGTTGCCAACTGGGAAGGCAGGGGTGATTGTGTGTGTGGCGCCCCCATCTATCTGCCCATTGACAAGCAGACACTGAGGTGGTACTCCACTGATTGTGCCACAGACATTGATCGACCTGCAGTTACATTATTATTTATACTTGGACAACGAGACAGATTTTTCTGATAGGGGAGACGGGGCCAGATGAGGGGTGTGGTGATCTTGCGGTAACGCGCCCGTCTAGAGTGCGAAAGGTGGTGGGTTCGGTTCCCATCCACTGATTAATATGAGGTTGTCTGAGTGCTAGTCATTTGTACGAGACAATAAGCCGAGATCCCATGTGCAGAATACATTTAGGACACATAAAAACAAGCAGCATCTGAGTTGTCCCTAACCGAATTATACGGTAAAAAACCCACTCTCACAGAAAGGCATATACGCTTGCAGACAGGGGGAAAAGACTGGATGCTGCTGGTTCTATGACAATACATTTTTGTAAGGTAAGAGCAGCTTGGATTTCACGCAGAAAAATTTACCATAGCTGTAAGTGGTG
>CM054140.1:49487170-49674670 GCA_028751875.1 Rapana venosa | reverse complement strand
CACAAAGTTGCGAGCTAACGTGGTAACGTGTGCCGAGCCCTTAAAGGGGAAAAATTTCAGAACAGCTTAAGGGATACTCGAACCTGCGCCCTCAGAGGCAAGGTGCAGGTCACAAAACTGTATTTTCTTCGCGTGACACCCCTAACTGCTTGTGGTGGCCAGTCACAGATGGCAGGCACAGCTGTCTGTGCTCCTCATGACCAGGGAAGTGCATGACTGTGTCCCCATCTTCATTGCAACTGCACTCTGTGTATTGCAGGAAAAAGACAAAGAGTTGCAAAGGGGTAGTGAGAGGGGGAAAGAGAATTATGAGGGGATCGGGTGTGTGTGTGTGTGTGTGTGTGTGTGTGTGTGTGTGTGTGTGTGTGTGTGTGTGTGTGTGTGTGTGTGTGTGTGTTTGTGCTGAGAGAGAGAGTTTGTCTATTTGGTACATACGCGAACCACGTGTGTGCGTGTGTGTGTTATTTATTTATTCATTTATTTATTCTTTTATTTCGAGGATAATGGAATAAGCACTCATGTGCTTTTTTTCATCCAGTTCCCGTGTATATGCAGTTTTGAACATGTTGTCATCCGTTCCCACCGGCACACAATAGCCTACTCTTCCGAAAAGCGGAACGGGTTTTAACGTGTGCGCAAGGTGTTCTGCGTGCGTTCGCACACGGGACCTCGGTTTATAGTCTCATCCGAAGGACTGTGTGTGTGTGTGTGTGTGTGTGTGTGTGTGTGTGTGTGTGTGTGTGTGTGTGTCTGTCTGTCTGTCTGTCTGTGTGTGTCTGTCTGCGTGTCTTTTCTGTCTAAATCTCTTTCCCTGTGTTCATATGTGTCTTTTTATGTGTCTGTATGCATGCATGTGTAAATAAATGAATACATACATGCCTGCCTGCGTGTAGTGTGTGTGTGTGCGCGCGCGTGCGCACGCGCGCGTGTATGCGTGCACACGCCCGTGTATGTGCACACAAACCCCTGTGGATATAAGTGCATGTGCGTGCTTTCATGCACCGATAAACCACGCAATGTCTAACCCAGGAGGCGGGCAGTCTCTGCGCCAATAAAGGAAAGTGCATAACTCAAGCGCGTGCGTGTCAATCTGATTAGCCATGGCCACAGTACGCTGTGGAACAGCAGAAAGAAAGGGACACAGGATGAGCTTTGCCAATGTTGCAAAGAAGGAGAGGGAGGGGGGAGGTGACCACATACACAATTCCTATTAAAATGCACAAAGAAAACAGAAACAAGAAACGCACGCGCCACATACAGTAATAATGACAAACCCTATGTGTGTCCGATAAGGTGAAGGTGCTGAAGGTTCTGTCATTTCACTATGCAGTCAATCGATCAATTGATCAATCATTCAAGGAAGAAAACAATAAACCTGAGGGGAAAACCTGTGCCATACACCTCACAATCGATCTTTGCCACCCCCCACCCCGATTTATAAAAAAAAGACAGCGAAAAAATAACCAACGACAAAAACCTAAACTGAAAGTGTTATTGTGTCCCTTCCACGCATCAGAAGTAGGCAGGCTAATAAGTTGGCTAAGTTGATAAAGAAGTAGCAAGTGAGGTAAATAAGGGACTAACAAACTAACTGACTGACGCATGGACAAGACTAACCTGTTTTAAACTGTTCAAGTTTAATTCACTCTCCCATCCCAACAATCTGTCCCAAGCTGACAAAGTTTCGAAACAGCCCCATCAGAGCAGAAACAGACTCCCTCACAACGCTTGTTCCATAGTCAACACAGTTCTGGCTAAAACGGAATTTAATTTTTATTTTATTTATCTTATTTTACTCTTTTATTTCGAGAATAATGGAATAAGCACTCCTGTGCTTTTTCATCCAGTCCCCGTGTGTATGCAGTCTTGTAAATTTTGTCATTGGTTCAGGAAGATCGCAAAACAATGATAAACATCAATAAGACAAGACAACAAGTAACCCTACATAGACTACTTTCCTAACTGATAACGGATGTCTTCGCAGCAATCATTTCCCACAAGTGGCTGGTAACTTGAGGTCGTACACATAAATGGCAATAAAATATTCTGAATCTGAATCTGAATCATAAAGTGACGCGATCTTGAGGCGCCCAAATTCCTGAGATCATGGGTTTGTGTGTGGATCTACGCCAGAGAAACAGTGGCAGCATAAGGGCTTCCACCAGACCAGAGATCATGATTAAGATACATACTGCACCCCCCCCCCCCCCTCCTTCCCAAAACACACACACACCCTCCAGCTCCCTCCCCCCTCCCCCGGCTAAGTGTAAGAAGCAAAGCTCTCCCTGCAGTTTCTTTCATCAGGCTACAAAGTCATAGATCTAGGCCGTGGAGACGACTAAAAGCAGAAAGTAAGCTAGCTACCTTGCAACATACAGAACCACAACTGCCTTCTATCACTAGAGGCAGTCTATAACTATTTCAACGAATTTTGTTTCGATGAGTTTGTCAACCACAACCCTTTTTTTTTATCATTCGAGGCCATCTATATTTCAACGGTTTTTTGTGTGTCTGTGAGTTTATCAACCACAAATGCATTTTGTTGTTAAAGGCCGTCTATAATTTTTTGAACGATTTTTCTGTTGGTTTATCAACGACAAATGCATTTCATTGTTAGGGGCCATCTATATTTCAATGAGCTCTTTGTTTCTGCGAGTTTGTCAATCTTCCGTTTCTGAAAGGGTGATGATTGTTTTTCTCCTCTCTGAACGTTACAGTGTTTATTTATCCTGTTGTCTTCCAGTTACAGAATCGATAATTCATTACTCGAGTCCGACATATCAAATTTGGCAGTGGTGACAGCAGAAATCAGCGGGAATTTTTTTTTCCACTTTTCAATCAAGTCGTTTTGGTTTGTAAAACAAGCTTGTTTGATGACCATATTGATACTGTGGGAATAGAGAAGTGGGGAAAATCTTCAACAGTCTCGCGAAAAGAGAATGAATAGGGGCAGTCGGAAGAGGAGGGATGTGGGTTTGGTGTGTGGGGGGGGGGGGGGGGGGGGGGGGTTGCAGAGAGAGCAGAAAAGAAACAATAGTTATTTCCATAAGCTGCGTGTGGCAGAGTTATTGGTGGGAGAGAAACAAGCAATCGTTTTTCGTGTGATGTGACAGACGACAAAGAGATAGCCATGAGGAGGGAGACAGAAAGAGAGAAAGACAAGCAGGCAGGCAGGCGGAGAGAGAGAGACTGAGGGAGATAGAGGGAGACAGAGAGGGGAGACAGAGTCAGAGAGACAAAGGGGAACAGAGAGAGAGAAAGACACAAAGATAGACACACAGAGGTGCACAGACAAACGGACAGACAGACAGACAGACAGAGCAAACTGCTTATTATGCTCCTCAAACAAATGAATATGGAGAAGGCATGTATGTGCCTGCTAATCGCACTCGAGTGTGTCTGAGTGCAGTTGAAGGAGAGTGAGAGCAAAGAAGCAGACCGCAGAACTCCCCATTATTTACATGGCAGTCAGAGAACAACGGCACATTCTTCCCACGAGAGAACACGGCAAAAACAACAACAACAACAACCTTAACCAAGAAATGCCTTCATGTATCAGTGGTGCGGTGGCCAGTTACTTTGTGTAGTAAAGCGAGATGTCCCAGGTTCGATCCCCGTCCAAAGATTGAGTTTTCGCCTGTCCACTGGATTCTGTATGCTGGATCTGGGTTGAGGTCTTTCATTTGAAACAATTAACTGATGTTCGTAAGCAACGTGCGTAAAAGACCCCACGGCAACTACGAGAGTTTTCCCTGGCAAAATGATGCAGAAGAAAGGCAGCTCTTGAAGGAAAGTGAACTTTACCCCCATTCACGAGACCATGAATGGTGGTCTGGGTACTAGTCTTTCGGATGAGCCGATAAACTGAGGTCCCGTGTGTTACACAAAAATTATTTAGCGCACGTAAAAGAACCCACAGCAACAAGAGAGTTGTTCCTGGCAAAATTCTATTTTTAAAAATAGGGAAACAATTACAGCTGCAGACAGGAAAAGAAAAGAAATACTGGGTGGCGCTGCTCTTGTGGCGACGCGTTCTCCCAGGGAAGAGCAGCCCGAATTTCACGCAGAGAAATGCCGGGGTTTAAAAGTGGTATACAATACACGTATGCTGACGGGGACAAGGGGTGGCACTGATCTGTGGCGACACTCTGTTGCTAAGAAGAGATACCCGAATTCCATGCAGATTTGCCACGACTACAAAACGGAATAGATTCTCAAATACAGCAAACGCTGCGAACGTCTCCCACCACTCTTGCACAATTCTCACGATTCTGGTATAATGCGACTGGAAAAGTTACAGCCTTTCACAGATTGTCCAATAGACTAAAAGGTAAAAGTGTTCCCATAACCTATGTGGTCGTAGGCAAGTGAGGCTTCAGAGACCTCACTTCTCTAAGGGCCAGGATATTGAGGGCGGCGCCCATCTCCTCTCCCTCGCTGCTTTACCTTTCCTGACCCTAAAGAGGGCAGGTACCCATTTACAGCTAGGGGACTGTACTGAAGCCAAGGCGCGCAAACGGTCACCCATCCAAGCGGTAACCACGCTCGATGCTGCGTAACCTTAGCTGGGGGAGAGCGAGTGCATTGACCACTGAGCTATCCCGTCCCAAAAGACTATACACATTAAATCTGATAGCCATGTCAGCATTCCTTGATAAAAGACAACAATTATGCAACCCCATTTTCGATGGTTGGGGCGTTGCATTCACTCACAGTCTCATGACGTTGAAGTGTTTGTTCACAGGACATCATCATGATGTGTGTTTCATGGCGTGTAACTGTAACATAACTTGATTTCCCCTGGAATATGTCCACGTGAATAATGTCAGTTGTTTGCAGAAGCAGAAAACATAGTTCCCATGGAATGATTAACGTGACTGACTTTCCCTAGTCCCCCAAGGAGTCGTTGAAGCATTTGCAATGAATTATTCCAGGTGGTGTGTCGTAGGCAAACTGAACCTTCAATCCCATGGGTCCACAAAGTCCTGTGTTCGAATCTCGGGGTGTCTAGTGAATTAAAGATGGGGATTTTAACGACCTCCCAGGTCAACTTCACGTGCATACCTGCCATCATACCCAGCATGCAACCTGTACAATGAACTGAGCTGCTCTGAAGTAGGGATGTCACGGCTGAGGCCAGCCGGCAGACCTCTTGCTAAGTTACAAACTCAGAAGCCTAGGCAATAAGCCCCCCCCCCCCCCCCCCCCCCCCCCCCCCCCCCCCCCCCCCCCCCCCCCCCCCACACACACACCTTTCCTAGACAGATGGATAAAGATGGGGAGGGCATGAAGAGGGAAAAGTGTGTCTGTGTGTTTGGTGAGAGAGAAGGGAGGGGGAGCAGACAAAGGGGGGAGGGGAATGGAAAGGGAAAAAAAGTGTGTTTGTATATTATGTGTACGTTGTACATGCATGCGCACGTGCACTCACGTTACGCAAGTACAAGTTAAGGCAAAGCACATGCACATTGCCCATTCATAACACACACACAACGCAGCAGCAACAGCGTGGGCGCCAACAGCGGTGTAGCCTAATGTCTGCCCCCAACAAATGAAAGCTGAATGGCGTGCCAACTGCTCGACAACCAAACAGTCCTGCTCGCAGACGACTTCCCTACTCCACACAACAACACAAGCACAGGAAGCAGGGACTCGGGGGATTACCTTTGCAACTGATATCAGAAAAAACAACAACAAATAAATAGGGTAAGGGTTGGGACACCCCCCCCCCCACACCCCACACCCCCCCACACACACACACACACACCACACACACACACACACACACGCACGCACGCACGACCACAACACACACACACACACACACACACACACACACACACACACACACACACACACACACACACACACACTGGTTATGCTCCATATCCTTTAACTAGTTAGAAAGAAACGACTTTTTAAATGGAAGGCAATATAGATAGATAGATAGATACATAGATACATAGACAGATAGATAGATAGATAGATAGATAGATACATAGATAGTGTGACAGATTTAAATGGAAGGCAATATAGATAGATAGATAGATAGATATAGATAGATAGATAGATAGATAGATAGATAGATAGATAATAGATAGATAGATAGATAGATAGATAGATTGTGTGTGACAGATAAACCATTGAAATGAACTAAGTATTTGTTATTGAAGGGGGGGGGGGGGTATGTGCAACATGTCCAGTTTTTAGGAAGAAGACATCGATGCCCGTTAGTTATATTCCAAACAAAAATTGGGATGTGGGGGGGAGGGGGGGGGGGGAGCTGACAAGAGAGGAGAAATGAAATGGAAGGAGGATGGTTGTTTGAAAAAAAAGTAATGAAAGGAAGATCAATAAAAAGGATAAGGGAGAGAGAGAGAGAGGAGAGAGAGAGAGAGAGAGAGAGAGAGAGAGAGTGTGTGTGTGTGTGTGTGTGTGTGTGTGTGTGTGTGTGTGTGTGTGTGTGTGTGTGTGTGTGTGTGTGTGTGTGTGTGTCTCGGGCAATCAGCATGAAGAAAGCAAGAATAATGAGCCTGTCATGAGATTTCCACACAACGTGTAAATAAAAAACAAAAAAACCCAACAACAACAAAACAAAAACCCTCTCAAACAAACAAAACCCAGTTTCACCACAGGTGGGTCATACAATCCCCCCGCCTAATAGCTAATGCATCAAATCTCACGTCATGAGAGTGGGCCGGCTTTTAATTGAATAGAAACTTCAAACGGCTCGACATAGCTCGGAGTTCTCCGACTGCTGCGGCCTTGATCACGTGACGGGACGCCAGCGGCCCCTGAAGGCACGCAACTTCGCTGCTAATAACGAGTGTTATGCCCCCTTTCCCCCATTCCTACTGCCCTGTGTTCTTTGAGAAAATAGATGTGCAATAAGGGCAGGGGAAGGGGGGGGGGGGGGGGGAGGGGTTGGGCCGGAGATGAAGGGGGGGGGGGGGGGGAGTGGTAGTGGATAGAGCCTAGAGGCTGTCTGCACGAACGCGCATGCACACACATTCAGACTGAGAGAAGTGTGTGAGTATAATACTAGGCTGTATTCTCAACTAAGTCATAAGTTTACCCCCCAATTTTTTTAAAAATTATATATAAAAAAGGTCATAAGTTTACGCACAAACGAGTGAAAAGCAGTCAATCAGAGAACAACCCATCTAGCTACTTAAAAAATAAAGACATAAACCTACTGTAATATGCAGAGCCACAAATGCATTCTATTGTCAGAAGCCATCTATTCTACAATGAACGATTATTTGTTTCTGTGAGTTCGTCAAAGAGTCTTGTGACTGAAACTAGTGAAAGTAAAGTGCAATTGTTATTCCAATTTTTTTTTTATCGTTTTGTTTTGTTGCTTCCTTTTGTGCATTAGTCATTTTTCTTTCCAGATATTTGACATGGAAGGAAATAGCATTTGAAACTCTATCACACGCAGGCGCGCGCGCACACACACATTATATAATATATATATATATATATATATATATATATATATATATATATATATATATATATTATATATATATATAAAAGTTTATATAGATGGATAGATGTAGGTATATATTAACTCAAGTACTAAAGTAAGCACTCGTGCATACTCTTACACACACACACAACACACACACACACACACCCCATACACACACACACACAAGTACACACTCACACACATTCACACATGCACTCACGTACACACACATTCACACATACATTCACACACACACGTACACACACACATTCACACACACATTCACACACACACACACACACATATATATATATATATTTTTTTTATTTTTTTTTTATTCACACACATTCCTAATGACTAACATAGTGGGGAAGGTAACCTAAGCACACTCAGGGGACATGTGCCTGGTCACACACATCACTTTACCCTCCAACCAATCACCCCCTCTCCCCCCCTACACTCACGTGCACACCGCACAAGTATGCAGCGCGCTCATACACGCGCTCAAACGCACTCAGGTAGGCCTATATGCAAGTTCTCTCCATCGGGGTCTCTGTCAATCTTGAGCTATGTACTATGACAAGTAAAAATTTGTCAAAAACGGTGATGTTGTTTTCTCTCTCTCTCTCTCTCTCTCTCTCTCTCTCTCTCTCTCTCTCTCTCTCTCTCTCTTTCTCTCTCTCTCTCTCTCCTTCTTCTTCTTCTTCTTCTTCTTCTTCTCTCTCTCTCTCTCTCTCTCTCTCTCTCTCTCTCTCTCTCTCTCTCTCTCTCTCTCTCTCTCTCTCTCGCGTTCGCTCTCCATCGTCTGCTCTCTAAGGTGCATGAATAATGAATGCACGGTCTGACACGGTTTTCATTCAATTTCATGATTTATTGTAGCAATCGAATAAAAAGCGATTTCCTTTGTTTGAAGCTATGACAAGATCAGAAAGGGGAACAGGACGGGGAGACAGACAGACATACAGACAGACAGATAGACAAACAGGCACAGAGCGAGAGACAGAGACAAAGAGATAGAGACAAAGAGAGAGACAGAGACAGAGAGTGACAGAGGCACATACACACACCGGTGGTAAATTTACAAAACTGCATACACACAGGGACTGGATGTAAAAAAAAAAAAGCACGAGAGTGCTTATTCCATTATGCTCGAAATAACAGAACACACACACACACACACACACACACACACACACACACACACACACACACACACAAGAACAGACAGACCGACAGAGACAGACAGGCAGACACAGAGCGTTGGGTGACTCTGTACGTTCATGCAAGCATCCCTGAATTCGTACGTGCATGTGTGCGTGCGTGAGTGCTGACACGCATGCTGCGATGCTTGCTTATCACACCACACACACACACACACACACACACACACACACACACACACACACACACACACACACACACTGCATGTGCACGCATATTTATTATGCGACTAGATGCTATCTCTTTTCGTCTCTTTGAGAGTGACGCTGTGAAAATAAAGAGGAAAGGGACCCCATTGGGAAATCTAACATTCTGAAAATAAGCAACACGGGTTGCAACGAATCACAATAAAACAAACCAACCAACAAACAAAACAAACAAAACCCAAATAATTATTACCATGTCCAGAATTTCGACAGAAGTTCTTTTGACAGATGACCATAAGAGTTTTTTGGGGTGTGTTTGTGGAAGATTGGTGGTGGTGTTTCTTTTGATTTGTTGGTGGAAGATTGGTGGTGGTGTTTCTTTTGATTTGTTTGTGGAAGATTGGTGGTGGTGGTTTTTGTGTTTTGTGGAAGATTGGTGGTGGTGGTTTTTGTGTTTTGTGGAAGGTTGGTGGTGGTGTTTCTCTTGGTGTGTTTTGTGGAAGAATAGTGGTGGTGTTTCTTTTGGTGTGTTTTGTGGAAGATTGATGGTGGTGTTTCTGTCGGTGTGTTTTGTGGAAGATTGCTGGTGATGTTTCTTTTGGTGTGTTTTGTGGAAGATTGGTGGTGAAGTTTCTTTTAGTGTGTTCTGTGAAAGATTGGTGGTGGCGTTTCTTTTGGTGTGTTCTGTGGAAGATTGGTGGTGGTGTTTCTTTTGGTGTATTTTTTGGAAGATTGGTGGTGGTGTTTCTTTTGGTGTATTTTGTGGAATATTAGTGGTGGTGTTTCTCTTGGTGTGTTTTGTGGAAGATTGGTGGTGGTGTTTCTTTTGGTGTGTTTTGTGGAAGATTGGTTGTGGTGGTTTTTTGTGTTTTGTGGAAGATTGGTGGTGATGTTTCTTTTCGTGGCTTGCCCCGTTACTGCTAATTAGACTGAGTTCAGTTTTGTTTTTCCTTCAAAACTGTGTGTGTGTGTGTGTGTGTGTGTGTGGGTGTGGGTGTGTGGGTGTGGGTGTGTGTCGGGAAAGAGGGGGATGATTGAGAGAGAGTGTGTGTGTATGTGTGTATTCCTTTTCAATGCATTTATCATCATCTTCATTATTATTATTATTATTATTATTATTATCATTATTATTATCATTATTATTATTATTATTATCACCATCATCATCATCAACAGCACCATCATTATTTTTGTTGTTGTTGCTGTTGATATTGTTGCTGTTGTATTGCTACATTTCTTTATCATCATCATTTCATTCTACTGCAGCTGCTACTGCTACTCGTCATCATTAGGTCCACCACCACAATCAGTATCACCTCCATCACCCTCATAATGATCATCAACACCACCACCATTGTCTTTGTCATCATCATCATTATGGTTATCGTTATTGTTGTTATGATCATTATCAGCAAGGTAATGAAAAAATCAAGAATATCAGAAGCACCTGCAACAATAACAACCATCACCACCACAATAGTTACAAAAAGGACTTGAGCTCTGCTCAATCCGGTGACAGGTTGGCAATGTCAGGAGCTCCGTCTAATTTGTTTAATTAACCAGTTAATGAGCGTTAATTTGTGCAGTGAAATGTTTAATGCTCTGAATATAGTGGTGTATTTTTTAATAATTTCTTCATTTCAGTGATTTTTTATTAAGTTTTTTTTCCAACTTTTTCTCTCGGAGTGGCAGTTATGTAAAACCAGCCATGTCACCGTGATCTTCAGGCAAAGGGCAGTGCAGTATAGGACTTGGAAGGGAGCAAGATTTGCACGCTTTTCATTGAGTGATGTGTGATGTAAACCGTTCCTCCTGCTGTCAGCTGCTGCAGTGGGAAATGTTTCAGTGTGAGGTGAACTTCTGTGTAGAGGGCTTATTCTCCGCAAGGTTGTGTGCTCTGTGTGCGCAGCGCAGGTGTTTTTACTAGTCTGTTTCTTTTTCCCCCCAAAGTCTATGATGATAATAAGTTTGTAACTGATTGGCTACCATATAAACATATTGTCGAAATTTGACATTCTCTTTGATAGCGAATTAAAGATAATCCTCTATTACCTGTCTTTTTTCCCAAAATTAGCAAACTGCTGTTATATCTACTCTGATAATTATGTTATTGTGACTAATGGGTAGTAATTATGTGCATCAAATAGTGTATGGAGGCAGGTGACATGTATCTAGTCTCCACATGGATCAGTAACCCTGCTATTGTTGTGATAGATATATATATATATATATATATATATATATATATATATATATATATATATATATATATATATATGTGTGTGTGTGTGTGTGTGTGTGTGTGTGTGTGTGTGTGTGTGTGTATGTAAATGTATTATATATATATATATATATATATATATATATATATATATATATATATATATATATATATATATATGTGTGTGTGTGTGTATGTGTATGTATATATATATATGTATATATATATGTATGTATGTGTATGTATGTGTGTGTATGTGTGTATATATGTGTGTATATGTATATATATATATATATGTCTACCAAAAATAAATGTTGATAGTAATAAAAATAAGGGCAAGGAAAACCCTGTAACCCTATGTTAATTTTTGACCGAAACTGATAACTTTGTGTCAATATGAGTGTGTGGTAAAATGCTTGTGGACTCCTCTTAGCACATACAAGAATCGTAAGTGCTATACAAAAAATAATCCAAACAAATAACAGATTTGCATGCCTATACAGTGACCAATGATTTGAATTGATAACCCTTTGTGTCAGTGTATGTTTATGTGTATGTTTATGTGTACGTGTGTGTGTATGCGTGTGTATGTAGGTATTTGTATGTATGTATGTGTGTGTATGTGTGTGTATGTATGCATATCTATATGTATGTTTGCTTGTATCTTTCCCTGTTCCCATGTGTTAGAATGTAACATTTTATTAACATTACGTCATAAGTGTAGAACATTTTTTGAATTAGTTACTTGTGCCTCTATTACTTAGTACCATTTATTAACAAAATTAATGTGTAAAATACTATAGCCAGCTTGAAAAATGGTGTATGTATTGATATTGAATTCATGTGCATTTATGTGTTAAAACGGTGGGGACACGGGTTAGAAACGATACTTATGATGTTCAACTTATCCCTGTTTTGTGTTCATATGCAAAAATTGAATAAAAAATGGTTTGGGTTTTTTTTAATAGTTACAAAAAGTGAAGCAATAAACGAACTTTTTGCAACCTCCCCCCTCCCCCTCACCACCACCACCAAACAACAACGCCAACACCACCACCACCAACAACGACGACGACAACGACAACCAACAACAACACACACGCGCACGCACGCACACACACACACATATTCCATTAATGAAACAAATTGTTTTGTCATTAAGTCATACTCCTATTTTCAGACTCCTTTAATATGAGGAATATTCTAGTTATATGAATTGCAACGTTAATATTTTAACTGTTCATTTTTTCTGTTCAGAATTCTTGTTTATGTTTTTTTCCATAATATTTGTTTATTGCGATTGATTATTTATGTGCCTACCCCTCTCCCTACAAACACACACACACACACACACACACACACACACACACACACACCACACACACACACACACACACACACTTTCCCGTCTGATATCACTATTTAGTGGAAGGACGTTAAACTGAAGAACTACTACTACTACTACTACTACTACTACTACTACTACTACTACTACTACTACACACACACATTTTCCCACTGCGTAAACGTGTGTTTGTCTGTGAAAATGTCGAAGAATGAGTGATAATACTTATGATTCTGATCTTGCAGATACCCAATCAGGACCGTCTACCCAACTATGCCTGGTCAACTGGAATATATTCTCTCAAAGAGGAAACAATGCTGGCGATTCTTCTTCTTCGGCGTTTTTGGGGGTCTCAGCTTGACGCATAAGTTGTGGCGGTAGTGGTGATGGTGGCGACTGCCATTAAGTTGGTCTTCGGTTCCCGAAACCTTTACCTTCTTTCAGCGCCGCTTCCTGCCGTCAGAGACGGGTTTCCTCATCCTGAAGCAGGGACAGGGATGTAGGAGGTCAGTGCTGTGGAGTCTGTGGTCCTGATGTAGGGGACAGAGCTGTGGTCCTGATGTAGGGGACAGAGCTGTGGTCCTGATGTAGGGGACAGAGCTGTGGTCCTGATGTAGGGGACAGAGCTGTGGTTCTGATGTAGGGGACAGAGCTGTGGTCCTGATGTAGGGGACAGAGCTGTGGTCCTGATGTAGGGGACAGAGCTGTGGTCCTGATGTAGGGGACAGAGCTGTGGTCCTGATGTAGGGGACAGAGCTGTGGTCCTGATGTAGGGGACAGAGCTGTGGTCCTGATGTAGGGGACAGAGCTGTGGTCCTGATGTAGGGGACAGGGCTGTGGTCCTGATGTAGGGGACAGGGCTGTGGTTCTGATGTAGGGGACAGGGCTGTAGTGCTGTGGTCCTGATGTAGGGGACAGGGATGTGGTCCTGATGTAGGGGACAGGGATGTGGTCCTGATGTAGGGGACAGGGCTGTAGTGCTGTGGTCCTGATGTAGGGGACAGGGATGTGGTGCTGTGGTCCTGATGTAGGGGACAGGGCTGTAGTGCTGTGGTCCTGATGTAGGGGACAGGGATGTGGTCCTGATGTAGGGGACAGAGCTGTGGTCCTGATGTAGGGGACAGGGCTGTGGTCCTGATATAGGGGACAGGGCTGTAGTGCTGTGGTCCTGATGTAGGGGACAGGGATGTGGTCCTGATGTAGGGGACAGGGATGTGGTCCTGATATAGGGGACAGGGCTGTAGTGCTGTGGTCCTGATGTAGGGGACAGAGCTGTGGTCCTGATATAGGGGACAGGGCTGTAGTGCTGTGGTCCTGATGTAGGGGACAGGGATGTGGTCCTGATGTAGGGGACAGGGCTGTGGTCCTGATATAGGGGACAGAGCTGTGGTCCTGATGTAGGGGACAGGGATGTAGTATGACTTAGTTCTGTGGTGCTGTTTCACACAGACGGTGTGTGTCAAATCCTGGTGATACAGATGTGAGTGCTGAGGGAAGCTATGTTCTGGTCTGCAAAATGGTGGCGTGTTTGTTGGCGTACTAAGTTTTGCAACTGGTCATCAAATGATGACCCTTGAGAATCACCTTTTTGTGCTGAAATCTGCCATTTAGTCAGAGTTCTGGCCTCTTGATAGAAGTTTGTTTGATCTCTTCTGGATTTTATTATTAATCTACTTATCTGCATGTATCTTTACTCCTTTGTTGTGCTTGCTTTCTTTCTTTTGTTTTCCTTTTTCTTTGGGCTACGAGTCATTGTTGGATGGTCTGCCGCTTAGTTGTTGCCAGACGACAAGGATCAGGGATCCTGGCACTGCACGACAACTTGGTTATTGGCGATTCAATTATTTGGCACTTGTGGAATAATCGTGGCTATGATACTGATTATACACCGGTGCCAAGTCATCAGAATGAGCCTTAAACGACAGAAGACGTCGTCAGTTTCAACATCCATTCTCTCCATTCTGTGTGTGTGTGTGTGTGTGTGTGTGTGTGTGTGTGTGTGTGTGTGTGTGTGTGTGTGTGTGTGTGTGTGTTGTGTGTGTTAAGTGTGTGTAAGTGTGTGTGTGTGTGTGTGTGTTGAGTGTGAGAGAGAGAAAGTGTGTGTGTGTGTGAATGTTTGCGTGTGTGAGTGTGTGTGTGTGAATGTTTGCGTGTGTGAGTGTGTGTGTAAGTGTGTGTGTGTGTGTGTGTGTGTGTGTGTGTGTGTGTGTGTGTTGTGTGTGTGTAAGTGTGTGTGTGTGTGAATGTGTATGTGTGCGTGTGTGTGTGTGTGAATGTATGTGTGTGTGTGTATGTGTGCGTGCATGTGTGTGAGTGTGTGTGTGCATGTGTGTGTGAGTGTGTGTGTGAGTACGTGTGTGAGTACGTGTGTGTCTGAGTGTGTCTGTGTGTGTTTTAACATCAGTTTTCTTTCCGCTGTATGTGTGTATGCGTGTGCGTATGTGTGTATGCGTGTGTGTTTGTGTGTATGTGTTTGCTTGTGTGTTTGTGTGTGTGTTTGTGCTTGTGTGTTTGTGTGTGTGTTTGTGTGTGTGTGTTTGTGCGTGCGTGTGGGTGTGTGTGTTTGTGCGTGCGTGTGAGTGTGTGGGTGTGCGTACGTGCAGGAATGCCTGCGTGCTTGCGTGCGTGCGCGCGCGCGCGCACGCGTGTGTATGAATGCGTGCGTGGTGTGTGTGTGTGCTTGTGTGCGTGCGCGTGTGTGTGTGCGCGCGCGCCCACGGTGTGTGTGCCTGTGTTATCTATCTGTATTTACTTGTTTAAATTCTTTTATTCTGGTGATAATGAATAAGCACTCGTGTGCTGTTTTGCATCCAGTCAAAGGGCACAAGAGGTTTTATAAATTTTTTCCATCCGTTCCCCCGTGTGCGCGCACGTGTGTGTATGAGAGAGAGAGAGAGAGAGAGATTGAGTGAGTGAGTGAGTGAGTGTGTGAGCGAGTTTGTGTGTGTGAGTGTGAGTGTGAGTGTGTACGTTTTTGTGTGTGAGTGAGTGTGTGTGTGAGAGAGTATGCGAGCGAGCGAGTGTGTGGGGGAGGGACGCACGCACGCACGTATTTGTGTGTTCAATTAGGAGAAAAGAAAATTGAGCGACAGACTGAGAGAGAGAGAGACAGAGACAGACAGGGGGGGAAGAGACTAGGGACTGCAAGGGGGGAAACCATGGATTAACTTGGTTCACGGTGCAGTTGCTTCCCTTGTACACATCACGCCTTGTTCGAGACCACAGATGAATAAACAAGCAAGCAACAAGTCGAGGGCAATCAGCTGCAGAAAGAAAAATTGAAAGAAAACCATAGCTAACTAACCAACTAACTACTTAACTACCCGTTTCCGCCGCCGCTAACAACGGTAGCAGCAATAATGCCACCAGAGTTTCCCTGTCCTCTGTCTTCTGAGTTATACGATCTACACTTTTTTAACATTTTATTTTAGACTACTTCAAACCACAGCCAGCATGCGGGCTACTTTCCTCTCTCTTGTAACTAGTCACTGCTTCCTTCCCAAAAGCGGCAAGCAGGTGGCTTTCACACCGACAGTTGTCATTATCCAGGGTAAGAAATACAGGACTTGGAGGAGGCAGGTGGACAGAATACGGGCCTGGTGGTTATAGTGTCAAACTGGTGATCTTACTCAAGGCTCAGATTTGATTCTCAAATTCAGTTTTCCACTGAGGTATTCGTTCTAGAAGATTCCCTTCTGGGACTGACATTGACGCTGACATCACTGTCTTGAAACCCCTGCAGATAAAATCATAAACCTAGAAGATACTGTGCGGGAACGTACGCCAAATATTAATTTGCGCACACTTCAAACCCCATCCACAGAAAAGTAGGCTAGCCGCGGCAGACAGGCTAGCATAAACACACCCTGCACAAACCTGCAACCTGAAAGGTCAATTTCTCCGCAATACACTGCCTAAAAACTTCCACACCATCCAGACCAACTCGATATAAAAGAATAAAATTTATTTTTTTTAAATTTTAAATAATTATGAAAAAGAGCAAGACGTACAGAAGGCGCAACAGAAGCCATCATAATTTTTATGTAGAAGACATGCCAAGTTGGCGAGTTGGGGCCTCAATCAACTACCTGCGTTTCCCAAAACCTACTCTGATTCTTCAAGTAAAACCCTATCACCATAGATTGAGTGTCGACAATAAACGACACCACAAAACAGAGAGGAGAGTCAAGTCAGCTCAAGTAAAAAACACTTTAATCATCCCATGAAGGCAATTACAGAGATAGTAAAAGACATCAGCAAATAGAAAAGAAAGAGAATCTAACAGCAGAGGACTGGAAACAGAGACATAAGATTATTACCGAACATATCAAGCTGAAGCAAGAAGTGTAAGACAAAGGCAAAAAAAAAGTAACAACTAAACACAGAAAGGCAAAAACTAGAACAGTCAAGTCAACTTTTTATTTCCAGATGGTACATCAAATAAACAATGCATTTGCTTTTTTGTTCATCAAGCCGTCTATCTAAGAAACAAAAATTTCTTAATAATTATACTGAAGTGCTACCAATAAAGTGTATGTTCATCCAGTGAGACAGATACAAGGATCGTTGAGAAAGGTAAACCGGAGACAAAAACAAGAACACATTCAGACAACACGAGACAAACACATAAACAAGAATGAAGAAGAGGGCTGCTAGATCGACCCTCACCCCCTGCCCCTACCCGCATGAGAGAAAAATATTGCAACTCCTTTTTCATAAAAAGAAAAGTGAGGCAGAGACAAAGGTGGAAACTCAGGCTGAGGACGGCAGGACCGAAAGACTGGCACCAGAAACTGGGAAAAGAGACATAATGACCCAGCACGGAGAGAAGATGATGGAACACAAAGGCAAGAAACAAAGAGAGGTTTTTTAAAAAGGCAAAATAACAAGAACTCAGAGCGCAAAAAAAAACAAACAACAAAACACAGAGATAGAGAGACAGAGAGACAGAGAGAGCGAGAGAGAGAGAACTCAAACTCGAACTCGAATGATTTATTCACAAAAAGGCCATTGGCCCATACATGAAGGGGGTTGCCGAACTGCTTAGTATTTTGGTGGGGGTAAAAGCAATAGTAAAAAACAACAACAACAAAACCCCATAAAAAACCGACATGTTACTGTATAACAAAAAGACAGCTACAAAAATATGACTTAGGATAACAATATCTGAGAGAGAGAGAGAGAGAGAGAGAGAGAGAGAGAGAAGAGAGAGAGAGAGAGAGAGAGAGAGAGAGAGAGAGAGATAGAGAGAGAGAGAGAGACAATGACAATGACAAATTCTTTTATTTCGAGGATAATGAATAAGCACCCATGTGCTTTTTTACATCCAGTCCCCGCCCGTTAGGGATACATCTTAATAATAATAACCCAATACTTATACAGTCTCGCAATAAAAACAAGGGAAATAACCCTTTTCAAAACAGCTCCCCCCCAACAACCCTCCCCCCCCCCCCCCCCCCAAAGCAAGCAATTAAAAGAAAATCCTAGGAATACCCCACCCCTACCCCCACCCCCCAAAAAACCCTAACCAAAACAAACAAACAAACAAAAGAGAAGGAAAAACCAAACCAACAAAAGATGATAAAAAAGAGAAAAACAGACAAACAACAACAACAAGAACAAGAGCAACAACAAAGCCAAGAAAAATAACACAACCAAACTTAATAAGTCATAAAGATAAACATCTACACATTGTCAAATGGTACACATACTTGTTACACATAATTATAAGATATTGAAATAGGGCACTCATTAAAACTTAAGTACAGAGGCAAGTCCAATAAAGTATTGAAAATATAAAAATATGAATCCTTCATCAGGATATACTATGGCTATAAGCAGGACGATAAAAGGTGAGAGAGAGAGAGACAGAGACAGAGAGTGTGTGTGTGTGTATTTCAGAGATAATATCCAATATATAAATCCCAAAACAGTATGCGATCCCATCAACACTCATTTTAGATTATACTCGTTTCAAATTATATGTCATGGTAATGAAATAAATTTAATACCCATACATCCACACAATAAAAACAAGAAACAACCAAGAAGAAATTAAAAACTATACAGTCGTTTAGGGAGAGATATGGTGGGTGAGTGAGTGAGTATGTGTGTGTGGTGTGTGTGTGTTTGAGCGCGCGCGCGCGCGCGGTGTGTGTGTGTGTTGTGTGTGTGAGTGTGTGTGTGGGGGGGGGGGGGGTGGGGGGTGGGGGTGTTTCAGGGATAATACTAAATATGTAATACTCACATAGCACACGATCAACACAAACACTTTTTAATTATGTTCATTCAAATTTAATGTCATGGTAATAAAATAAGTGCAATACCCATACACTCTCATAATAAAGAGGGGGGAAAAGCCAATAAAGTCATAAAAAGAACATCTACACATTGTAAGTAATAGAAACAAATTCTTTTTTTTTTCCAGGATAATGAATAAGTATTCATGTTCTTTTTTACATCCAGTCCCCGCCCATGGGGTCACATTTAAAAATGCACTCAGTACTCATACTTTCAAGCAGAAAAAGCAAAGGGAAAAAACTTTTTTTTAAAGAAAAAGAGAGAAGAAGAAAAAAAAACAAAAAAAACAAACAAACAAACAAACAACCCCAGACGAGCAAAAGACAAAACATACCCCAGAACCACCCCCCCCCCCCCCCAAAAAAAAAAAAAAAAAAAAAAAAAAAAAAAAAACAAACCAAAAAACAACAACAATAACAAAAAAGCAGACAAAAACACCCTTCCAAATAAACAAACAAAAAACAAGAAAAACAAGAACATCAAACAAACAAATGAGAAAAAAAAATAACCCAAAAAACAAACAAATAAACAAACAAACAAAAAACAACAATAAAAAAAGAAAAAAAACAGCACCGTTCCCCCCTTCACACACACACACACACACACACACACACACACCACACACACACACACACACACACATACACCAAAACAAAAAAACTAACAAGCGAAAAACCCAAACAAATCACCAACAAAGAACAAAGTAACAACTACAGCAATAACAACACAGAGAGAGAGAGAGAGAGAGAGAGAGAGAAGAGAGAGAGAGAGAGAGAGAGAGAGAGAGAGAGAGAGAGAGAGAGCCAAACTCATAGATCATAAAATGAACACCTTCATACTGTAGAAGAGTACACATAGTTGTTACACGTGGTAATAAGATATTAAAATAGGAGATTCACTGGAGCTCAAGTACAGTCAACAAGTCCAAAATAATATTGAAAATCGAAAGTGGACTGTTCTTGGATTTAGATGTATACACATAATAAATAATAAATACAACAGAAAAAATACCAAACAGTCTGTGTAGCAAGGTAAAGTACGTTTGTATACATATAACATGGCAGATAATTGGTGTGTTTCTCTAATCAACTCCTTCTTTAGCACACATATTTTCATGTGAGACTGAACAAAGTGAACAGGAAAATAGAACATAATCTACAACACAGTGTCCAGTAGGAGAGGTAAGTGTAGAGGGACCATTTCTATCACTGTCCTCCAGTAGTGCTATTGAGTATATACAGGACAGAATCTGTACACAAAAGATAACACGATTTCCCATAACTGTTAAACTGTGATCTTGCCACCATCTAAGTAGAGCAATAGGCAGATCTGTAATTAATTGTATCACACAGTTCAGGGGTTCATCTAGCTCAGAGAAAAGAACATCCATCAGAATACCACGGCTGTTTGCTTACAGCTTTTTCGTTTTGATTGCATCATTAGTACGTTCAACAATATGAAGCATACATTGAGGTGCCATCTATGGAATCACTGTTGTCATAACAATAGACTGTCTTGGATTTTGATGTAAACAAATCATAGATACATCAGAAAAAAAATACCACTTTGTTACTCAAGGTATGATCATAGACGGTGTTGAGATATCTTTCACAAAATCCATACATACATCTCTTTCAAGAGCTACTGTTCTGCCGCTATCCCCACATAGTTTTGAAAATGTGTGTGATGTTGGAAAACAGTGGCTATATGTGTTTGAACAAAAATAGTTCATGAAGTTTACGGTGAAACAAAATCATACAAAAACACAAAAGGCAGAACGAACTCCAGAGACTCAAAGACAGGCATGAATTATCTTGCAGTGTGGAGGACAAGCCTTCCACATTCTAGGCTAGTGTGTGCACTGATGTGGGGGCAAGTTACACTGATCCAGTTTTTCTTGGGGTCATAATCTTGACCTCATTTCTTTTTCTTTAGAAGGCTGGGGTTTGAGGTGTGCTTCTTGTTTCTCCGCTGAGCAGTCGTCCAGTTTGTTGGCAGTTGTGCCTGCCTTCTGCGTGTCTGTCTGTCTGAAGCGGCTTGCTGTGGTGTGTTGTCAATGACAGTCCATGCGCCACTGCATTGCTCGCCTCCAATGTTCAGTACAGGTGGACTATTCAGGTTTCGTTGCGACTGACCTGGGGAATCCCCGGCATGCTTCTCTGTATTTTGCGGTGCAACTCTACCCGGCTCAGTCACATGCGAGTTTCCGTCTTCGTTTTTCTTCTTTGAGCTTGCCGGGGAGGGATGGGGGTTAAACAGTAATCCCTGGGTGGAGGGGGAGAGGGAGGACATTGTTATCGCTGTCATTGGTGTGTGGTCTTTCTGTCTTTGCACAGTATGTTTATCATCAGACGTCATCACATCATTCCCCTGATCTTCTCCAGTATTTGGTGCTGAAGAAAGAGCTGGCTCAGAGCCAGCAGGATCCAGCACAGCAGTACAGGGCTGAGTGTTGAGCTCCTCACACATGGTTTCATGGGGCAGAGGGCTGACCTGTTCTGTTTCCCTTGGCGACGGACTTGGTCTCTGATCACTGGTGGCATCCACCACGTTCCTGTAAGTGGTGGAAAGACAGGGTCTGGCTCTCCCTCAGTCCTTTCAGAGGTCGTAGGAGTATTTGCCAACACCTCACTGTAAAGACAGGAACCAGAAGTGATGGGTACCGCCACGAGATGTGGTCCTAGAGTTTCAGGAGAGGTGGATCTTGAAGTCTGGAAATAGTGAGACCTCAAGGCTGTGTCACGTCTTCTGTTGGCTTCTGTCTGCCTCCAGTTACTCCTTTCTCCTCTCAGGGATGAACAGCGTTCTTCCTCCTTTTGTCTGTCTCTAGATGAAGCTGAGTCTTTCAGGAAGCCATATCCATCTCTCTGGTGTCTTGTGTTTCGTTCCTCTAGACTCACGTGGGGGTAAGTGAGCTGATCCTTCTGGCGGTTTCTGTTGTACGTAGCAGGTCGTTGATGTCGATCTTCCATCTGCAGGCGGCCTGCTCTGAAGTAGGCAAGTTTACCCTGCCGACGATGGTGCTCCACTTCCTTCCGTTGGCGTTCAGTAAGATCTGCAGAGATCCTGATGTTACCTCGCCGGAGGAGATCTCTCAAATCCTTGTTGGTCAGGATTTCCATTTTGTCGCCCCATCTGTGCATATGGACAATCAGAGGTCGTGGGGAATCTCTGTGTGTTCGGCGAGCTCCCACACGGTAACATCTTTCAATGTCGGATTCGTGCCATGTGCGTGATGATGAGTACTCGTTGAGCAGCTTGAGAACAATCTGGGAACTTTGCCAGGTATTTTCATAATCTTGTTCTTTGACACCAAGAAATTTCAAGGTACACAGTCGGGAATTCTTCTGCAGCTCCTCCAGTTCCCATTCCAGTCGGTCCATCCGTTCGTGGAAATAGCTCTGGTTTTGTTTGATATTGTGGAGGTCTTCCCTATCTTCTTGAATCCGTTCCTGAAGAGAACTCAGATCTGAAGCCAAACGATCTAAAGAGTTTTCCAGTTTTGTTAGTTTTTCATCCACTTTGTGGCAAACGTCTTCAGCATGGGTGTGTGAAGAATATTGCTAAAGTCAGAAAACTTGTTGTCCAACAACATTTGCACTTGTTGCATGAAGTAGGTAAAGTAGTTGTGGTCATTAAAAGTTGTTTCGCGAGTGTAATCCCTGGGTCCTGGATTCAGTTCAATGTCCCCACTCAACAATAGTAGGAGAAAGAACAGACAGTTAAGTGCAGAGACAGTCACAGCAGTGCACCCGCCTTCCACTTCAGTTGTCACTGAACATGGCTGAACCAGTGGCTCCTTTCTATGTTGTTTTCTTCCTCTTGCAGATATATCCACAGCCAGGCTATAGAACTGCCCAATTTTTTGTCTGTGGGTAACTGCTGTTGCTGGCATCTTGATGGTACCATTAAACAGTCACTGGCATTTATCAATCCTGCTTAATTAACAAAAACTTCATTACAAGCAGAGAGCGTGCAGAAAACACGTCTTGCTGCGACTGTGAACACGAGTTCAGTTCCAGAGAGAGAGAGAGAAAGAGAGAGAGAGAGAGAGAGAGAGAGGGGGGGGGGAGGAGAGAGAGAAAGAGAGAGAGACAGAGAGAGAGAGAGAGAGAGAGAGAGAGAGAGAGAGAGAGAGAGAGAGAGAGAGAGAGATTTTATTCTTTTATTTCGAGGATAATGAAATAAGCACTCATGCGCTTTTTTTTCATCCAGTCCCCGTGTGTAGTTTTGTCAATTTTGTAAATTTTGTCATCGTTCCCACCGGCACACAATGGCCTACTCTTCCGAAAAGCGGAACGGGTTTTAACGTGTGTGCAAGATATTCTGCGTGCGTTCGCGCACGGGACCTCGGTTTATAGTCTCATCCGAAGGACTTTTGGGGAGAGTGGAGTCGGCACTGATGTTAACTCCAGAGAGAAAGAGAGAGAGAGAGAGAGAGAGAGAGAGAGAGAGAGAGAGAGAGAGAGAGAGAGAGAGAGAGAGAGAGAGAGAGAGAGAATTACATAGGAAGGAAAGTGTAACAAAAGAAAATAATACAGAAGGGGGAAAAGTAAGACAAAGACCAAAAGTTAACATTAAAGCAGTAGACAAGAAACATGGAGTCAAAACGCTGTTATGACCCCGTGACAGAAACGAGGAACACACACACACACACACACACACACACACACACACACACACACACACAATCATGAAGACACACTGGTATGGCATCGTGATAAAGACACTCAGGTGGAGAGAGAAACACACACACAGAACACACACACACACAAACACACATACACACACAGAGCAGATAATTATGCAGCTTACCTGTTTTGCCACTCTTGTTAATCCCAATCCCTCCGAATGGGACGAATTTCACGAAAAAAAATTGACTCCATCAATGATGTGACTGTGTGCACACTGTACCTCCTCCTGTTCATTTGACATGACTTCGCTTGACTTCTCCCCTCACTCCCTGAGGACAGGGGTCACTGCAGCACCACACTGAACACTGGTAGCCTGATGTGTCTGCCCTCTTTCAGTCATAGAAAACAACGCTGAGCAGTACGTTTTGTGCCATACACCCTACCGGCTATAGCTGGTCTGCTTTTCTATAACACATGAGTGTGTTTACTATGTGAGCAAGCTGTCCTGGTTGCATGTGTACACACAAACACACTGTCTTCACTCTCATCCCCCACCGAAGTGGGATGCGCTGGGCCTGACTTGTCATGGGCTTAAAGGCAGCATTACTCTCATATAGCAAGACAACAATTGTTGCTGTCTTAAGGTTAAATGAAAAAGGAGAAGAACTCTTATCCAAAGAACTAGCAGAATAATAGATTTGGAACCAATGGTTACATCAGGGGGGGGGGGGGGGGGGGGGGGGGGGGGGAATGCCCTTCATGTGTTATGGACATTATTTTCTTTTGACTGTTTTCACAAAACTCTGCAAACAATGCATGAAAACACTTTCGGTGATTCTGATTGAGAACCAGCTCTCCTGCACAATCTGTATGTGTCACTGACTGCACTATCCAATACAGCCATGCTTGTTTCTTCCACCTCCCTCTCTCTGTCACGATCACACACCCTTGTATATTTCTCCACTGTCAATAGGTCTAGTAAAATTGAGAGTCCATATGATTTGCTGATATATCGGGTGTCCTTTCCCTTAGAATGTGGGTTACTAAAACACAGTAGAACCCAGGGTTTTCAGGGAATGATAGAAAAAAAAGTCAGCAGTAGCATGGGATTAACAACATAGCACAAAGTGGGCAGAACTGGCGACAATTGTCCAGACAAGGATGGATCACTTGCCTTCATCTGATGGTTTATACTGTTCACTTCAGCCACGTGTGCCACTGCCCTCCTGTCTATTCTTGCCTGCGATTTGCATTCCTGCCTGTACGTTACCCTACTGTCCTCATTCATAATTATGGGGATTGAGTGGAAAAGTTAGCTGTCAGTCTTAACACAACACCTGTTTGACCATCTCTGCAGTCGATTTTGAACGATGACAGTGTGTTGTCACATAACACAGCATTCCAAAGTTGGTAGTAGTCCTTCCATAGGACCCTGGATATATACAGACAGAACAAACTGAAATATGTTCAACCGCTGTTGAGACAAACGGCTTGCTGGTCGTCAGGCAACAGAGAGAGCTGAGTTAGTTCAGCTACTCACTGTGGGAGCGTTTTGCACGTGAAAAACAATGCAGAAGATCTCGTGAAAATCGTCGGCAAAAATGTGGAGAATTTGAAAACTTTTTGTGGTATGAGCAAAGAAAAGCAAGTTTTGAAAACAGTATGCGCAAGGAAAAGTGCCATTTAAATACGTAGGACAAATGGATTTTATTTGTTTTTAAAATAAGTAGCTGACAAATATTGCGTAATAACCACTGCATGTTCTTTTAAAATTTAACGTCTTTCTATTTAAGTGATATTAGATGTATGCGCGCGCGCGCGCGTGTGTGTGTGCACGAGCTTGTACCTATCACTTGTGGCAGAGCCACCCCATTTAAAGTACACCTTCTCTTGAAAGGGAGTCGGGATTTACAAGTAGACACAAATATCTCAATATTTCAGGCTGTCCACAGATTCCTTTGTCTTTCACGTAGATTTTAAGTTCCTTGCATAGTGTGATCTATTGGAGGTGGGACTTGATATAAACATCAAGGGATATTTTTAGCACATTGTCCTAATTATGTACTATGTGTTGTCATCTGAAGAACTTGTGATACCTGTGACAAGCTGATACTTCTTCAATTTCTCTCAACTTTGCAGTTTGTTAATTCCATTTTTTCTTTTCTTACTAAGTCTTTTCTTTTTTTCCCCTTACTTTAAAATTATATCTAACATCAATATGCGAATGTGAGGTTTCAAAGTTTCCACAATTGCGAAGGCAACAAGTTTAGAAATGATGTCTTTGATGTATTAATATCACATTTTTCAACAGGATTGGTTTGTTGTGACAATGGGGGTTTTTCAGCTGCTAAATAACAAGTTTCGTTTTGCTCGATGGTGGACTACACTATAAGCTATTAGCTTGTTGCTGCTCCAAATGTATTTGTGTACAATGTTTTCCTTTTCTGAATAAGCACTGGTTTAAACCACTGGCGGTGCATTGCGCTGGCTGTTCGTGTTCACATTAGCCGGCCTTTTACTACGGCCACCTCAGGCAGTGACAAAATTATTCCATGTTTCTGTCCAAACCGAACACACTGCCCTTTTCATCTGACCTTGGATACCAAGTGGGAGAACAGTTTTTCACGTTCAGTTGCTGTTGTCACATAATAACTACAACAAAAAATTGTTACCTCTTTCTCTGTGGACAACAACTTTGTGGGTAGCTGAACGTTGTGAGCTAGATCTCTCTGCACATAGAAACTTCACCACTGATGTGAGACTGATTGATATCCCTGCTGTTTTAAAACATTGCTTGAAGATTAACCAGCCCGTCGGTTGCCTTTAGAAATGGCTTTTGCTAGGGCTTTGACTTCACTTTGTGCTACTCACCCTGCAGTGGTCACAATCGGAGAAGTAACGAGGTAAGAAAAAAATGTGCGGCAGACGACAAGCTAGGGATTGGCTGCATTAGGCCCAGTGGACAATTTGATTGACATCATGAAATTGACAAAACATATTTCTATGATTGGATGAGAGAGAGACCTTTAATACGTATAGATAAGGACTTGAGGCCATAGGGGGTCGGCCCGCTATTGCGCGGGCCTGATATTGCGGGGGGCCTGCTATTGCGCGACAGTGTAGACGCAGCCTGGGGAATACTGTACTGACAATAATATGCGATGCAGCATAAGGTATAGGGCCGCCTAAGGTGTAGTAAACGTTGCAACCTACGTACGATGCAGTAAGGCTGCAACGTATATTATACCTTAGGCGACACTGTCGTTTTATACTTTAGGCTGCTAATCTTCATGGCAAAGACAATGCATATTTTTAAACAATAAAGGGAAATAAAGAGGTGTCACAGTTTATTTATTCCACAAAATCACTTTTGCAATCCCTAAATCAAACTGCCCTTTTGCTTCCCACCGAACTCGGACCCACGGGATTTTTAATTGGCAGGCGAACGTCTAACTCATCCTGCCACCTTCCTCCTTGCATCACCTTGGCAACTTTTCCGCTTCTTCGTTCGCGCAATAGCGGGCCCCTGCAATAGCGGGCCGCGCAATAGCGGGCCCGCCCCGAGGCATAGTACGCGCACACACAGAGAGAGAGAGAGAGAGAGAGATCTGTAATACGTATAGATAAGGACTTGAGGCTTAGCCTAGTCTTGAGGTCTGCCCTTGTAAATATACACCCACAAACAGACAAAAAGCCAACAAACAAACAGACGAACAAAGCAAAACAAACAAACAAACCCCAACAAAAACATTTAGGGAAAATCTATCATGCTACTTTCTAGAATGGCTTTAATTATAAATAGATTGACAGACAGATAAATATAGAGATAGATTATGTGCACGCCTGTATGAAAATGAGTGTGTGTGTGTCAATGACTGTGTGTGCAGTATAAAAGTTAATCAGAGACAGAGATCAGGATTCAACCAACCCCCACCCCATCCCCAACTTCCCTATTAACAGAGAGAGGGGAGGAGAGAGAGGGATAGAGTGAGAGTTGTCACGTATCAAATGAGAGACAGAGTTGTAATGTTGAGGTTATATTATAGTTCCAGCGGAGATATCCGATTTAGGGACTGTGGTGCATGTCATCCCACTTTGGCGCATGGGTCAACTAAAAATAGTACAATTCTTTAAGCAACAGTACTGTTATGCAGGCATAATGATGCTGTGCAGCCCATAGAGAGAGTTGTGAACTCTCCTGTGACAAGTTATCACCATCAGCGCAGGTGTCCCATGATGCACTGTTCATGATGACTGTTCACTCACAAAGTACGAGTACTGCAGTAGTTAAATACAATACTCTTCACTATTTTCTTGACAACAGCAGCAGCACAATAGCAGCAGCAATAACGACACTCTTAACTTGACGGTGGCCAATACAAACCCAGGTCTACAAGTGGGAAGGAAACTACCCCCTTGGGCAACTTTGACCTGAGACTACAGGTTATTGTTTAGTAGTGCAGATCTGCTTGGTATTCGTGATTTTTTTACATGTCTAGGATAAAAACATTTCGAAAAGTAAGAAGATTAATTGTATTTGTTTTTTTTATTTATTACGATTCCAAAAACAACTCAACTGGATTATCAAGGTGGGGCAAGATTTCGTGCCCTCCTTCTGCTGTGACTCAATTTTTACTTTTTTACTTTTAAAACTCTTTTAGGTGTGGTTGCGGCACTGCATTGTAAATTTTAGGAAGTGTCTTGAGCAAGCCAAATAATGTTGACCCCATACCTTTTCAGGCTGTAGTGAACATTTGTAGGAAATTCTTTAATGATAGGTTTAACGTGTGCTTAAGTTGGCTCCATTATGCAATTCTCCATTTTGCCATCTTTGCAACAAGTTTCGAATTAACTAGAGGTGATCGTCTGCACGCTGAGTGCTTCATTCAAAAGGATGGTTAGGCCTAGTAATAGCATTCAGTGTGTGCCTACATGATTGTCCCGAACATCAGTTCCAAAATTCAGGACCTTCGTTACGACGTGACAGTAGGCTACCTTAGTCCAGAGATCCCTGTAAATTTGTGACAAGCCCCTTACTTTTTGTTTTCGTTCCTGGATACTGAGGTTTACCAACGGCCAGTTTTTTTGCCCATGCATGGGACAGTTTTTGCCCACCATTAGGGTTGCAGCATTCCGACGTGAGAAATGTATGATGGGTACGTTCGTGTTTCCATAATCCATCCAACGCTGACATGAATTACAGGATTTTTAACGTGCATAGTGATCTTCTGCATTTGTACATACATGAAGGGAATTAGGGCACTGGCAGGTCTTCACTTTAAGTTGACAGGGAGATCGTAAAAATCCCCACCCTTAATTTACCAGACGCCGCCTAGAATCAAACCCTCGACTTCATGGACCATGGGAATGAAGTCTTCACTTGGCTATTATCCATCAGCATATGACTTGAACCAGGGATGATACCATAAAATGGACGCCATAGTTTAGATTCAAACCTGTATGACTGTTGCCGTCTGATTACGATGTCAATGCCCTAACTATCTTACTCATAAGGGGATCTTTCGGTTTTTCTTTCTGCTGTTTGGCCAGCTTGTATTCATTGTTTTATGTCGTGATCTGTCAGCCATTGATGGGAAAACTGGAGCAACAAAATGAGCCCTTCTTGGAGTATTTAAATGCTCGGTTTTGTTTCGTATTGTTATTTCTATAACCTTTCAAGCTTTGCAAATAAAAACGCGCGCATGAGAGGGTTTTTGCCCACCTTTAAAAGTAGCCGCATTCCGACATTGGGGATGCGCTGGGTATGTTCCTGTTTCCGTAACCCACCAAATGTTGACATGAATAATCGGATCTTGACCTGGGAGATTGTAAAAATTCCCGCTCTTAAATCACCAAACGCAACTCGGATTCGAACCCGCAACTTCATGGACTCGTGGGATTGAAGTCGAACGGTGGTAACCACTTGGCTATAGCGTCCGTATCACACAGGGATGTGTTTTTAGGACAGATCAGAGAAAAAGGCGCACGTTTTTTTCGTTCCTCGGCTCATGCTCCCAAGTTCACCAATGCCGATATTTTTATATATAGACTATTTACCCACCATTTAAGTTGCCGCATACCTATGTCTAAGCACGCCTGTGTGCATGCATTTTTTAAAATTGGCATCCGCTCATACAAGCACAAAATGGCCTACACTTCCACAAGCCGGGCAGGTTTTAACATGTGATTTAGATGTTCCGTGTGCGTTCTTACTCGGGGTTTATAGACTCATCCGAAAGACTTTCGGCTTTCCGGGGAGTGGAGTTGGTAATTGATGATTCCATGGGGGAAATCCTCTTGAACACGAAATGGCCTACTCTTCCAAAAGCGGAATGGGTTTTTATGTGTGCGTAAGATGTTCCATGCGCGTTGTGCGTTCGTAGGGCCTACTCGGGGTCTCGATTTATTGTCATATTATCCGAAAGACTTTCCCGGGAGTGGAGTTGGTATTGAAAAATCCTCTCGAACAGGGGTCTGAGGTGGCTGGAACCCGCTACAGAATGTAAGATTACACAAAACAATAATTATGGAGTGATACCCCCTCCTCCTGATACCCCCGCCTCTCCTCTCCTGCCAACATAGGCAGGCTACATGTATGATGGCTGCAGAAAATGATGATTCAAGTGAAATGCTGTGTACTCCATGTCTGTCTTCGGTGCATTGCCGAAACCGATGGGCATTTTTTTTTCTTTCTTGTTCTTTCTTGTTAAGATCGGATTTTCAGCTTTTCCATTGAAATTAGAGTGAAACAAATGCATGATTGCAAACGCCTCATACAAGCTCACATGCACGCACCGGACACACTTGTCCGCAGGTACATGCGCAAGCATAGGCGCAAGCATGCACATAAAGCTCCCGCTAAAAAGAAAACTCATTATGCGATTAGCATTGATAATGCAAAAGATATTTTTCATTGATGTTGGTGGCAGATTTGTGTATTGATCTGCTGGAAGATTGATGGCAGATTTTACACCAACATAATTATGTGAGCAAAAAAACCTTATGGTATGATTTTAAGTCTAGTAGTGAACAGAGTATGCTTGTGTTTTTGTTTTCTTTGCGGGTTTTTGAAAAATGTAGCATGTTCTACAATGATGTGGAAGAAAATGTGTGGGAACAGGTTTACAGTTGTTTTGTTTTATTTTTGTTTTTATGATGTTGTTTTTTGTTGGGAGATTTTACAGCATCACATTTTTTGAGAATGTACATTACAGATTAATGCTGTATACATATGGTGGTGTGATCTATGCCTGTATGTTTCTTGCTTTTTGTGGCTGCAAAAAACCATCACAAAGATGAAATGTAAATTGATGAGAAAAATGCAAGAGCTTACATAATTGTGTGGGAAGTGTGTGGGGAGAAGGGGCCTTTTTTTAAAAGCCAAATTTCTATATTTTGTTTTATTTTTGTTAATGCTTGTTTTCTTCGTAAAATCACATAAAATGTAAAAGTAAAAAAGAAAGCTCATTATGTGATTAGCATTGATAATGCGAAAGATATTTTTCATTGAAGTTGGTGGCAGATCTGTGTATTGATCTGCTGGAAGATTGATGGCAGATTTTACACCATTGTATGTAAGCAATAAAACAAAAACAACTTATAGTATATGATGTAGTGAACAGAGTATGCCTGTGTTTTCTTTTTTTTCTTTTTTTTGTAACATGTTCTACAATGATGTGAAAGAAAATGTGAGAAGATTTTTTTGGGGGGTAGTTTTGTTATGGGTTTTTGTGTGGAGATTTTACAGCATCACATCTTTTGAGAATGTATATAGCAGGATAATGCTGTATAAGTATTGTGTGGTTTGATATATATGTGCTTGTGTGTTTCTTGCTTTTTCTGGCTGCAAAAAACAGCACAGAAATAAAACGTAAATTGTCTTTGTGTGTGTGTGTGTGAAGATGTTTAAAAAAACTGTATTTGCTTTTTTTTGCATGATGTGTCATATCTAGATTTATATGTACATGTAGTTGTGATATGGTTTTAATCTTAATGTGGAAATATTCCATTTGTGTCATTGTATGCATATTTTTACATCTGACATATTTTCCATACCATAAAAGAATAACCTTATCATAAAAACTCTGTGTGTGTGTGTGTGTGTGTGTGTGTGTGTGTGTGTGTGTGTGTGTGTGTGGTGTGTGTGTGTGTACACAGAGCAGCACGCTCTATGCTCAAGAAGTAAAGGATCAAATTCTTGTGTGTGAGAATCATCATACTATACATGGTATTTTTCCTCTAACACTCGGCAACTCAAGCAGGCACACACATTTAGAGCGTTGCACATTGCCCTTGTGATCTGCTGATCCCAGTTTGAATCCCATTCAAGGGGACATTTTTCCCTGGAGTTAACATCAGTGCCGACTCCTCTCCCCCAAAAGTCTTTCAGATGAGACTGTAAATCGAGGTCTGTGTGTAAATGAACACAGAAATCTTGCACACATGTTAAAACCTGTTCCGCTTTTCAGAAGAGTAGGCCATTGTGTGCTATTCGGAAAAGATGACAAAATTGACAAAACTGCATACGCACTGGGACTACATTGTAAAAAAAAAAGCACAGGAGTACTTATTCCATTATCCTCCAAGTAAAGGAATAAATAAATTAAACTTATTTCACATATGCATCAACTAATTCCCCCTTCCAATTGTCAAATATCACTTAAAGCACTAACACAGAGTTAAATAAGCTAGGCCTAGCGTCCCTTTTGTTTTCCACCTACTCTATTGATCTCTTTCGGGATCATCTTATTATCTTCATGATGCATCTGCCTGTAAGTCTGTGTTACAATACTGATCCACTTTTCTAAGATGGGATTTCCACCATCCTCTGCACTTCTGTATCCATAAGTGGGATCACAGCTCTCTTAGATGAGACAGCAAAGGAAATTGCAAAGGTTATGAAAAGGGCGCAGGAGTGAAAACACACACACACACACACACACACACACACACACACACACACACACCACACACACACACACACACACACACACACTCTCCTCTCTCTCTCTCTCTCTCTCTCTCTCTCTCTCTCTCTCTCTCTCTCTCTCTCTCTCTCTCTCAGGGAAACACTTTGAAACACCACACACATCTAAGCACATATACACAATAACACTCACAAACATTCACACAGTCCATCCAAAAGATAAGCAGCCTGAAATCAAAAGGCCTATGTTTTCATTGACAGTGTGTCACACCCTTTATGAAGGGTGCTCCCACACACACACACCTCCCCGAATCCATGATCATGGTAACATCCCAACAACACAAAATAGAGGGCAGATAAGACAAGTGTAGATATTATTGCCCAGAATTATACGTTTGCAGTTGTGTTCAACGAAGACCCCCAAAACAGCAGAGGAGGCAGCTGCTGTTTCGGAAACTGGGCGGAAATTTGATTGTAGCCTAGTGGAGGTGCCTTGCCCACAGCACACACACACTTTCTCCGCCAAGTGGGCATACGAGCAGTCGGGGTTGGAGATGCTCTCCAAAGGCCAACTAGCCCCCAGGGCTGCAGCATACAAGGGCTGTGCAAGTCATGCCTCCCAGTCAGAATCATGGTCGATCACTAAAGATTAAACTGTAAATTCCATGAGTGGGAAAGCCACTGATCATACAGCCTCTCACTTTGCTGTTGCCCTCAGTGTCAATGGTTTAATCAAGAACTGTGATAAAGCCCCAGCGCTGGCCAGAATAGTTCAAAATAATTAGTTCAACAACATTATAACTTCAAATTTCACCCCACCGCCAACCCTCTTCTTTAAGTGGCGCACAGTACATCACTCCACTTAACTCCTGTCCCTAAGCTCACGAAGTTCTCAATGTCTCCTTGAAAGTCCAGTTTGGAGTCTTGTTCTGAACATACGCCTGGTCCCTGTTGAATTCTCATTATGCTGGGGAGGTTACTAGGGTGGAGTGAAGGGCAATGGGGGAGAAAGAATGGGCTTAGTGGGAAGGACGCAGACAAACAGAATACAAGAGGAAAACGGGTAGCTTTTAAAGGGTAGAGAAAGAAGTTGCTGGGAATATTTTCCATGCCTTGCAAAACAAGAGATGTTAGGACCTCACTGCTAGGGGTAGCAGAATCTGCAGCAGAAAGAAACTTGCCTCAAAGTCAACATCATCATGTAACTAAAGACTATGAGCATGAACACTGGTTTCCCTTCTGTACCTGCAGGTTAGCAGTTGTTCCACACCATCCGCCAACAGAAAAACAGAATTCCATTTACCCTTTAGATGAAGTTGGTTTTTTATCCCTCAATTGTCTATGCTTCCAAGTAAAATAATTTATGACATCTGTAGTCCACCCCGTTATGGTAAAACAAACATCACACAGGAGAACAAATTGTCCTTACAAGCAATAAAAAGACATTCACGGCACACCTGCGGAATGCCCCAAATTGGACCGTTTTTACTTTACCATCTTACTACAAAAAGAATTGGGACTGTCACACAACCCACGCTCTCAATTCTCTCTAGACCAGGAGCTTTTGCTTTAATGTAGAGTATATGTATAACTATTGTTCTATATTCCACAGAGAATAGTATGCTATGATGCAATGTGAAAAGACAAAATAAAAAAGGCTTCCAAGTATCTCGTACTACATTCTCACGGAAACCCAGCAACAACATCACCAAAAGCACTGTAACAACAGGATGTGCACAACAAGCTACACATAACTATCGCCCCCTCACCTGCCATCAGGAAATATGCAGGTGAACACCTGCACCTGAGGGTGAGCAAAGAAGATGACAGAAGGTAGAGATGAACAGAGAGCCCTACCTTTTCCAAAGGGGAATCAGATGGACACAAAAGTCAACACCAGCCTCCACTAGCTACAGACTGACTCTCTCCAAGCCCCCAGCCAATCTGACCATTTATTTATCCATAGATCATGGGCAATATTATAGATCACTACCAGCAGAAGACCTGAATCAATAATATTCTCCAGGAAGCGCACAAGAATTTATTCACCAGCTACACACATGCAGAGGAGAGGAAATGAAAAACTATTCCTGCCGATTTTTTTTTTAAGACTTAGGATCAAGATAGACCAGGATGGTATACTGCATGTAGGCCTACAAGGAATACACACACACCCACCCACCCACACACACGCCCGCATGCCACACAAATCAACATTGCAAGACAAATGATGTGAACTGACACAGGGTTTTTGATGATTCACTAAACATGTATGCCGAATCAGTCCCTTAATCTGAGTCTATCTTTGGGTGGTTCATTTTTCACATGGCAGAGGCAATATCAATGTCATGGGATGTTCGCCGGCAGTTGTATTTTTGCTTGAAGCATTGCAGGCCAGGATCAGGAGCATCCAACCAAAGAGCATAAACAGAATGCCAGGAAATAAGGTGCCATATTGTAGCATCAAAGAACAGCAGTGACATTACTGTATACCTGATACAGTCAAAAGGGGGAACAGCACGGATGATTTGGAGCTAGGGACATGTGAACAGACTTACGTGAATTTGAAGGCGCTGCTTGAATCGTACCAAGTAAGAGTACCAGGAAAAAGTTGCAATAATCAATCAGTTCATCCTAACAGACGTGACATTGCTCCTGTGTTTGCTGTTTTGAAGATAAAGTGTGAACGAACTTTGGGTGCCCAGAGTTTTTACGCGGAAGAAAATGTCACTTTACAACAGCAGATTTGCATTCGTGATGATGCCAGAAGTCAGTGGGTAAGACATTTTGATACTGACATTTCATATCAGCAATATCAGGGGAAGAAGAGGAATTACAAGGAAAAGATAGAAAACTACAAATGATTAACAAAGAGAGAGAGAGAGAGAGAGAAGAGAGAGAGAGATTTAGGGCACGTGAAAGAAACCACGGCAACAGGAAAGTTGTTCTCCACAAAAGTCGGTAGGGAGAAAAAACCACCATTCTTTTCTGTGAACACATGATCATGCAGTCAAACAAACAACAATAGCAACAACAACAATAACAAACACAAATGGTGGCACTGCTGTATAGTAGCACCCGCTTCCCCGGGAAGAGCAGCCCGATTTTTATGTAAAGAAATCTGCCCTGGTTAAAAGTAGCAATTCACAGAAACGCCCTCCCCCCCCCCCCCAAAAAAAAAGAAGAGGAGAGAGAGAGAGAGAGAGAGAGAGAGAGAGAAGGGAGGTTCGATTCAAGCTTTTTCTCTTTCATTGCAGGATATAGGCTAGGTGTATATTTCTCGTTCCGTCGTATTTTCCGGTCTGGTGCGCATGACACTGGTTCACAAGTTTTGACTGCGGCATGTTGCCAAAATTCGCTTAATCCTGTTTTGATTGTAAGTTTACTTTCGTGTACTTTCCACATGTAGTCCATACCAAGAACCAACAGCTACATCATGTGGTAAGTGATGTGGTTGATTTCCTTCATTTGTGTTCGAAAATATGTTGGATATTGCGCTTTACAGGTAGTTGTGTACACCGTTGCTAACCAAAAACATGTTGGTTCAAATCAGTGTACAATTCGAAGTGAGCGCGAAAAACGATATTGTTTGGAACAACATTTATTTCTTTTCTCGGACTGATGTAAAAAATTAGATTTATTTAATGTTCTTTAGATGAAAGCATAAGATAAGCACTTGAGCCGCATTGACGCAGTGCACTCACAGCACTGCACTCGCTCGACACACTGACTGTTGAGCACTTGACACAATAACAGTCTTACTTACTACGCATAATACAGCTAGGCCTAGCCCTAGGCAAGTTGACTTGTGTCAGTAGTGTTTCGGTCTGTTTGTAGATTTATGCCCGTGGGGCAGTCTGTGTCATTTTCAGCATATATAAAGGGAAAAGTGGTCTACCTTCTTAATCTTCTATTGAACAGATTATGTATTGTTTACCTCATGAGTCATGTCTGTTTTCGGTCACTCTCAAACTTCTGCAGCTTTCTATTTGAGAAATTCAGTCAAGACATTCAAACTGATTAATTAATCAACTGATTAATCAAAACTTTTTGTCAGTTTCTCTCTCTACCCATGATCCATCTTGGCATCATGCATCATATTGATACTAGTAGACTATATATTTATTAAGTAACTTATAAAATCAGCCTTTTCTTCATATTAGTAATAGTTTCTGAATTATTTTTGGCATGTTCCACAAGTCCACAAAAAATACAAGATATCTACTACATGTAATTTGATCAGATATCTAGCATTCTAAACAACAACAAACATAGCTCATAAAGGCACAGATACTGAGATAGTTTTTGTCTGTGCAGAAATCATGAAAGGTGCAAGGGCTTTGTGCCTTCAGCTGTAACATCTTTGAACTTGAAGACACAGCCCACGAATCATGGCAACTGATATCGACAGCTTCATCCGAGACCAGAAAGTAAAGCTGGCAACAGAAAGACAGGGCTTGGTGGTAAGTCAGATTTCACGTTGAATTATTTATTGTAAAGTGTTTTTAAAGTCAAAGTAAACAGATAAACCTGTTACAGCTGATAAAAGACTGATTTTAAAGTCGTTATACCAAAGTACCCCCCTGTTAATGCTGACTGGTCAGAATTCAAGTTTCACCAGAACCAGTTATTATTTTAGTAATAGTAATACTACATTTTGTTCTTGAAACCTCCTTGTTGCAGTCCCCAAATAGTGACAACATTTGTGGCACTGGCTGAGAGCCTTGATGTGTACAGTGTAGATCTGTCACTAAAATCTTTCAGATGATATCTAGGCCAATAGGTATTGTCTTAATCTAGAAGATCTATACTGGGCTATACAAGGACACTTTATAATTTTTAGTATCATCTACAGAAACATAACCCTGCCTGGTTGCCAGGTCATGAGGTCATTGACACAAGGCATCCTCAGACTCCATACTTGAACAGGCAAAATGTTTGTGCTTGTTCAGTTCTTGATTTGTGATTTTTATGAAAAAGCAACGCATTGATTATGTCTCCTGAAAATAGGAAAGAAATTGTTTTAAGTGTACAAAGCTTATGAAATTATTATGTTCAGCATCAGACTGATCAGTGCCACCATAACACCCACCTGATCTCAGCTGTTTATTCCGTAAGCATCACAGCCTCTTACCTTAGCATACAATTCTAAAAATAGTGATCAAAACAGAACTTGGAGGACTAGGAGATCTGATTGATTCATTTTCAATGAGTAACAGTTAGGTCCTTCGTGTTTGACAGTTTCAGGAGAGAGTACCAGCTGGCAATATTTCTAGAGCTAGCACTGTTGTACGTTTTTTGTTTGTTTGTATTGTTGTTACTGTCATTCAGGTTGGATGACTCCATGTGTTGTTTTGCTTTGTTGCCTTGATTTAGTTTATAATATTTATTGTGTTGAAGATCTTTCAGAATTCTGCATGGTCTTGACTGAAAAAGTGTTTTGACATATCTTGATCATTTCTCTTATCATTTCTTTCTGTTTTTCATTTTTGTTGTCCTTTTCTCTGATCTTGTTTAGTAGATCCATCATCGCTGTGCGGATGCACCTACTCACCCACCCATCCCCACACACACTGTGTCATGTTCTATGTTATGTTTTGTTTACCACTCTGTGTATGTATGTGTGTGTGTGTGTGTGTGTGTGTGTTGATATGTCTATGTGCAAGAGCATGTTTGCTTGTATCTTATGTTGTTTTGTGGGGTTGAACATATTACTTGTGTCGGTAGTTACAAATTTGCTACTTTGTAATTTTCATTGTAAAGAGTTGTGACAAAAGCAGGTGCCTCAAAACAAAACCCAAACCAAAGAAAAGCATAAAAAAGACTTGTTTTATATAGATGACAGGCTTGATGACCATTGTGTGGATATAAACTGTGTACGTACATGTATAGGTTTGCTGTCGGAAATATGATTTAGGGGTACAGTGTGTGTGTGTGTATGTGTGTGTCTGTGTGTGTGTGATCTGATATTTATAGTACTCGCTAGAGCTTTGTTATATATGTGCATGATGAACATTCATAATCTTGTAAAATCATACCCAAAAAAAATGATACATGAAAGGTTTCATAATGGTTGGGAAAAAGAAAATGAATGATTTCTTTTAAAACAAATAAAAACTACTTACTTAGTTACTATTGATATTGTGATTATTATCATTTATAAAATTGTTTATTATTATATTTGAAACAGCCATTGGTTTAGTCATACTGTAATGATGTATAGAAATGTCTTTAAAAAGAAAATGAGCGTTGGTTTGTTGGTTTTTGGATTGATTTAATTCCAGTTTGTTCATGTGAAAAGCAAACAGAAAACACACACATAAAAAGATTTTTGGCATGGTATGATTTGACCTGTGATTTTCTCATGAATTTGTCTGGGTATTTTTGTTTGTTTTTTTAAAGCATGCATGATTTAAGCTTGCACAGTTTGGTTTTGGTTGCTGTTATTTTTGGTTTTTTTAACATGTTATCTTGACTTTTGTTATTATTTTATTGTTTTGAATACCAGCATCTGTGCATTGACAATATTTTGTTTGAAAATTATTTTTGCAGAAAATGTTTGTTTTAAGGGGGAATTTACTGATACTTTGTAAATGATTCTTTATCCATTACAAATTGCAATTGTTTAAAAACTGTATTGATGATTGAAGCTGCAGTGCTGTAGATTTAACATTTCCTTCAGAAGGAATAAGAGTTTTCATTATGTGTATAAAATGTATTTTTGAAAATTGTGTACTTGACTATAACCAACAAAGGATTAGACTGTCTTGTTAAAGTGGTTTCTTTCCAAATCTCTTTTTCTCTCTCTCTCTCTCTCTCTGTGTATATATATATATGTATATATATATATATATATATATATATATATCTATATCTATATATATATATATATATATATATATATATATATACATACATACATATATATATCTCCAAGCCTCCTCTAGAACTGCAGAAATTGCCAGAATGCCAGTGCAGTACAATATTTGTTAGTGACAAATTTTGCTGATAGTGATATGATGAATACTGCTATATAATGCATATTATGTGTGTTGTTATTGTGACTGAATCAGTGCATGGTTTTGTGAGCATGTGTGCATTGGCCATTATGCTAGTGCTTTTTTTTTCTTTTTTTCCCCTGAGCTATGATTTCTGTAAACATATATTTAATAATTTTTTGTTTGGCTTACATTCAACATGATATTCTTTTTGGGAGGATGGGGCAGTATTTTTCATGGGTTTAATTCCTATTTTGTTTGTCACATGCAGATAATACTGTTTTTTCTGTTCAAGGAAAAGTAGACATGTTTCATGAATATATGATCTCTATGAATTTGTGACCCATGCTATTTACTTTACAGTATCATTACTTGATTTCAAGTATTTATTTCAAAATTTGATTTTCTTACAGTGGTAGTGTGCAGTATACATACAGACTGTTAATGTTGGTATTTCTTCATATTATTATTATGATCATCATCATTATTATTAGTATTATCATCATCATTATTATTATTGTTGTAATATATTTTATGATAACAATGATAATAATAATCATTATTATTTTCATTATTATCAGTATCATGGGGACGGGATAGCTCAGTGGTCGGAGCACTTGCTTTCCCCCAGCCAAGTTAAGCAGCGTCGAGCGTGGTTACCAGTTGGATGGGTGACCGTTTGCGCGCCTTGGCTTCAGTACAGTTCCCCCAGTTCACCCAGCTGTAAATGGGTACCTGCCCTCTTTAGGGTCAGGGAAGGTAAAGCAGCAAGGGAGAGGAGATGGGCGCCGCCCTCAATATGCTGGCCCTAGAGAAGTGAGGTCTCTGACGCCTTGCTCCCCTACGACCTTATAGGTTATGGGACTCCTTTACCTCCTTTACCTATCAGTATCATTCAATGTACTTTACATGTTTTGCTGGTAGTTGATGTGTCATGTTCGAAGAGTTGTCTAGTATCACCATATTGTACATGATTTATCAAAACAATAACCATTTGATTCACACAAGCTATTGTTTTATTTTGTTCATTTGTATTCTGAGTTGATAGAAACTGCTGTTTTCAGGTGTTCTTTTACAAGAGAAACATCAGGAAATTTCAGTTATGAGTTTTTGGTTATTTTCTTTTTGGGGGGTTGGTGTGTACTCTTTGGAAACAGTTTCATGATACCCAAAGTATACAGCATCAAGTAGTTTGTGATTGAAATTGATTTTGTTCATTTCAGCATTTTAGAAAGAAAGGTTTATTTTCAAGAGGAAACAGCTCACATGCACACAGGGACACACACATGCACACACATGCTTACTCCCACACATCCACACATGCGTATACACAGATACAGACACACAAACACACACACACAGACACACACACGTGCACGCATACACACACGCATCACGCTCACAGACACACACACACACAGACACACGCGCTCATGTACATACACACGCACACACACACACATAATGGTCTGATATCACTTTTCGGTGGAAGGACTGAAGAACTAACACACACACACGCATGCACACACACATGCATGCACACACACACATGCACACACGCGCACACACACACACACACACAACAAGCCAGACATCAACAAGGGAGCTTGTGACAGATCAGCAAGTGAAGCTTTTGCTAATGATGCTTGACAGGGAAGACAGAGGGATAAGGCAGCGCAGAGAAAGGAATAATGAATGTGTAGACATGACTTGAAGATGCGAATGTATCACTATCAGGGAAAGAAAACTAGTAGGTTGTCAGCGGAACCTTCCAGACAGCGGAAAGAGCAGCATGAAGGAAGACAGAGAAAGCGGACGTCTAAGGTAGGCATGATATAGTTATTGCCTAGATATGTAGTGAGCTTGTACCTAGAAATGTTTTGCTTTCTTTGTACTATAGTTTATATTATGTTTAAACTGTCTGTCATTATCTTTCTAAAACAATTTATTTTTAAATGTTGCTTTTGCTTTCTTATTGCTGTTGCTGCTGCTATTACTTCCTCTGTTATACTTATAGACACTATTGCTATCACTATCATCACTATTGCCTCTACTCCTGCTTCCACTGTTACTGCTGTTCTTCCTACTACAACCATTGGTACTTCTGCTCCTATTGTTACTGCTGCTGCTCCTGCTACAACAACGACGATGACGACGAGGACTACTACTACTACTACTACTACTAATGCTACTGCTACCACTGCTGCTGCTGCTATTGCTACCTCTGCTGCTGCTGCTGCTGCTGCTTCTGCTGCTGCTGCTGCTGCTGCTGCTGCTGCTGCTGCTACTACTACTACTACTATTACTACTACTGCAGCTACTATTGCTGCTGCTGCTGCTGCTGCTGCTGCTGCTGCTGCTGCTACTACTACTATCATCTCATTTTCTGTCAATATTTGTTGTTACACCATAGTTGCTATTTTGCAGATACCGTAATTTTCTTGGTGATTATTTACAAGCGATTATTTGATAGACTGTGAGTTGTGTCATATTGGTAAGCAGCCGATGCCATAGCTGAGTGATTAAGACCATTCGACTTCAGTCCTTTGGGCTCATGAAGTTGTGGGTTTGAATCTCGGCAGCGTCTGGTGAATCAAGGGAGGGATTGTTACGATCTCCCAGGTCAACTTTGAGTACAGACCTGCGCCAGTGCCTTGATTCCCTTTGCGTATATACACATGCAGAAGATCAAATATGCACATTAAAGATCCCATAATCCATGTCAGTGTTTGTGGGTTATGGAAACACAAAGGTACCCAGCATACATCCCCAAAGTTAGATTATGGCTACCTTCATGGTGGGCAAAAGTGGTCGCATATACACAAAATCTCACCATTGTTGAACCGTAGAGCTCTAGCCAAGAAATGAAAAAAGAAAATTGGTAAGCTTTTGAACTAATTTGTGTGTGTGCACTGAGTTTGTGGTTTGCTGTTGTGCACGTTTGAAGAAATAAATGAATGTTCACGACACTTTTCCTTACAGCACAGAGTGAAAATCATAATTCTAAGGTCATGTTGTTTCTGTAACTGAAACTAAATTGTAAAGGCCATAGTGTATGTGATAATTTCTGTAAGATTAGATGATGGACTTATACATAGTTCTGGTCTGTGTACATTTGTAAATGTGCATTCAAAAGAAAACTATAGCTTTCAAGGTTGTTCACGAATTGTGTGTGTGTGTTGGTACATACATGCATATATGTATGCGTGCACTTTCTTTTATATTTATAGTCCATCCGACTCATTCCTCTAACTCCTCCCTCCTGTCCCCATTTTATTTTTCAAAAGCAATTTTAAATCAAAGGCCACATTTTTCAGTAACATGGTAAAGGTTGCTGAAACTATGTCAAACAAAGTGATCCTCTAACATCGTAGGGTTCAAGGTCAAGGACGCCAGAAACAGGACTGCCCCTAAGCAACAGGGGTGCCCTCCAGAGGAAGCAGGAACTGGGGGCACAGCGGAAGCAGGAGTACAACCAGTTGGTGGAGCAGGTACGTGGCCTCTTATCACCGTGAACTGTTTCAGTGAACAGGTTGATGGTGTAGACTTTAGCTTTACAGAGTGTGGCTGCTTTTTTGGTGGAAAAACAGACCATGCAAACAAAAATCTCTCTCCAAAGTTAAAGTTGGTTATGTGTTTTTGTGTGTGTGTGTGAAGTTTGGAGGAATAGCCAGAGGTGGTTAAAGCTGGAATTGTAAGCACACAGAAAATTGTCAATAATGCACGCATGCACACACACACACACACACACACACACACACACACACACACACACACACACACACACACACACACACACACACACACACACACATACATATACTTGAAATACTTGTCTTACAAATTTTGTGCGTGTGATTGATATCACTAATGCCTGAATCTTAACAGAAGCAAAGGCTGTATCTGCTGTCCAGAAAGTCCTTCGGATGAGACTATAAATCAAAGTCCCATGTACATATGAGAGTGCATTCCCAACATCTTGCTGATATGTTTGAATCCATTCTGTGTTTCGGAAGAGTAGACCGTTGCATTCCTGTAGGAAAGGATTCTGCATTCATGACAAAAATTAAAAAAACCACATGCACACTGGGATTATGTTTAGACATTTTTCCTGACGTTGGAATCTGGCTACATTAATGATTGGCAAAGGGTTGCATATATGCAGAATCGCACATTTGATGAACCTTTTTATGTAGAAGTTTTACCATCATCATTATTACTGCCATCATCCTCATTACCACCACTCACCCCACAAGTGTTATCATTGTTATCATACTTGCTATCCCAACCATAATGATGATAATCGCATCTTTCAAAAGTATGGCATTGTATTGTGCAGAGGACACAGAGCCTGGACAGAGGTAGAGGTGATGGGAATCTGAGAGGGCAGCAGCACGATTACAAACAGACCAGCCTGCAGCTAGCACAGCAACGCCGTCAGGACTACAACGACATGCTGGCAGCTAAGGTAAGGTAGGGATCAGGGGACTTGGTACACAGTTTTGGAGGGAGCAATTCTTGAGTTATTTCAGTATTGTAAGATGAGTGGTATGTAGAAGTATTATAGGTTTGTAGAATTTTGAAATGGTTTGTAGAAATCAGTTTTCTGAAGTTATCATTGATTCATTGAAACCCTTGCTAAAAATTAGAGATGGAGAAAAAGTGTTTCTGATTTTGATCAGAAGACTTTACAGCAGAGTTTTGTGATCACTCCAGTTAAAACCATCATATCAACCCATTTAGGATGATGAGTTTTCTTTCTTGTGATTCCCTCACAGACAGCCCATTTGTAATGTTTATGGGGGGGGGGGGGGGAATCACAAAAATAGACAAAAATCAATACAAAGTAAGAAAATAACTTTTCAGTCCCACTTATTTTGCCATGAAGAAAATATGTCAAAATTGGCTGTCAGTACATAATTATTATGCAGTTAAGTCTAGTGGGATGCAGTATTCAAACTCCTTCCAGAGAATACCTTACTTATGGAAACATCAAATGAAAAAGGCTCATGAAGCTGAGTTTAGCTGCAGTCATCATAAAGTCATGCACATGTCACATAACAAATCTTTGAATGTTATGGTTCTGTCATCTGAATGTGTGGCTCAGGAACAGAGCACTATATTTTTTCCCAGTAACAAGCCAGTTAACTCCATTTAGAGCCTTTAAAGGAGCTAGGATTAGGAATAGAAAGCAAAATCAATAGCAACAGGAACAAATATAAAAATACTTTTGTATGTTTTAAAATTCTCTTATCACTGAGATGTTTTCAATACCAGGTTAGTTGAAAGGACCTCCTAAGTTTGTGGTTTTAGTGAATCATATTCTGATATTTTTAAGAGATGTCACACAATAGTATTTTAAGCTGCAGCAGCATACTGGTGTGAGGCCTTGCCATGTCTTGTCTTTTTTGAAAGATTCATAGAGTGGAACATTGTATTTATATTATAGAGTGTCCCCCTTGAGGATGCTGGGGGCCTGTCAGTAGCATCTCCACCTTCTGGAAATTTTGTGCTAGGAATTCCCTCTTTTTCTGTTCCTCTTGTTGTTTCTGTCTTGTTTCTTTTCTTCCTGTCACCTCCTCCTTGTCTATTTTCTGCCTTCTTTGTCCATTGTCCTGCCTTTTTCCCCCAGAAAGACTTAAGAGATAACTTTTCTCTCCCACGCCAAAGTTGGATGTGCTGGGCCTGACTTGTCAGGCATTTAGCAGCAGCACAACTCATTTTTGTTCAAATGACAGAGAACAATAGTTGGTGTCTGAAAATTCAACGAAAAAGTATAATAAAGTCAGGTAATATATTGAATAAATTTTTTCAGTATATTGAATAAATTTTTCAGTCACTTCAGTTTGAAACTGATGGAAATTTAACTGTCATGTCATGTTTGCTGGGATTGAAATGTGTGTGTGTGTGTGTGTGATGTTGACAGGAGAGAGAGCCCAAAGGGACGGCCCGTGAACATGAAATCACCAACCCTGGCATCATCCCCTACAACAGGGCACTGGAGGAACAGGCCAAGAAGAAGCTGCTGGAGGCTGAGCGTCAACGAGATTACCAGCAGATGAAAGCCAGGGTACAATGCCTTTGATATGATGATTTTTGGTCTGTTGTTTTGTTGTTGTTGTTGCTGTTGGATTTGGTTTCCTTATTCCCGTGATCCAGTGATTTACTTTGCTCTTGAAATAATCAAATGTTTGATGTAGTTTTGATATTCTTTTTGTGCAAGGATTTTTGTTTGATTGTATGTGTGTGTGTTGTGTGTGTGTGTGTTGTGTGTGTGTTTGAAGGGAGGATGGGGGAGGGAGAATGCGGTCTTGTGTGTACTTGCTTCTGCATTGGTGCAATTGTTCCTTTTTGATACACTTCTTTTATGTAGAGGATCAAAAGTGAATTAAAAATTAAGTGTTTGAAAACTGTCTTTTTTAAATAGAGAAAATGAGAGCCGGAGCATAATGATTGCCTTTTCTGTTGACTTGTGCCATCACTGATATTTTCAATAAATTATTGCTTTGCTCACAAGACTTGAAAACCATGCTTTACACTGAACCTCAACCTTTCTTCGCCTATGTTGAATGAAAGGAGAACAGTTTGGATTGAAAATAGTTTTTGTGACAAAGTTTTGTATTTTGTTTAACTTGTGTACATACTTTATCCATATGATTGCACTTTGATTTTTTAAGGTTTTTGTCGTTTACTTTTGTTCTGAGTCAACTCAAAACTGTTGTTGGCCTACAGTTTAATTTGGGTTTGGGCTACTGCATTCAGGTAGGAAGCAAAACTACAACACTTAAGTTGTGTAAAGGATGTGTTATTGATATATTGTTTGGCTTTAGTGAAGCTTTATTTTCTTTTTCTTGTTAACAGCTTGATGAAAAGCGGGGTTACACCCAAAACCAAGGGCATCCTGACGACAGCCATCAGGGTCTTGATGTGGGCCAATATGAGAGAAACAGACAGAAGAGTTTGGAGCAGCAGCACTACAGAGATGTACTAGCACAGGTGAGGGTGACTTTGTCCAACAGTGATTTCAAGTTTGTATGGATCAACCAATAATTCTTTACTGCACCAGTTTTTGAAATTTTTCTCATTGATGTGTGATTCATATATTGTTTGGCCTTCTTTTCATTTTACATTGCTCATCTTTTTATTTTACCGAGAATAGCACATTGTCTATCTTTTTATTTTACCAACAACAGCATTTTGGTAATAATCAGAGAGTTTTGAGTTTCCCCACAAGATTTGCCAGGGGCAACTCTCTTGTTACCATGTGTTCCTTTACACACATTAAATGATAGTTAATAATAATAATAATAATGTATGGAATTTATATAGCGCCTTTATGTAAATAGTTGCCTTTGAAATCTTGGTTTATTGTCTCTTTGAAAAACTAGCACCCAGGCCATCACTCAAGGTCTAGTGGGTGGGGAAGGGGAAAAGTCCAGCTTTAGATGGAATGCCACCTGCATCCTCATACTTTCCAGACAGGCGCTTTTTTGCAAAATCACCCATCCCTTGTCTGTTTTTATTTGTTGTTGTTTCATAGATTTCTTGACTATCATTGATTTAGTTGTTTTATAAAGTGTTTACCTTTTCTTGTCCTCATGGTGATATAAGCTTATGCAAGGGACATATGTATATGGTTGACTAACTTTATAGTGTAGTTTTGATGTAGGTTTTTGTTCCTTCTAAAACAGCTTTCCATGATATAGTCAGAGATGACTAGTGTGATACATCATCAATCTCGTTCTTCGTTGATCATATATGAATATGGCTCTATACTGGGATGGTATTGTAGCTATAGTGCACCCGTCTAAAAGACAAAGATGTTCCAGTTTCAGTCCTTATTCAAGTCAGATTTTTATCCCATCCAGCAGACCATCAGTAATGGTCTGGATGCTTGTCTTTTGGATGAGGTGATAGGCTGAGGGTCTGTGTGCAGGATTCTGTAGAGAAAAACTGCTCTAGAGAAGCAAGTCTGTCCCCAGACAGGGGAGGAAAAGGCAAATTGGTATTGAACTCTTCTTTGTAAGAGCAGCTGCAATTTTTCAAGTGAAGAAATCCTGTGTGACCGTAAGTTGTGCACACTGCGGTAGAGGCTTGGTGGGCTGTGAACAAGATGACTACATGAAAAGTACATCGTCTTGTGCCCCAGTCTGTACAGTATCCCTATATCTCTGTGTGCGTGTGTGTGTGTGCAGCAAGTGGAAGAGAAGAGGCGTTTGCAGCTTCACCAGATTGGAGCGCCTCAGCCAGAAGTGTCCCAGTACCACCCCTCCCTGGACAGAGACTTCAGTCAGCCACAGCGCAGGGATACCTATACTGCCTTCTCTGGAGGATCACCCGTAAGTAGCTAGCTGTATGGGGGTTGTAAAGAAAAGTGAATGGCTGATTTGGGTGATGGATGTTGACGCCTAACTGGATCTTAACATAAGGGAAGAAAGAAAACATTCACTGAAGCAGAAAATGAACTTCAGAGTAGAACAAACATGTCTTCTTGCATAAGTATATATATATAGATCATTGGTGGATATAAATGTTTCCTTAGTGTATTTTTTCTCTAACTTGAGTGGACTTAATGAATATGTGTGCACTCATGTACATGCATGCTCGGGCACACACACACACATATGCGTGCATGTATGAACACACACATGCATGCACACATCCACTTATGTAGGCAGGCATGCAGGAGTACACACAGGCACAAACACGCAACACAACACAGCACACACACATACATACTCACTCACACACACCACACAAACACACACACACACACACACACACACACACACACACACACACAGAGGCACGCACGCAGCACGCACACACATACGCACACACACTCACCACTTTTCTTTATTTTTTTTGTGAGGGCAGGACAGTAAAGGTAATTTTGACGTAACTTCACCACACCACACCACACTCTCTCTCACCCCCTCTCCCTCCCTCTCTCTAACATGTAGCACAATGGTTAAGAATGAATTTGAAACCATTGGTGGAATGTTTTGCCAGGGCAGACAAGCAGAGAGAGAAGTGCCACGGCTGCGGTTGCCCCCGCCCACACCCAACCAGCCCTCACAGGTAACACTGGACTCTGATGGTGGTGCTGACCCACTGTGAAGGTTTTGGGGGTTGAAGATAACAGTTGGTCAGGTTTTCAGTGGGGGGAAACCCCCTAGTAGACAAAGGAGCTCAAGTACCCAGCACTTTACTTTTTGTGTTGTCCTTTCTCCTCACCCCTTATGCAGTCAGTGTACAGAAAGAACAACAGTGAACTCCTACACACAGACCCCCCCCCCCCCCCCCCCCCCCTCCACACACACACACACAGAGGCGTGTGCATGCATGCACACTCACTCACTCACACACACACACACACACACACACACACACACACACACACACACACACACACACACACACACACACACACACACACACACACACACAACAACACACACACTTGCATGCATGCATGCATGCACACACGCACACACCCACAAGCACACACAAATTCATACAAACACACACACACATTGTTGAACACACACAAACAAATCTACATGATATTTATAGCAATAAAATATTCTGAATCTATATAACACACACACAGTTGCTCATACTCATATGTATAAATGCACAAACACAACATGCATTCATAAGTACATGTACAACGACTTGCACAGATACGAGCACATGCCTACTCACATACCTTCATGCACGCATGCATGTACACACACACACACACACACACACACACACACACACACACACACACACACACACACACACACACACACACACACACACACAGAGTACAAGAGCACAGTGGTATTCACTTTTGATACTCTTATGTGCATGCATACAAGGACACATGGTCTTTGTGTGTGTGTGTGGTTGTGTGTGAAACATGTAAAATAATTTTGTTGTAGTTGTTTGTTGCCTTTAAGTTTAAAAGAGAAAAAATAATGATTTGGAATGTGTCACGAAATGTGAGACACCTGTATGCATAAAATCATAATTTATGTATTGATAAATATGTATGAGTGCATGAGTAAGAATGAAGCAGGTGAAGAGAGGGATGCCAGGAATCGGCCTCACAGAAGAAAATCGTCATTCATCACCTGGAAAAGTCATGGGAAGATCGTCACATTTTTTTGCGGCAATTTGAAGACAACATGGTTGCTTTGTATGGAAACAGAATGTTCAACGTCCATGTATGATTTTTCAGTTATTTGAGGTTTTGTTGTTGTTTTTTTAATGGGAAATAATGGAGAAAAAAAGTGAAAGAAAAGGCATTGGTGTTTTGTGGTCTTGGTTTTCTGTGGGCTACTATGAGGCGGAAAACAGTGGGGTTTTTTTGGTTTCTTTTTCTTTTGAATATGTTTGTTTTTAGAAAATTTTTGTGTAGAAGTTGGTAAACATTTTGTGTATGGCAGAAGACATGTGGATTTTTGCTTTTTGTTGTATGTTCTCAACTGCTGAACATGGGGTAGTACTTCATGTTTTGATTGTTTTCGTTTTCTAGTTGTTGCTTTTTCTTAAAGCAAATATCGGCCATTGTCAAGGTTGTATTATATGAGCAGGTATTATTTTTGACTAGTGTTTCTGTTTGTTTTTTAAAAATTCATTATTTTCAAATATATTTTGAGTATTTCTAAAAACTGTTTTCTTGTTTTTGATGAACTGCTTTTGAGAAAAGATATCCGTATACTTTTTTTCAGATAAGATTTTCATCTATCAGATATAAAAATCTCTCAGCTGCCAGAGCGCATTGGGTTACTGGCTAGGAGGTCAAAGAATTTGAACCCCATGAGATGATGAATTTTCTGTAGACTCTTTGGGAAGAGAAGACTACACAAAAAATCATCCACTTTTCAGACGCGATTGTGACAGTGTTACTACCCTGTATCTGTGTGGCCCAGACAAAATCCTGGAGGTATGTGGTTTGTATATCAAATCACTTGATGCTGTAGATTTTTTCATATCAGGATGACAAATATTTTTTTCATCTGTGACGAAATATTGCAATTTTGAAAAAAGGTACTGCCAATTGATGTGTTTACAATGCCTTTTTTAAATTCTTTTATTTAAAGGAATTGTTTTGAAAATTTGTTTATGCTGGAAGTTTGTGGGTTTTTTATGTAAATTATAAACATGTTTTTTTCTGTGTATTTTGTGAAAATCAGTTGTTTGTTGTATATATGTACAGAGTTGTTGATAATATGATTGCTGGGTTTTGTTGTTGTTGTCTTTTTACATTTGAATTCCAGCAAAGATATTGGTTGTTTTAACGTGTGCTCATAATTTAAACGGCTGCTTTGATTGGGTTGATTTTTTTAAAAATCTTAGGACTAGCATAATGAGAATGAGGCACCTGCTTGTCACGGCTTAGTAAAATGAACAGGAATATTTGTGTGTGTGTTTGTTTGTGTGCATGTGTCTGTGTGTGTGTATTGGTACGTGCGTGTGTGTGTGTTGGGGGGGGGGTAGCAAGGGACCGAAGATGCACATATGTATATTTATTGTGTATATGTGTGTGTGTTGAAACTGTGCATTCAGCAGAGAGAAAAGTGAAAGGATGAACTTGAATGAATGATAAATGGTTGTACGCTAAATATTAATCTTTTCAGTGTGACCAATTGTTTCTCTTTGTGTCATTGTAACTGTTTGTTTGGAATTTCCTTTTTTGTTGAACTTTTTAAATGTATATTTTAAGGGCTTTTTTCCCCGTCCCCTCATAAAGTTAGCCTACAATTTTGCCTGTAAATGGGCAGGACATTTTGTCAAGTAAGCCTGTGAATGCACAGGAAAGAAAAAGAGAGGAGGGTAGAGGTGGACAACGAGACAGACTGAAAGAGAGAAAGATTGAGAGAGAGGGGTGGAGACAGACAGACAGAGACAGAAATGGCAAAACATATCTGTTGAAAAGAGGCTGTTTAGGTCCCATCTAGCTCTCTCATTCTTTCACCTTGTGTATTGTGTGTCCTCGTCAGACTTACAGTGTTGATGGCAAGTACCCACTCAGTTTGTGATTTTCTGTGTGTGTGTGTGTGTGTGGACTGTCTAGCCTCTTTTCTCTGCATTTCTGTACTCTGTACTTGTAACTCCACTGACTCAGAATTCATTTTCATTCATTGTCTTTGTGGACCACTGAAGATGCACCATTTCCTTTCTGTATCATCAGCTGTACGTTTTCATCCTTTGGTTGTGTTGATCACTGTGATCAGAGGGATTGTGTGGAGCCCTTTCTAGTTTCTGTGTGTGATGATATTTGATGAAGATGTTTGTGGGAAACTGTTCACTGTCATCGGGTGTTAGCTGGTATGGAAGATTGGGTAGTAGTCTTTCTTTTCTTTGATTTGTGTGTTCGTGTCAGTAGATATTTCAGTTCTTCTATGTTTGTTTTCTTTTTGCTGTGTTCCTTTCCTTCACAGTACCTTTTCTGTTTAGTATGCCTATATTTGTCTCTGTAGAAATCATTTTATTTACCTTTACTTATTCATTTTGTTCATCTTGATCTACTGACAATTCCATATATTATAGGAATGATCGCATATTGATTTAGTCAGTTTAGTGAGCTTGGTGCTGTAGTTATGATACGTGATGGGTAGCAGCTTGTATAAAATCCAAGCAGAAAGTTGCTGTGGTATTTGTTTATCATGTAGCTGTCTGGCTGTCAAGTTTCTTACCGGCTTAGAAAATGTCTTTTATCTGTTTTTGTTGTGCTGATTGGGCTTTGGTAAAAGGAGGGGGTGTGCTAATTAATTTTTAGCACTCAGCCGTGGACCCTTGACTGAGTTATGCTGAATTTGTTTTCTGTGATTGAATAGAAAACTCCTGAAGAAAAAGCAGTGTACATGGAAGAGAAAAAATGTATAATTCTGTGAAAATGACAAAAAGTTAATATCTTCACATGAGAATGTTAGGTAAATTGTTGTTGATAAGTCGTTGTCATTGAAGTTGAAGTTTACCTTGTTCTTTTTTCACATTTTTTTCCTGAGCCAGTTCTTCGTAATCTGCTACAAAGTTAAATACATAATTATCTTTGTATCATGCAATGGCATGTTCAAGGCCAGTGTGAATGCAAATAATCCCAAGGCCATTGAATGTCAGCCAGAAAAAGCACGCTCGGGTGGCGGTGTTCGGAAGGGGGATGAAGAGTACAAGGCAGTATGGTCAAAATTACATCCACAGGTACTTCATTTCATGGCTGTGGTGGTGGGCTTAGCTTTCAAACCTGCATGGAAAATGTGTTATTATATATTCATGTTTTGATATTATTTGCTAATATCTATTTTGTCCTTTTGCCTAATCTCTTTATGATGTATGTACTTTCTTGCTGGGATGGGGGGTGGGAAGGGTGGGGGTTCTGTGAAGAGACGTTGAATTGTAATTTCAAGTCTGTGTTGGTGAGTGAGTGTACTGTGTCAGTCTGATAAAAGAAATAAGAAAAGGAAAAGAAAAGTATGGATCAGTTGCTCTTGATGCAGTATACAGTAAAACTGTTTGGAAAGTCAGAACTTGGCATTGGTGTTCATAGAGTGGGTGAGCTTCTTTCAAAAATTGTTCATGGATTCTGTTTGCTTTATATGTCTTATCAGCTACCTATTTCTGTATTTTCTTTTGCATCCTTGGTTATGTATGTTGCTCTACTCAGTGGCTTGCATGTATGTATGTGTGCACACACACATGCACGCACGCATGCATAAGACATCATTGGAAATGGGAGGAAGAATGTCAGCTGTGAGGTTGTGGCATTTTTTTTTTTTAGGGGGGGTGGGGGGTCAGGTTTTTTGTTTTTGTGGGCTTTATCTAGGAAAAAAACCAAGGACAACAGAATTATACTTTCATTGGGTGTGTGCTGCTTGGCATTGTGTTTGAGCTGTTTAACACTTCGCAACATGTAATAAGATTTGTATGACAACATTTATGCAGTATGTATGCTATGTTGCAATGCATTCATTTGTCATAGTCTGAACAATGGTCTGCATAAAGGCCAGTTATGGAAAACCATGCATTGTTTGTACCTAGTCTTAGGAAAAGGAGTGAAGCTGTACTACCTCACTTGTGCAGGTAAAAGTGACCGGATGATCTTCTTTTTATTCAGTTGTTTGTCTGTCAGTAATGATATGTTGTTTGGATACGTTCTAACTAAAATCAGTAGGTAGTGATTTTGGAAATAGTGATTGTTTTGGTATGAACATCTTGGTAATTTGTCGTGAATTTGAATATCGTTGTTGCTATTTTTCTTCTTGTAAATCCTTTCCAACAGTTTTGAAAATTTGCTGTTGCTTCTTCATTTATCATGAATATCAGCTGAGTGTCTTTGTTTTGAGTTGAGAGACATCATTATCGCTTATCTTTCCACATCACCTAACACAAATCTTAACCTTCTCAGTTGCAAACTTGATTTAATTCACCCATTAAGGCTTTCACTTCAGCAATCCCTTGGTGTCTGTCAGATACTGTCAGGCAAAGCAGACACCTCAGATTGTTTAGTTTTGGGTTTTTAAAAAATGTTTTTATGGTTTCATACACTATTAGGACTGTCAAGCACATGTTGAAATATTTGTTATTAAAGAGTGTATTTTGGAAGCCAGGTGACACAAGGTATTTGGTTGGGTTTTTTTGGTATTGAGTGAGTTTTTTTCTGTGTTTTATTTTGTTTTGATGCTTTTGGGTTGAGAAGTGTATGAAGTAGGGGTTTACAACTTGTTAGCTGATGCTTTTGGTTTTTGTCTTTAGACTTCTTTCTCTTTCTTTCCCTTGGAGAACCTTTGGGTTTGGGAGCCATCTTCTGTTTGTAGTTTGCTCTTTTTCTGCACAATGTTCACTGTCTTTATGGTGGAGAGATTGGTTGTACTGTAGCTGATAGCTACCACTTTTTGCTGGAAGTTATTTTTTCCAACTGACTGTTAGCTTTTGCACTGTATGGTTCTGTTCTGTGTATGGGTGATAAAATATCCTGCTGCTTTTGGATTGCTTTCAAGCAGCATGTATGCTGCATTTTGGTTCTTGTGTTTTGCTGTTTTGTTTGCTTTTCCATTGTACGGTTGTAGTTGTTACTGTCGTGTTTTGTAGAGTGTATTTGCCTTCACTTGTTTTCCATTTCTCTTTGCCATTATCTTAGTTGTAACCTGGCTCATACATCAAAGGCTTATTTTTGTCAATCACTGTCTTACAGTGAAATCCTTATTTCATTTTCTGTTTTTCATTATTTTCATTTGTGTTTCATTGTCTGTGTCTTTCATATCTGATACACACTTTAAACTGTCATCTTTTTGAAAGTTATCATTCGTTAGGCTTTTACACTGGTACTTTTGTTTCTACTGATGGGTGTGGTTGGTTTTGATTTGTGTATTATTTGTAACGCTAACTAATGTGGTCTATCTTTTGGTGTCTGCACCGCTAACAATGAAGTGTACATTGAAGGATCGCCCCTCGCAAAGAGGAAGAGGCAGGGACACCTATCGCAACATGTGCCCTGTCGATGTGGAAAATCTCCGACAAAGGTTGGCTCTGCATGAGGCATTGGAGTATAGAGCTTTGTGGGAACAAATTCATGGGAAGGTAGGGTCAATGCTTTAAGGAATTTACGCCTTTTTTTCCCCTATTTTTTATCTGCATATTTTTGGTTTTTGAGTAGTAACCATTTTCAGGTTTGCTTTTAATTTGTTATAGTTGCATTTATTTTATCATAAGTTTTTATTTATTTATTTATTTTTTGCATGTGTTTTTGATTGTGTCAAGTGTTATAATTTTGGCATTAGTGAAATATAGACAAATGTTGCCTAAGCTTCTGAATGTAGAGTTGTGTCCCTGCTGCATGATGGATCATAGATTTCACTGCATGCTCACCCCCTTGTTCCTGAAGTACACAAATGTGTCAAAGGTTTGACTGCTTTCTTTCCCTTGAATAAAACTAATGTTCATTATTAAAATATATGGCTGAGGCACTAGCAAGGATGAGTTATGTACAAAGAGTTGCCATATCTTTGTAGAAAGATGTAGTTTTAAGTAGAAAACTGTAGTTTCTAGAAATTACTTATACTTACAGTGTTTATTGGCTTGGCTTGTAACTTAAATGACTGGTCAGGGTCTTATAGTTGGGTATTTTTTTAAAACTGATGTATATGTAAGCATCGGCGACTCGGTTTTTTCCCCCAAGCTTTTACCATATATTTGATACCCCTCAACCACAGGAATCTATATAACATGTGTGATGATAGGCGCACAGTTTTTGTATAGATGCTTTTTTCACAACTGTTTAGTTTTTCTAGGTTTTCTTTTTCTTAGTTTTTTGGTTTGTTTGCTTTTGTATCTTTGTTCATATTTGTCACTGTGACAAATGAGATGACAACAACCCTTTTGTAGCTTGTCAGTTATTTTGTTAGACATACATAACTCTTTGTGTTAAAATAATCAAAGGATTAGTTGGAACAAAGATTAACAAAAATCAAATATCTGCAACAAAGACTTCAAAACCTTTTTTGAAGCAATGAGCACATTTCTTACAGATTTTTTTAAAGGAAAAAACCCCACCCAACTAGCTTTGAAGACTATTTGATGAAAGTGCCTTTGTCTGCTAGGCACATTATTTGTGGTTTTAGAAAAGTCACCATGAATTAGGTGTTTAAAAAAAAAGAAGAAGCGAAAACCATTCATTCCAAGAGATTGAAAAGTGTGTCTGGCAAGTGACAAGTATGAAATCGATGATGATGGATTTTGAGTTTGACTGTTCACAACCCATGACCAAAAAGCTATAACTTGCTTTTGCTCAGCTGGTTTTGACATTATCCTGATGCCATTAAAATGGGGGGGGGGGGGGGGGGGGGGGGGGAAGAGTTAAACTATTCAGCATTGAATCTAAAAAGACTCATGAAAAACTGTTGTAATTCAGAAGAGTAGTGATATCACTTCAGATTATTGAGATCATGCTTATCAATCTTGTTGAAGTGCTAGACTCTTTTGTTACACAGTCTGAGAACTTTTGCCATAAAATGCTTTCAAATGAAAGCCGGTTTCCAGAATAATATGTCAAATTTCAGTGTCCCAATGACTTCTCAAAGAGCTAAGAGAGCAGTCAGGACGCGCTTACATATCTGGTTTTCAATGCCTACGCATATCAGGTTATTGTAGTCCTTGTGTATTACCCTTGCATTACTGTTACATCTATTCAATTTTGTGATCAAAACATCTCCAGAGGTGTAAAGCTCCATGAAAATCTTGGGTGAGCTAATTTGGGGGGGAAAAGTCTGCGGTTACCTAGTAAGATGCACTCAAGAATGATGTCTTGGTTTTTGGGGTGATGGAACTTTTGCTTGTGAACAGTAGTGGTCCTAGCATATGTGAGCAGAAACACACTCCATGGGCGTGATTTGTATGTTGCTTTAACTGCTTTAGAACTTTTACACCCGTTTTGTAATCTGTATTCTTCATTTTCTTTCTTTTTAATAAAAAGTGTTTATTTCTGATTCTTGGTTTTTTACTGCTGTATTCTTCATTTTCTTTCTTTTTAATAAAAAGTGTTTATTTCTGATTCTTGGTTTTTTACTGTTTGTATTCATTGTTGTCAAGTGTAGTTTTGCAGGCATTGTAGTGCTGTTTTTTTGGTTTGTGGTTTTGGCTTTTTGAATCGTTTTTGGTGAACTGTGTAAAGTAGAAACAAAATGTGTATCACACGTTGATGATTGGGTATTTCCATTTGTATTTGCCTTGTGGGTTTGTTTTGTAGCATCATGTTGATGATTTACAGTATGAATGTAGTTTCTTATTTGCCCTCCTTTGTTTTTCATCTTCCTCCTCTGTTTTTGGTCTTCCCCTTCTCTTTTAAAAATTTTTTCTTCTTTCTCTTCTTCTCATTTTCTTCTTTCTTCTTCTTCTCTTGCCATTTTTTGAAGTGGATGGGGTGAAGAGAAGTAAGTGTGTGTGTGTGTGTGTGTGTAGATTGGGGTCTTTTTGGAGAGATATTGTTGATTTTTTTTTCTTTCCTTTTTTTCCTTTGCTTTAGCCAGTAATGGACTGGATGCTTTACTGACGTGTTCTTTACAACTTTCTTCATTGTCTCATTGCCTATCATTATTCTCTAGGACAATTTTAAAGTTTTTCTATGTAATTGTTTCATGTGTCGTTTTCAATTATTCAGTTATATACTTTTTCTTTACCTTTCCTCAGTCGCAGGCCAAGCTTGATTTAAAAACAACAACCAATCTTGACTATTTTGATGTGGATTTTAGGCAATTAGTGGTTGTGTGTGTGTGTGTGTTTATCTGTCTGTAGTCTGTCTCTTATTCTTTCTGTCCTTCCCTTTTGTTTGGTCTTGACATTCTCAATTTCTTTTTCCTCTTTCCAAATTTTTGTTGAGAAGTTTACCTGACCAGATATACCTAACACAAAAGTATTGAAGAGATGTGTTATCAGTGCAACCATTTAAAAAAGAAAATGGGAAAATTTTTGAGAAACTCTTGCTCTCTTCTTCTTCTTCTTTTTCTTCTTCTTCTTCTTCTTCTTCTTCTTCTTCTTCTTCTTCTTCTTCTTCTTCTTCTTCTTCTTCTTCTTCTTCTTCACCCTCTCTTCTTTCCCTGCTCTTCCATCTCCTTTTCCATTTTCATGCCACCCTTTATTACTTTCCATATCTTCCCCCTCCCCCCCCCTCGACACCTTCTTTATCATCATTTTCACTCATTTGTTCTCCTTCTCTCGCTCTCTTTTCTCTCATTCACTTGCATCTTATACTATCAATATCTATGAAATAAAGTCTTCATTGCATTTCCTTTTGTGACCTCCGCAGCTAATTTTCTGCTCCCTACAACACACACTTTTTTTTCCCCCATTCATAATCACATAATGCACATTTTTACTTGTGGGTCTGTTTCTCATTTCTGATTGCGCACTATGACTGTATGCTTGTTGAATTAACTTGCCGTGTCTGTCTGTCTGTGCGCTCACGCTGACACTGTACTGCGTACTCTGCCCCACCCTAGAAATCACCTCGCACCCTAACCATCCCACTCCCCACCACCAATGTGGCGGCCATGAAGCAGCCAGAACCCCCAGAGACAGCAGGGGGTGCCCCCCACACCTTCGATCGTCGAATCGAGAGAAAGCTCTCGGAGATGGAGTACAAGAACTTGTGGAAAGAGGCGCATGGTGGCGCGGCTCAGGTATTCTTGCTGTAGATGTATGTGCTTGATAGGGGGAGGTGTGAAGTTGTTGTTGCCAGCCTTGCCCCACTGTGGCTTCATTTGCCTGTCGTGGATTGTAGTGTAGAGTGTGTGGTTGTTTTTTGTTTGTCTTGAATCGTATACTTCACAACTGTTGGTGACAGTTGGCAGATTTTTGTGTGTGTTTTGTTTTATTTAGAGGTATAACAATTCTATTATTTTATTTTTGGTATTTGATTAATTGACTAGTTTTGTGATTTGGTGACTCATCACAAATTCAAAATGTATCAAATATCTTAAAACATGGGCTTTTTGAAAATCAATCTAGCACTAACTTTTTGGTTTAAAATTGTTTTGTGTCAGGTTTTTTTTTTCTTTTATTGATTTAGATCTGAGTTTGTGGCTAAGAATGTTATTGTTAGTTTTGTTGTATTTTCCCCAACTTTTGCTTGAGTTTTTCTTCTTTTCAGTTTTGAATTATTAACACTGAGTGATTTCTTTAAACAGTTCTAACAGACTTGGGACAGTCCCACTGAGCGTGTGCTTATTCTTAAAGCATTGATTTTGAGTGTGACCTTCATAGTAGTTCTATCACGTTCATTTTTTCCCCTCTCTCTCTTTTTTATTCTTTTTGCATGAGTATGAAGATTCTGACTCGCAGTAATTATCCTGCACTGACTAACTGAAAGCTGTGGCAGCATATTCATCTAAAACTGTATGTGTTGAAAAATGGGATGGTTATGTTAATGTGTAGGCAGACAATGTTGGGAAGCCAGAGAGAAGGCCCACACAAAAGGTGGTACAAAACCCCCAGGCGTCCACAATCACCTATGAGGAGCAGAAGAAAGCCCTGCAGGCGCAACGCAAGCAGGAGATGCAGTCCTTCTTGCAGCAGGTGCTGGATAGGCTAGAATAATGCTACGTTATGCTATGTTATGCTGTTATGTTTCATAGGGAGTATTTTCTGAAAATGTATGAAGAATACTTGATGAAACAGAAAGGAAGAATGTTGTATTTTAAAATTTTTTTTTTTTTAAAGTGTATGAGTAAAATGTGAGTTTCCTGTTTTTCTTCTCAAAGCATATGAATATCATTGCATTGATTAACATTTATATATTTCAAAACTACCCTTATTAATTAAACTTCAAAGTCATTGCCACGCAGTACAGTCCGATTTATAAGTTCATAAAAAGTCAGCTCACTATATTCAGTATTCAATTTGAGGCACTTTCCTGATGTTGAGGTCATTAAGGCCTTGTGGAAGCTATTGTGAAAGATCTTCCAAATATTCAAAGTTGAATCAGCTCGCTGCTTTAAGTTTGCTGACTTCAAGTGCTAATTGCAAACAACTTACAATCAAAGTTTGCACATGTAAGAAATAGATTTTGAAGGAGGGATTGTATTTACTTTTCATAATTTTCCAAAGCATTGTAGAAATGATTTTTGTGAAAACCTATAATTAACAAACAGCTGCCTTAAAGTAGAAAAAAATTATCTGGGACTTTTGTTATGTTTGTAAAATTCAAACACCATTAGTTTTACCTGCTTACATTAAAAAAAGTATTGTCTAGAACTTAGACTGTTGTACTAGTAAAGTTGAAAGCACAGTCTTTATATTAGAAGAAATATTGCCTAGAGATTTTACATCATTAGAATTAAGAGCAGAAATTTACCAGCTTACAGTATGACTGTGTGCATTTTTTATTTACATTTTTGGTTGTTGTTAACCTGCTTGAGTGTGTGGCTTTGGTAGCAAAGAGAGGAGCAGGAGGATAAACTCCAGCGACGGCAGTGGAAGGAAAGGGAGGAGGAGAGTAAAGCAATCCCCAATTCTGAAGAGCAGGCAGAAGCAGCCAGAAGGAGAATGGCCGAAGATAGGAAGAAAGAGTACCTGGAATTGAAGGAGAAGGTACACAATTTTTCCTTCAAGGGAAGAATAATTTTGGGATATTCAGCAAAGAAATATGGGGCCAAGAATCATTTGGGAATATTTATGCAGAAAGATATTGGATAGGAATGATTAAGAAATGATATTGAATGAATGGATTTATAAATGGTAGTTACAAAGAGACATTTCTTTGAAGAGAATGCTTTTAGGATAGAGAGTTCAGTTATACTTCTTGAACAGTTAAGCAACAAGCATATTAACGAAGTTATTTGAGCTTTTATTAACAATCCAAGTAATTGAACTCATTGTCTACTACCCCACAGGCCCATGGTTCAAATCTCAATGGGGCAAGGCAGATCATTTTGATCTTTCAGGGCAACATTTGCCCGATATTGTTGAGCCTTGGATCCTTTTGTATGGATGGGCATTCAGATCAAATACACACAGATATGTTACCAGTGTTTGGAAGGCTACAAAGATAGTACTTACACAGCTTAGTCAAGATGGAGTGTGGCAGCACTCTGTCCTGAAACCAACTCATGCAGAAAGAGGCGAATATGAAGAAGAAAGGGGGGGAGGGGGGGTTGGGGGGGGGGGGGGGGGGGCGTAGGGAGTTCTGGATGGTAAATAATCCTATGTTTTGCTTATGAAGGATTTTACTTATGATCTGACTTGTTCAGTTGACACAAGTTTTAAAACAATTTAAAAGAAAACAACATGGGTTTTGAACTGATTTCAGGAAAGGTGCTAAGCTTTTGGTCACATTTAGATTTAACGCTTTATCAAATCAAGGAGAAGAAAAAAATGACTGGGTTGCATTTCCTACACTTGGATAAGAAAAAAGAAAGGGAGTGGAAAGTGTAAGGTGGGATAGGAAGGGGGAAATATGTACTGAACTGACAATGCTTTAAGCTTTTTTTCTTATACACTGATCGGGAGATATGGCAATGCATTGTATCTCAGATGTTTGGCTATGAACAATAAGCTAAGGGAGCTAAGACAGGATTCTAGGTGTGACCACAATAGTTTCTATTGTATGTGTCAAAAAACAAAAGAGAAATAAGAAGTTGATTGTAAGAGGAAATGGGGGTGGTGGTGGTATTGTTTTGTAGTTTATGACGCCTTTTGAGACAAGGGTGACCGTCAGTGGTGGTGTCCATTTCTGTAGTCTGAAAAGAAAGGGGAGAGGAGGCAGTGGGCAGTGCCGGAGACAGCAATGGCGGAGAAGCCCCTGCAACTGGGGGAGTATGAGCGTGTGCATCAGCAGTTCCGACAGGAGCGCCAGCAAGATTACAACAAAATGCTGCAGGTCAATAACGCCTTTCTGTTGTTACTTAGGGGGGTTATGTACATGTGTTATGTCAATGTTAATTGACAGGATTGGTGTTCTTTTTATTTAGTTTTTGAAGTTGTGGATAGATTTGTCTTATTTTTGTGTTACATTTCTATTTATTTGAGAGAGTAAATGATTAAGACTATTTTCATATATTGATTCAGAGACCAGCAATAGGATATTTTACAACTTTTTTTTGAGGGTTTAATGTAAGAAGCAGAGAACAGATGATAGTCAATAAAATGAGGTTTAGTATTATATTTGTGTAACTTGATATAAATGATGCTGAAACAAGGTGTAGAAATTAAATTGGAGACTAAAGCATGTAACTGTATGTTACTTTCTAGCAGTACTTTAAAATATAAAACACTGAATTTTCAAAATTGAAACAGTATTGCAAATGAAAACGCTTGTCTGATCATAGATTTCCGCGATAGGATTCTTACAAATCTGCAAAACATGAACATAATCCATCCATAATGTTTGTTATGAGTCGTAGCACAATATTCAGGCTGTAGAAGTCTGATTTTATCGGATGGCTATCAACAGTTTCAGTTTCAATGATGCGTGCTCTAATATACAGCTTTGCTACCTAGAAAAAGTATTGTGTAATCTGAACAACTTATGACCAGATTAACACATGGAAGCAATATGAAGAATGTGTCTAGCTTAAATGAGCATGGCCTGTATCATGTTATATTGGATCACTTCTTTCTAACTTACACAAAAAGTGTTAAAAATCAGATTCTACAATATCAAATCAGTTTCCATTGCTGTTGGTTTTGCAACCCCTCAAGTATTCTTAATGCGGTCTTGCTGTGCACAGCTTTTATTCATAAAGGTCTTTGTTGTAGCCTGCTTTGTCTTGCTTAAATGTGGATTTTTAAACCATTTATCACCAAACACAAGCTTCAGTTTATGCAAATACCATTCATAAGATACTCTGGTTTGTTTTGATTTTGTTTAAAGGACAGTTTTCAAAAGTTTTCAGAATTGATTTTATGCATAGTTAGGGGCTCAAAATAGGTGCTGATTAAACTTTGTACTAAAGAAAGGCCTCAGAGTAGTCGCCTTTTAGCATTAGCTTGGTGTTGTGCTAGTATTCCTTGAATTGATTCTATTAGATTATTATTCTTTTCACATGATGTCATAGAGATTCAAGCTTAGAGTAGCTAGTATTTCTTCCAACTAATGGTACCATATTCATTCATTCACATTGTGCTGAAGCTGAAGGTTTGGTGGTTTGGCACACTGTCTGCTGTTTATGATGTACCAAAGCTTAGCTTTGATGGAAGTTTTTAGATGCTTATTCTTTGTTTCTGTAGGATTTGATCCAGATTGAGTAGTAAACTGTTATGTAGAATTTGTGAAGATTTTCTTGCTAGATTTCTTAAATTTGTAAAGAATTTATATGAATGAGTTATGTTTTAGTTTTATTGTAACAGAGCCAGTGTAAGCTTGGTGTGTTGAAAGTCAGCTGAAAAGATATGCTACGCATCAAGCTATCAATAGATTTTGCCAAAGCAAAGGGAGCAAAAAGCAGTTGGAAATGGAAAGAAGTTGAGAATATATACAGTGACCATTTGAAGGTAGTGACATGTTGCAGTGGACTGCTTATCAAATAGGACCTAGCTAGATCATTTTTTAAAAACAAATAGTGTGTGTTTTGCTTGTGTTGATTTTTTTTTTTTTAGCTGAATCAGTATGTCTGCTTGATTGTCTTCTTTTCTATTTCATTTTTCTCTCAGAATGTTGTTTTCATTTCTTTCTAGCTGTTTCTATAGTTTTATCTGTTAGTTCTATATAAACAAATATGTAAGTGTAATCTGTTGCATTTTTTTCCCCTCTAGATGTGTCTCTCTGTCCCCATTTCCCCCTATTCCCCCCATATCACTGACAGTCGCATTGTGGTTACAACAGTCTCAGAAGCAAGGCAATCGCTCATGGAGGGAGCCGTCAGAGGAGAAACTGTTGCCTGTGGGCCAGAGTGAAGGCAGGAAAAAACAGCTGGAAAGGGAAAGAAATCGGGAATACAATGAATATCTCAAGGTAGTGACGTGTTGCAGTGTGCTGCCTGTCAGGCGGCTGGTGTTTGTTGATTCCATTGTGATTTTTGGTGGGGGTGGGTTTTTTAGTTTGTTTCTTGTTGCATGAGGGATTTAGAGACAAGTTCTCACAATGGAGAAAAACGCTTAGTGTGGATTTAATATGTGTTTTGTCATTGTGTTGCACTAGAAGGAAATGAAATGTTTAACCATATGGTATGGATATATGCGATAATTAAATGCATGCTATATTTTTGTTTATTTTCATTTTAACCATATTGTATGGATATATGCAATAATCAAATGCATGCTAATTTGTCTATTTTCATTTCAACCATATTGTACGGGTATATGCGATAATCAAATGCATGCATGCTGTTTTGTCTATTTTCATTCTAGTCACAAGTGTATGCGATGAAAAAGAAGTGTTTACATAATGGTCATGATATTCCTGTAATCTAGAGACCAAAAGTGGCCAGCTACATTGTTCACAATGTTACTTAAGTTGACACTTTCATTGTTCTTGGATATCTGCATTAGATAGTACAGACTAAATCTTTCAAAATAAATGAAGAGATAAAACAGCTTGCTGATAAAAACAACATCATGTACCACTGAACAAGTATGCATTGTACTCATTTTTCAAGATGTGTTAGTGACTGTGAAGCCAGTTGTTTATGCTGTTTTGATCTAGAGTGAGAGTGCAGTGGGGTTGGTGAGAGAGAGAAAATGGGTGGGGAGAGGGTAGTGAGTATTTGAATTTAGCTGTAGGAGGGGAAGATAGCATAGTATGTGTATGTTTTTTTCCATAATCAAGATGTTAATTTCTCCATCATGTTTTCAATATTAGTTTATAGTCTTTCTTTCCAGTCAAAGAGTTCTTTTATAGGTGTGTAGACAGTAGATCAGGCTTAGAGTCTAGAAAGACAACGGTCTCATGGCTTTGTTCATGACATCCCAGTCTAAGGGCGGAGGGAACCGAACCTGGCGAGAACCCTCTGCAGAAAAGCTCCTGCCATTGGGCGACTACGAGCAGAAGAGAAGAACCATAGAGGAGGCTCGCAAAAACGAGTACCAAGACTTTTTGCGCAAGGTACAGCATACCCATTTTCTCAGCGGTTTGGGTCATGTCTTTGATTTTTTTCAGTCAGAGTTTTGGATTTTGTTTGTTTTTAGTTGTATTGACTGTTGTTGGGTTTGGGTATTTTGTTCCTTTGTTTCATGAAAGATGTTATTTATGTTGGTAAAGTTGCATGGATTTGGATCAGGTATTTCAGTGTCTGCCTGAGAAGCAATCACTTGTCTCTGTCTGTCTGTTTCTGTGTCTGTCTGTCTGTCTCTGTCTGTCTGTCTGTCTCTCCCTCCATTACTCTCCCTCTCTCCATTACTCTCCCTTACCCCTAAGGCCCTTTCTCTCTCACATTGGTTGGATATCTTAAGTTACATTGATTGGGTTGAAGTCAGTATTTTACAATTCTTCTTTCATCCCTGTTTCATAACGCAGTGAATGGGGCAAGGTGTTTTACTGTAAAGCTAGTCTCCACTTTTCCCACAGCAGCATGGCAACCAGTTTGGTCTATGGTTGTGTTTTGCAAAACCCTCTGTTCTTGTTCTATCAAACTAGTTGATGGATACTACTTTGTATAATGTCCATGTGTGAGAAACATAGACCAGAAAAGAAAGGAAATAGTTTCTGATTTTGCCAAGGCAGTTGAGTGAAAATATAGTCATTGGCTGAATCATGTGGGGATTGATTTTTAATTTAAAAAACAGCAACTTAAACTGGCCTAAAGATTAAAAAATGGAGCAAGCAATTAGTAAACGTGACCTTGACATTTTGCTGGAGGCTGCGTGTGTGTGTGTTAGTCATTCAATATGTCAGGAAAGACAAATTTGCAAACGGCTGCTGGAGAGTTGTTACCAATTGGAAATCCACATGAATTACTCAGTGGGAAAAAATGCATGTTTTTCAGACTGCAGCTGCAGTCAGCCAACATGCATAGGAGTAAAGGCATTCCCGCTTGAAGTGTTGTCATTATTCAAACCCCATAACTGCAGGGGGAAGAGTGGAAATGTAGCTTTACTTAGTTTAAGCAAAATCTGGACAGGAAGCGTTCATTGGTCATGTGTAGGCTTGGCATTGCATCAGTGATTAGGGAGGACTCTTACAGGTTAGACACCCTGGACACTTTTCTCTTCTTTTTTCCTTCTTCTTTTTTTCTCTTTCTTATCATGGTAATGATGGAATGGTGTGGGTTGACAACAGACTGCAGACAACAGAGATAGGCGACTGTGGAGGGAGGCCTCTCATGAAGAGCTCATGTTCAGTGACGAGCCCCACTTGCTAAAGAAACAAAGGCTTAAGTCAGAGAGGCAGGAGGAATACAGACGGTTTTTGCGAGAGGTATAGATTTCCCTTGGCAGCTTATGTCTCTGCAGAGTACTAGTGTGCTTAGATAGATGTGAGCGTGGCGTCACCATAGCTGTGGATGGTGATATAGCTTTTTTGTGTTGTATTCTACCTTGATGCCCATGTAGCTTTTTCCTTTCGTATTTTTTGTGCAGGACAGTGTAGCTTGTCCATGATATATCTGATGTATTGTGCTTTTTGGCCTGGGGTGTAGTTGTAAAAAATGTGTGTATTCATGTGTGTGTTCTATGATTTTTGTAGTTTAAGTGGCATGAGGTGTAGTTGTAAAACATGTGTATATTCATGTGTGTTCTATGGTTTTTATAGTCTTAAGTGAGTTATAGTTATGAAGATGTCTGTTACTGTAGTTGTAGATGTTATATGATTTTGTACTGCATCTACATCTGTATTTTTTTTAAAATTCAGATTTATTTTTTCATGTTATTCTGTAGTTTATGAAAAAAAATGACATAATCAGACTAACATCTGTGGTGGATTTGGGCTTTTTATGTGCTACTAGTTGTGGTAAGTACCATTTATGATAACGCATTTTGTCTTTTCCTTATTTAACATTCTAATCAGACTGAAGTGGGTGTGGCACTGTTTTTCTCATATTTTATTTATCTTTTTTTTCAATCATTCCTTTTGATGTGCCCTTTCAATTGTTTTATGGACCCAGTTTCTTTCTATTTTTGTTGTCACAGCCCTCTTCTCTCTGTCTGTCTGTCTGTCCATCTCTCTCTGTCTCTGTTTCTCTCTCTTTTTTTCCAGAAGTTAGAAGTAACAAGTGAAAGCATCAAAAGTACAAAAGTTTGAGGTGTTGCGAGAAGGGACACACTTTGGGGTTTTTGGTTTTGCTTGTACATTTTTGTTCAGATTCTATTTTAAGGATTTTGTTGCATGTAATTGATATTTGGATTAAATTCCAACCATGCTGAAAATATTTCAGCGGAGATCCTCTGCTTCCAGAAAACTTCTTGAAAACCTTCCCAGCTGCACTTTGAAAAGCCCTGTATTGTCTAGAAATTGAAGAAGATCCTTTAAACAGCCTTGAAAACCCTTGAAAATGGAGTCATGACCTTTCCTCTGAAACACACTGAATTTTTTAGGGTCAGTTTTTGTGTGTGATGACAATGAAGCCTGTGAATGACTGAAACTGTTAAGAAGCTGTGAGTGCATTTTTCCTAGAGTCTAAATCATTGTCAGACTTTTTAAAACTAATCTGAACTTCAAAATGGTATGCTTTTGCGCAAACAATTCCTTGAATTTTTAGCACACTGCATGTGAAAGTCTTTGAAATCTCAAAAGAATGTTACTCTCAAAAGTTTAAGAGAACCTGTTCAGAAAAAAATGAGGTAAAAGCAGTTGATGATCAGTCACAGGAATCCAAGCGTGGCTTAAAACGTCACTGGAAAGAACCTGCCATGGAAGAGCCTCTCCCTTTGGGAAAGTACGAAGAGAAAAGGAGACTGCTGAGCTTGGAAAGGCAGAGGGATTACAACGACTACTTGCAAAGTCTGCCTTCTGGCAGGATTCTAGTGTGGAGGAAACGGTCAGAAAAACGGCCTGACCACAGGCTGGGTCAGGGACGGTGGCAAGATGGCCACGCTTTGTCCCACAACAGATTTGTAAGTGGTAGTTTGAGCAGGTGGCTGTCAGCTTGTGCTTTGCAGCTTTTGTTCCGAGAAAGGCTGGTTGTAATGCTAGTCAGGTTCTGGTTCTGGTTTTGACAACAACAACAAAAAAGAAGAGAAAAACAGTTCATGGTTGAAGGGATGCGAAATTACATTTCGGAAGTATAGTGTATATCTCATGTTTGAGAAGTGTCGTTACATTTGCTTCTGCACAGAACAAATATCAAAGCTTGTGCTGAACTGATGGTACTTCATTTAAAAACTGTTTGATTAAACAAGAATATTGTTAACCATTTCATGTTAAGAAAAATGGAATATGCTATACTTAAAATCCACCAGTGACATACATTTGCCATTGATCTATCTATCAATCAATCAATCAATCTATCTATCTATCTATCTATCTATCTATCTATCTATCTATCTATCTATCTATCTATCTATCTATCTATCTATTTATCTATCTATCTATATATATAGAGAGAGATATATATAGATATATAGATATATGGTTCATTCTTTGTCTTTTATCATTGTTACCATTTCAGTGTCTGAAAAAGATACACCTTTTCTATATATACTCATTCTAAGTCTGTTTTTCCTCACAGAAAATGTTATCTCACAAAATCTGCTTTTCAATTAGAAAATCAAATTAGATATATATTTGATAGACGCTTCTAGGCATTGTCTTTTTGTTTTTCTTTTATATTACTATGGTCTTATTATCTGAAACAAGATTGAAATTATCTGAAACAAGATTGACGAGGTAACAGCCCAGATATGGCCTCTGTGGTTGACGGGGCTATAAACAATAAGATTAGATTAGATCTGATACACTCAATTCATATTTCAACAAACTGTCAACATTACAATGGATTTTTTAAAACCATGTGATGGGTCTCTCTTCCTCTCCCTCCCCCTCCTTTCTTGTTTTTTCCTTCTCTCTCTCTCTCTCCTCTCTCTCTCTCTCTCTCTCTCTCTCTCACTCTCTTTTTAAACAAATAGAATTGCAGCATTGAAATAACACGAAAGTACTTCACTGACCTGTTGCATGTTTCGATAGTGGCGGTGGATATATTATGGACTTGAAACTGAATGTTGAGTGTTGCTGTGTTTTTGCTGTGTGATGCATGCAGCAGGGCCTGGCATTTGGTGTACCTTTTGGCCAGATGTCATTTACCTACTCATTGTTACTTTTTTGGTTTTGTAAGCTGCTTTCCTTGGAAAAGGGTCAGCATGCAGTTCGATGTGTGGCTACTCAGTCGAGTGCTGTAACCTGCAGTGTGTATTTTTCTTCGTGTGCACTGTTAGAAGTTAATTGCAGTGATATTTTTGATGTACTAAATGAAGCTTGTGTGGGTCTGGACATGAGGGCACAACTAGTACTCTTGTGGCTGTCAGGGTCTCCAGTGATCTGATGATGGTTAGCACAGTAATAATCACAACAGAAGAGCATATTATATTTTTCTTCCAGCAGTATATCTTTTTTTCTGTCTCTGCCACTAACCCTGTAGGAAGAAGACATCAAACTGAAGAAAGCACTGGGAGACGCCCAAATCCCTGGCGTTTGGGACAAACCAGTGGATCGGCTGAACCAGTCTGGTTTTCTCTCAGACCGACGAGATGAGAGAATCCCTGCAGCTTCTGTACAACCCCAGTGGCCCCTGAGCGACAGGAGGGAAGCGGCCAATCAGGGTCAGCAGCGAGACGGTCAGTGGCTGCAGCCCACAGCGCAGAACGAGCCGCCAAAGAAAGTGCGCATATCGCTGGACACACCTCTTTTCCCAGAGTATCAAGCCAGCAGCGGTGTCAGTGACAAACCCCAGACCGTCCTCACTCCAGATTTCAGACAGCGGAATACTTTGGCGCCGGTGCCTGAAGGGAAGCCGCTGCCAGACAGGCCAGCTTCTGAGAGAGACCCTCTGGGGAAAGTCTTTGACACTTACCAGAAGAAACTGCAAGAGGAGAGACGACAGGAGTACAACCAGATGTTGGAGAGAAAGAGGCAGGAAGAGCTGCTGAAGAAGACGGCCAAGAGAAGCATCATCACCCCATCCACGGATGAGGGTTTCCTCAGCCGCCTGGGCTCCAGAGACAGCGAACGCAGTCGCCTACGAGAGGAGCGGCAGCGCGAGTACAACGAGCTGCTGGCCAGAAAACTGGTAGAAGATTTGCAGAGAGAGAGGTTCACTCCCTCTGTCCATGCACAGAGCCAGCCAGGGCCAGCACAGCAGGGCCGACTGCTGAAAGAAAGGCCCCAGGAAAGCTACAGATTGCCGCAAGCCACACAGCGCAGAGAGGGGAGAGCGGAGGAGGAGAGGAGAGCAGAGTCTGTCAGTGATGGGCTGTTCAGTCGCTTGGGGTCGAGAGACAGCGAGCGCGACCGACTGCGGCAAGAAAGGCGCAGGGAGTACCAGGAGTTCCTGAAGGTAGATTGGCCTTTGGCTGTGAGTGGAGTGCAGCACTTGCTGGACATTGTTTGATGTGCGAGTGAAGTGCAGCACTTTCTGTGATCCATTCTGTCGGCACTTCTGTAACCCTTCCAGGACACTTTTGACCATTGTGTGAAAAGCAACCCCCCACCTCCTAACAAAGAAACAATAATACCCCCCCCCCCTCCCCAAACAACAAAACAAAGACCCCATTAATGTATTGGATATTGATTTAGAGATTTGGATTGCAGGTGTCTTTGGTTTCAGGTTGTAGATATTAATGGACTGTTTGATTTTACCAGACAGTTCATGAATTTAAAACTGATCAGATATAACTTTTCGCACTTCATTTCAATGGGCGACTAGATGCTCATTGCAGTTCTGTATCTGACTTTGCATTCTTTGTTCACATTGAATATTTCCAATCAGTAAGCTGTGTGCCCCTTTAGTTACACCTCTTATCTGTTTCTGCTTTCAACAGGCATCTCAACCTCCATTGCTCTGCCTCTGCTTGTGTGTGCGTGTGTGTGTGTGTGTGTAAATTTAAAATCTTTATTTTTGTGAACGGTTGCATGGATGTGAATGTTTCGAATGCAAGTGCTTTAATATGTTTGCTTTCAAGATCCAGTGCTATAAAATTCTCTATATTATGATGATGATGATGATGATGATGATTGTTGTTATTGTTATTTTCATTATCATCATTATCATTGTTTTTACTATTGATCTTTATTCAGACTAAGTGAAAGTGGGTTTTAGTCATGTAAAGATTATCTAATAAATTTGCAAGCTCTCGGTTTTTTAAGTGTGTGGGTGGGTGGGGTGGGGTGGGGGGGGGGGGTGGGGGGGTGGTGTTGATATTACCTAAGAAGACAAAGAATAAGTATATTCTGAGTGCAGTTTGATAATTTTTGCTGTTTGTCAAACTGCATTCTGAATCATTCTTTGTAATAACACTGGGGATCAATATGGTTATTGTTTTAATTTTTTTGCTTTTTAGTTGTTTAAAAAAAACACCTGTTTATGGCTCTCATGGTTAGATTTACTAATCTTGCTCAGAACAAAGTTTGACAGTGATTAATGAATGTTGAGTGCCAGGCACATTCTCTGAAAGATTTAACAATGCATGAAAACTGCATGCACTGTTTGCCATTATCTTGAATTGGAAACTTGTGTAGCACCTTTGGACAACTTTTTCACAAAGCTCATGATTCCAGTTAACACACCCTTGTCCTATCATGTCTTTGATATTAACATCTGTTCACTGGTTGTTTCCTTTTCTACATCATTACTCTTATTTCCTTTTCACCATTACTCTTATTTCAGTCATGTCTTGCTTTTCGTTCACTCATTTTCCTTTCTATTTTTATCAGTTTGATTTCTTTAGTTCCCATGTCTGCTTTACAGCTTCTGTCTTTGAAGTCAGCATTCCCTCAGTGTCTGTCTCAGAGTTCATTTCACTTCATTGTCTGTCAAACTGTTGTTTCCACTGCTGCTGGTACAGCAGTCTCTGCTGTTTTTGTCTTCTTCTATCAGTCAGTCTTTGCATACACGTGTCTGATTTCTGGAAGCAGACATTGGCTTGGAATTTTGGAAGAGAAAGTATGGAGGGAGTGACTGTTTTGAACAGTTTTGAATTATTTGTTTGTGCATGCACAGGCACACAAACACAAACACATGTGCGTGCACAAACACACACACACATGCGTGACAAACACACACACGTGCGTGACACACACACACACACACACACACACACACACAAACCCATTCACACACACATGCATGTGTGCACACACACACAACACAACACAACACAACACAACACACACCACACACACCACACACACACACACACCACACACACACACACACACACACACACACACAAAAATACACACACCCAAGAACAGCTGTGATTTCCTGTCTCCCATCTTTGCCAAAAATCTGTGCATAAACCTTTTTTATTTCATGATAAACACTTTACAATACATCAGCTAAAAATCCCCACCCAAACACAACCCCAAACAGTACAGACATTTTATTTTATACCACTTTAAGTCACGAGATTTCTCTGCGTGAAATTCGGGCTGCTCTCCCCAGGGAGAGCGCGTCGCCACAAGAGCAGACATTTGGACGACATACTGTTCATGTTCATAGATGACTGTAACAAGCGGCATGCTGTTGAAAACTCCCTTGGTAGATCTCCATGTCAACTCTACTGTGGAAAATTGACAAAGATGGACTGTTGTTGGTTTTGTGTGCATACACATTCGTAATTCATTGTATGAGAATGGGTTGGTTACATCTTAGAAGCAATATCTTTTTATTGTGCAGTGATCGTTTTATGAGTTATGTGGTAGAAATGGGTTTTTCCATCGTATGTGTTTGATCAGTGTTGTTTGCCTGGGACGTAGTACTTCTATGGCCATTTTTATAGTGTACGGTGTGAGAATTGTTTAGATGGTTTACTGTGGAGCAGAGTTGGTAAGTGTGTTAGAAGAAAGGTATTAAAAAAAATTTGATTTTGGGTGCTTTTGCTTGTTTGTACGTTTACTCTTTTTGGTTTGCTTTATTTATTGTTTGTTTTAGTCATTTTATTGTTTTGTCGGTAATTATTATAACTTTTTTTGGCCACAACTTTGATACAGGTACTTTTGCTTCTGTATGTGTACACCTTTTATGCTTGCTTAAAAATTTGCAGCATCTTTTTTTTGTGTGATTGTCAAGACCATTTTTGGCTGTGGCACTGGAGTGGTCTTCTCTGTCTTGTTTGTCTACCTTAGTTTTGATAGATTTTATTACTAGAACCATTATTTTTTAGTTCTGCTGGTTTTTTCTTTGTTCTTTTCTTCTTTCTTTTTTGTGCTGCTTCTTTTTCATCATCACCATATTCTACTTTTTTTGTCTTCTTCTTTTTCTTCTCTATCTACTTCCACTTTATCTTTTGCTTCATCATCATTATCATCATCATCATCATCATCATCATCATCATCATCATTGATTTTTCAACTGTCTGTGATTTTGTCACTTTTCTCTCTCTTTGCCCTCTGTCTGTCTGTCTGTCTGTCTGTCTGTCTGTCTACTTGTTTCTCTGTTACCCACTCTCTTTCTGTTTCTCTCTCTTGATTTCACATTTAAAAAATGGGCAAACCCATCTCTTGAATTTTTATTTTTTTTAACCATTCTTTTTCTGTTTTCTCATATCTTTCCATGTGGACACAGACACACAGACTCTCTCTCTGTGCCTCTCTCTCTCTGTCTTTGTCTCTCTCTCTCTCTCTCTCTCTCTCTCTCTCTCTCTCTCTCTCTCTCTCTCTCTCTCTCTCTCTCTCTCTCCCTCCCTCTCTTTTTATTGTGCCTAATTCTTTACCCATTAAAGATTCAATCAATCTCTCTCTCTCTCTCTCTCTCTCTCTCTCTCTCTCTCTCTCTCTCTCTCTCTCTCTCTCTCTCTCTCTCTCTCTCTCTCTCTCTCTCTCTCTCTCTCTCTCTCTCTCATACACACAAACACATACACATTTGTATTTTCTTGTCCATTTCATCTATAATCATTCAGTGATGATTAGTGTACTTGTGTGTAGTTTGTGCTGAGTGTTCTTGGTTTTTTATAGCAATATTGGTCTTCATCTGCAATTGTCTTTGTTATGTGTCTGTCTGTGGGCATTCTTGATTTTCATTTTCAAAGGAAAACCTCATGTGTTCATTCATTTCTGCCTCATGTCATGATATTATACATAGATTTGAGGTATCATTTAGAATAAGGCATTATTTGAGTGTAAAGTGCAAGTTTTAAAGCATGTTTTGCATAAAGTATAGTAACAACAAATGTGTGATGATAAATAATTTTAGGTATGCCAATACAGACTCAGCTTATTCATTTGATTATTTGAGAATGTTGTACTCATTTGCGGGGGGAAAAAAATCATATATAAGGAGAGAGAAGTATGCTGAATCTTTGGAGGAACAGGATGAAATCATTGATGTTTGTTCCTGAAATCAGATTTTTTTTTTTAACAAACCGAATTAATAATTTTTTTATTTTAAAGATGGCAGTGAAACAGTTCTGGAAGAGAAAATGCCGGAAAAGCATTAAAAAAAAAAAAATCTCAGTTATGAAAAATATTACGGTTTTTTGAAGTTGTGTGATTATGAATAAAAAAGGTTTTAGTATTTAATGGAGAAATCTTTAAGAAACTATCTTTTTATGAGTAAAAATTTGTTAGTAATTAATGGAGAAGTCTTTAAGAAACTATGTTCTTATGAATAAAGTAAGGTATGTCTGTCTTTAGAGAGAAATCTTAAAGAAAATAAATATGTATTTATGACTAGAAAAAGTTTTTATATTTAAAGAAAAATGTTAAAGAAAGGATGTTTTATGAATAAAAATAAAGGGGGGGGGTGGGGAGGGGGGGTTGTCTTTAAAATTCTCAAGAAAATAATCATATTCTTATTCACAAAAGAAATCTATGAAAAAAGAAAGGTTTCTGTCTTTGTGAGAAAATAGTTTAAAAGATGAAAAAAAAAGAAAAGAAAAGTATCAAAGTATACTGTCATAAATTGATGAGCTGACAAGTGTGCTGCATTTTCAGCAAAATACAGAAAGACGCAATCTGGCACAGCAAACTGATGAGTACAAGGCCCAGTCTTTTCCAGGGATGAACGAGAGCGACAACGCAAAGGTACATTGACCGTTTACATATTGTTGATGGCGTTACTGCTGTTACACCTTTTCAGTCATGCTTGTATAATTCGATTTTGATGATGATGTAGGTATTTCACCTTGAAAACTGTTGAAATAAGCACTACTTTGAGATTAGGGATGGTGAAGATGACAATGGATGATGATAATGAGGATAATGGTGTTAATGATGATGTTGATGATGATTTTGCATAGTTCTGTTTAATTTTTGTGCACTTTTTGTGTATGTTGATCGTCTTTGTACTGTTTCATGTTGTGATTTTGTTATGTTGATAGTCTTTGTACTGTTTCATGTTGTGATTTTTGTATGTTGATAGTCTTTGTACTGTTTCGTGTTGTGATTTTGTTATGCTGATAGTCTTTGTACTGTTTCGTGTTGTGATTTTGTTATGTTGATAGTCTTTGTACTGTTTCGTGTTGTGATTTTGTTATGTCGATAGTCTTTGTACTGTTTCGTGGTGTGATTTTGTTATGCCGATAGTCTTTGTACTGTTTCGTGGTGTGATTTTATGTTGATAGTCTTTGTACTGTTTAGTGTTGTGATTTTGTTTGTATAGTGATAGATAAGCTCCTTCCAGTGAGGGTCTGGTACTCCAGGCTTATTCTCAATGTATGTCTTAGTATGATAGTTAAGCTCTTTTTTTTTTCTTTTGGCTTTTGTTCTTAATTTCAGATCAGCTAGGTATTTATTTTTGGCTTGTTTACCATGGTTTTTGAAACTTCAAATTCCAACAAATTCCCATTTGTCGTGAATGTTGCTTATATTTGGAGTATCCTAGTTTAATGGGAAGTCGGGATAGAGTGTTCATTACATATTCCCTCCCTTTGAGTGTACAGCACACTGTCAGTTGTATGTGTATGGGGTGTGAGTGAGTGTGTGTGTATATGTGTTTGTATGTGTGTGTGTGTGTGTGCGCGCACGCAGTGTACATGTGTGCACACACAAATATGTGTGTGTGTGTGAGTGTCTGTCTGTCTGTCTGTGACTGTGTGTGCTGTCTGTGTTATGTTTATACCCCTTTCATGCAATAAAGATCATTTTGCTTTCAAACTATTTTGAACACATAATAAACTTTTTCATGTGAATGAATCGTGAAAATTGCTGTTTAAATAAAGAATGACGAACTTGAGGGGGAGTGGAGGAGGAGGATCTTCAAAAGAGACAAAGCCTTTGTGGATATAAAACCCTACTCCGTAAGATGCAGGTTTTGAGTTCTGTCCTGTCTGGAAGAGAAAGATACCTACATCTTAGTATATTCTATGCATCCTAAAAGTGAAGAATGGTTTGCGTCAAAAGCATAAGATTTGTAATTCATGGTCACTTTTACTGAATGTAGCAAGTATAATGGCAGAAAGATTTCTGGATTTCCATATCTTAGGGTTATTATTTTTATTTTGTAATTGGTGCCTGTATAGTTTTTGTTCCCTTGGGGTTTTTTAAAAAACTTTTTATTTTATTTTAGGAAGTATGATAGCTAGACTGTTGATAATGGGAATAGTTGAGGAAAGTACAAAAAATAATGCTTCATACTTTGACATTTTTGGTAGTGACTTTTTTCTTTCTTTCTCTTTTTCCTTCTTTTTTCCACTTCTTTCTTCGGTTTTGTTGTTATTCTGTGTTCTCTTCTTGTGTCTTCTTGTTGACCGAATTTGTGTAATTTTCTTTTTCTTTCTTTACCTTTAAAAAAAAAAAAGCACACCAATATTTTTTTAAACTCTTATTTTTTTTCTTTACTGCCATTTATTCTCTAAATTACTCTGTGGAGTTGAATCATCCTTTCAGAAGTAGCTGAGATGTGGCAAGCAGCCAAAATGCATATAAAGTATCGTAGCTTCCAGATTTGACAGGAGCGGTTTTTGCATGACATTGCATGCTGCCAGTGCTTGCATGATGAAACTTTCACCCTTCCTTACCCCCTGCATCTACCACCCCCTGCCCCCTGATTGTTCCTTCCCACTGCTGACAGAATGGTGGTGTAGAGATTAGGTTGGTCAAAGGCAGGAGTGGGGATGGAGACTGCTGGCATTGGTATGGGCTTATAACCCATTTGTAACTCATATAAATGGGGAAAATGTACACTCTGCCTTTTCTTTTGTTTATCAGACTATGAAAAGTTAGATGAATACTTACAACAGGTGTGTTATAAGGTATCTTATGTATATTCTTATGGTCTTTTTTTCTTTTTCTAACGGATGTGAGCACTGTTTATTCAACAGATTGTCATTTCAGTTTTTGTCATGTTGAAAGGAAGTGCCTTTTTCATAAACTTTTTTTTTTTCTTCAAAATTTTGTTAATAATAATAATAATAATGTATGGAATTTATATAGCGCTGAATCTTGTAAAGCAACAAATCAAAGCGCTCAGATTTCATTTCATACCACTTTAAGTCACGGCAGATTTCTCCGTGAAATTCGGGCTGCTTTCCCCGGGCAGAGCGGGAGAGCGCGTCGCCACAAGCGCTGCGCCACCCTTTTTTTTTTTTTTTTTTCATGTCTGCAACTGTATTTGTTTTCCCTATCAGAGTGGCTTTTTTCTAAGAATTTTGCCAGGGACAACTCTCTTGTTGCCGTGGGTTCTTTTACGTGCGCTAAATAAATACGTGTAACACACGGGACCTCGGTTTATCGTCTTATCCGAAAGACTAGCGCCCAGACCACCACTCATGGTCTAATGGATGGGGGAAAAGTTTCCGGTCCAAACGGGGTACGAACCGCTGCACACTTCAGACCCGGACTTTTCGCTTTCTAGACAGGCGCGTTACCTCTAGACCACCGATCCACGTTAAGAGTATAAGTTTATATAAAACTTCCACAATCAGATTTAATGAATAAATTTAGCACAGAGGTAATGAGAAAATATCATTTTAAAATATTTACATCCATGTTGTAACATTCTAATCCATGTCTTTACATATCCAATGGTTCAGAACTCTATCTTAAAAAACCCAACAACAATGAAAATGATGATGCAGATGATCTTAGAGAAAGGAGCATAAATAAGGAGCAAGCTCAAAACAGAGAGAGATGGAGAAGGCTCATCAATGTCAAACCTCCCCTGGGAGAAACATGACAAAAAAGGAAGAAGAAGAATAAGGAGAATGAAAAGCTATGACAGGTTTTATTTCACAGGCTATTCATATGGGTGATTTCTTTTATGGAGCCTTTGGCAAGAAAAGAAGTATATAACATATTTTCTCATTTTAACCTTCGTCACTTTGAAACTGCATATTTAAAGTAGTTAGCCATCTTTTTATTTCTTCCTATGCATTGTTTGGCTTGGATGGTGAACAGTTATTTTGATATGAGAGCGAAAAGTTTTCCAACATTTCTGTATTGAAACGTTTGTGAGTTTTATCTGCATGACTCTGTCTGACAGCCTGTGTTCATGTCGACCGTAAACATTTGGCCTGTTTGACAGTGCGCCTGTTACTTCATTCCATAGTAGCATCATAAACTAATGTAGCAATGAACTGGATATGTGAATGAATGGTGAACGTTGCTGTTTAATTAAAGATTGACGAACTTGATGGGGAACGGAGGAGGAAGGTCTTCAAAAGAGACAGAGACTTTGTGGATATAAAACCCTACTCCGTAAGATGCAGGTTTCGAGTTCTGTCCAGTCTGGAAGAGAAAGATACATACTTCTTAATATATTCTCTACATCTTAAAAGTGAAGAATGGTTTGCATCAAAAGCATAAGATTTGTAAATTATGGTCAGTTTTACTGTAGGTAGCAAGTATCAAGGCAGAAAGATTTCTGGATTTCCATTTTTTTAGGTTTTTACAAACTTTTTTTTGGTTGGTTATCGGTGCCTGTGTAATTTTTGTTCCCTTGGGTTTTGTTTTTGTTTTGTTTTACTCTTTTTTTATTTTTAGGAAGTATAATAGCTAGACTATTGATAATGGGGATAGTTAAGGAAAGTACAAAGAGTGATGCCTCATACTTTGACATTTTTTATAGTAACTCTTTTCTTTCTTTGTTTTTTTCCTTCTTTTTTCCACTTCTTTCTTCATGTTTAAAATTGTTTGTGTTTACTTCCTGTGTCAGTTGTCCACCAAATTTATGTAATTTTCTTTTTCTTTCTTTTCCATTAAAGAAATTAATCATATCTTTTATTTACTCTAACTCAGAGGAGCTGAATCGTCTTTCAGAAGTAGCTGAGGTGTGGGTAGCAGCCAAAATATGTATAGTGTATCGTAACTTCCAGATTTGACAGGAGCGCTTTTTGCATGACATTGCATGCTGCCAGTGCTTGCATTATGAAACTTTCTCCCTTCCTTACCCCCTGCATCTACCACCCTCTTAGCCCTGGACTGTTCCTCCCCACCACTGACAGAATGGTGGTGTAGGGAGTAGAGTGGTCAAATGCAGGGAGTGGGGATGGAGACTGCTGCCATTGGTATGGGCTTGTAACCCGTCCGGTTATATATAAACGGGAAAAGTGTACACCCTGCCTTGTTCCTCTGTTTATCGGAATGTAAAAAGTTGGATGAATACACATATCAGGTGTGTTATATATATATATATATATATATATATATATATATATATATATATATTCTAATGGCTTTTTTTCCCTTTTTTTTTTTGTAAAGGACATGGGCTCTGTTTATTCAACAGATTGTCATTTCAGCATTTGTTATGTTGAAAGGAAGTACTGGGGTTTTTTTAATAAAATTTTTCACTTTTTTTTTTTAAAGAGTATAAGCTCATATAACACTTACAAAATCAGATTTAATGAATGAATTTAGCAAAGAAGTAATGAGAAAATACTAGTTTTTAATATTTACAGCCTTGTCACAACATTCTAGCCCATCTCTGTGGAGGGTTTTGTGTATGCTTTTCCTTGTGCTCAAATAGTTTGGGTTTAAAAAAAAATAAAGAGCTTGACTTGACTTGATTTGACTTTACATATCCATTTGTTCAGAACTTGAATAACAATAAAAATTCATGACAGATTTTATTTCACAGGCTGTTTGTATGGGTGCTTTCTTTTATGGAGCCTTTGACAAAGAGCGAAGTAAATAACACATTTTTCATCTAAGCTGTAGCCAATCTGAAACTGCATACAATAAGTTTGCTATCTTTTTTTCTTTTGTTTTTCTTCTGATAAATTTTTTAGCCTGGATGATGACAAATTATTTTGATAGAACAGTGAACTGTCTTCTAACATTTCTGAAAGAAAACATTGGGAGTTTTGTCTGCATGACTCAGGGATAAGAATTAAACAAGCAGAAACACTGCAGTAGTTTATTGATGATAGTGTGCATGAGGAGGGAATGGCGAGGCTTTTGCTTGGAATATGCATGTGGGGTTTTCTGGTTTGTAGAATGTTTTGTGGGTCTACTGGTGTTCTTGAATCTTTCCTTCATGTAGTTTTTTTTCTTAAAATTTTTTAAATATATTTTGTTTTGTTGGTTGACTGATTTGTTCATCCATTTATGTATTAACTTTCTTTGTTGCATAACTGTGGTTTGCTTGCTGAAAATCTGGTATTACCATTGCATGTACTTGTTCTTATTCTCTTGGTTGGAACTCAGATTGAGAAGGAGCGGGAGCGTAATGAGGAATATAACCAGTACCTGAAGGAGAAGAATCAGGGCAGGAGGCCTCACGTTCCAGCCGATCAAGAAGTGAGTGTCGTGAAGAAAAGATCAACAAAATTCAGTAGTTCTTTTTCTTTTTAAAAGCCTTACTTAGTAAGCCCAGACAGAATCTGAGTAACAAAGCAAAAGCCTAAGTAACTCAATTGATCCTGTGTGAATGAAAGAAGTGGGCTTCTCAGCGTAATGGTATTGGATTCGTTCCTATAGGGAGGATGGTGGAGATATATCAGGGATACATTTTTTTCTGAAGCAGCATTGGATATGGTCTAAAGTCTGATGTTGGTAAGGGAGTGACCACTGGTATGAGCATGGAGAGGAGATTGAGCCCTTATCTGTCTGCCATCACAAAATGCCAAAACATTTTCAGCTGTATATTGAAGAGATTAAAAAAACCTATCATGAATTGTAAATTGTCTTGGATGTCTTGAAAAGTCCCAGGAAAATGGGAAGAAAGAAAAACAGTATGCAGGTTACTGAGAATGACAATGAAAATTCATTCAGACAGTCCTGTCAATGGAGAATTTTCAAACCAAAGCATCATCAAATTTGAAACAAACAAAACGATAATTTGTTGTGGTAGATGGTCCATCGAGCTTAGTGGTGCTTTCTCTTAAGGCCACTGTGTAAAATTGTTGTCCATTGTGAACGGAAGGTATCAGTTTTCCACTGTTGCTGGTAAATTTGGTTTTAGTTCCATTCCCCCTTTCCCTTTCTTTTGATGCCACAAACTGGGACAGATTTGTTCAAGGTATCTTTAGTATGGGTCAGGATCCATATTTGAGAGGATCAAGAAATGATCTGGACAAAATCTGAAATTCTTGTTTGGTTAAACTTGTTGAAGTCTTGAAAATAAAGAGAAAGAAAACTAGGATTGATGTATTTCTACGTGACTCAGTATCTTTTGTTTGTTTGGTCAGAATATTTGTCTTGTTACCTTGCCTACTGGTTGTTCTGCAATTGTTGATAGTGGATATTTAGACACTGGTATGCTTGGGAACATTGCATGAAGTGCTGTACCTAATAGGGGATGCTGAAGTAGGACTTCTTCTGACCAGATTGGATGGAGAAAACAACTGTATTGCACAGACTGATGGAGGCTTGCATTGGCTTTGGGTGTAGAAAAGGGTTTCTATCATTTGTAAGTCATGTATATGCCCTATGCGCTTTGAAAAGATGAAGCAAAGGAAGGTTAGATGTGGAATATGTTAATCAGTAACAATTATTAACGAAAGCATGCTTTTAGATCTCACTGGATATTTTCACTGAATGGGCAACACACTGAAACTGCGCATGTATTTTTTAGTCTACATTTCTGTTTTTGTATTCCTTTTATGGACAGATCTTACGAGCATCAGTGCTTTTTGGAGTGGTGGTCTTATTTTTGCATGCTGCCTGATTGGTGGTGCAGGTTCAAACCACTTTGATTATTTTGTTTTATGAGGGAATGTTGGATTTGAGTACTTTCAGTGTATGACAAGTTGATTTTTGTGTGTGATTTCTTTGTTCGATGCGATCAGTGTTATACTTTTATCACAGCACAATTTCATTTTTGCTAACAAAATTTAAGTTCAAGACTTTTTTGGATTATTATGCTCTTAAAGACATACTAATGTGAAATCAATAAAGTATGGCCTCTTGAAATTCAAGCATAAAAGATAAGCAGTGGTAGTATAAAGAAGAAAAATTTGGGGGGGGGGAGGAATCTTATAAAGTATAAGTAATATTTCTGAACACTTTTAAAAACTTTTTGCAAATGGCAACCGTGTTTAATCAGATATTATTTTGGGATGTACAGGAAGCTGAGTACAGATAGCATTCTGACTATAGAATAAACAAGATGTAAGGAGGAAAGAGAAAGAAACGTTCTAGCTGGCAAAAATGAATGATATGAAATGTGCTTAATCTTTTTTTAAAAACTGAAGCAGACTGAAGAATTTACTACACTTATTGGCTGAAGAAAATGAATGATAGGAAACATGGCAAATCTTATCTAAAAACTGAATCAGACTGAAGGCTTTACTGAACTTATTGGCTGAAGAGTGATGGCAGTTGTTGTCTATTATTGTATCATGTCTGTGGATGAGGTGTCTGTGGCAGGCCCATGGCAAACCAGATGTCTTGAGCTGTGCACTTGAGTACATTAAACACTTGATAGAGGAACGGGTAATTCCACCTTTTGTTCATCTTTGCAGGCTCATTAAATTAAGACAGACAAAAATGTTTTGTCGTTTTTGTGAATCTATACAGGAGTGTGTGGTACATAGGTGGTGTGAGTTTGTGTGTGTGTGTGTGTGTGTGTGTGTGAATGTGTTCATATGGGCAAAGTATGTGCATATGTGTGTGTGTGTGTGTGTGTGTGTTACCTACATTTAGTTGCTCATAGGTATGGGACCACCATGATGTGTGACTAACCATCAAGCATCTGCTTCTTGATTGTTGAGATGTCTAGGATGTTAATCAAATATAAACGTTTCTCTGCAGATTCCTTATAGGACAACAAGTTTTGTTAAATTCCTGAGAAAGTCTGAAAACTGAGCATTTTCTGCATAGTATGAGTTTTCATGTCAGAATATTTTTTTTTTTACTATTTCAAACAATTCATTCCTCAGTTGTTTGCTTTATTTTGTTTTAAATGTTGTTTATGTGGTTCTTGCACTAAACGTTGACTGCCCTGATTTGACTCTATGACTGCCTACAGTATGCTGTTGATACAAGAAATGAATTGTATGAAGTGCCAACAGTTCATTCTTTTTCACATGTGTACCATTCACATAAATGCCAGTGTATATAATGTGGTTGTATGTGTACTTTAGTACTTGCAGTATGTAGAATATGAATAAGGAGGAAGCTCAAAACAGAGAGAGATGGAGAAGGCTCATCAATGTCAAACCTCCCCTGGGAGAAACATGACAAAAAAGGAAGAAGAAGTATGTAGAATATGAGATATTTACGGATCATCTGGCTGTTTTTGCAGCAACAAGAGTTTATGGCTTCGCTTCCTGGATTGCGCGATTCCAATTCTGCCAAGGTGAGACTTACATTGTGGTGGCTTGGTTTGTTTTAGGTGTTTTTAAAAAAATTGTTTTAGTCATAACAGTATACACATGAATATATGCATGCAGGAGATGAAATATACAGGTTTAAGATCCCATAATTCATGTCAGTGTTCAGTGGGTTACGGAACATATATGTACCCAGCATGCACTGTGTACCTGGAGAGGGATGGGCTCCACCAGGTTCAGCTTACCAAAAAGGCACTACACTGAAAAACTCACTGCTGTGCCTCCTTAGGGAGTTAGGGAGAGATTCTTTTATTTCAAGGATAATAAATAAGCATTTTTTTCTTTGTCAAACACTCAGGCCCAGCACATCCGACTTCGGTGTGGGAGAGAATTGTTATCTATTAATTCTTTCTAGGGAAAAAAGGCAGGAGAATGGACCAAGAAGGCAGAAAATAGACAAGAAGGAGGTGACAGGAAGGAAAGGAACAAAGAAAGTGATAGAAAAGAGGGAATTTCTTGCTCATAACTTCTAGAAGGTGGGGATGCTATTTATACTGACAGGCCTCTGGCATCTCATGTGCTTTTTTTTTTACATCCAGTCCCTGTATGCTTGCAGTATTGTAAGTGTTGTCATTCATTTCCACTGGCATACAATGGCCTACTCTTCTCAAAGGCAGAACAGGTTTAAGAAGTGCATTAACATTTCATGTCAGTTTGAGTATTCGTGTATGTATACTCTGGAAATATGTATGTATGTGTGCACATGCATGTGTGTGTGGTGTGTGTGTACATGTGTATGTATGCTTACATATATTGTATCATATGCATGCATACATACCTGAGTATTTACATGTATGTGTATCTGTAAATCTGTCACTTTGGAATAGTCCTGACCTTCAGATACATAAGCTTTACTTTATTTCTTCTTTATTTTAACCACAGAGGCACAAAGAACAACAGCGCAATGCAGAGTACAACCTGTACCTACAGTCCAAGCAGCTGCCAGCCGTGAGTATATCCTTTCTGAAATTGAAATCTTTAAGATGTAGCCTTTTAAATAAGGTTACAGAAAATCTAGGAAAGGAGAAGAAAATCTGTATCTGTGGGAGTCGCCACCCTCTGTAGTTTTAGAAGTGGATTGAAAGGTGTTTTGTAAAAGAAGTCAGTGAAGAAGTCACTGCTGAAGGGTTCTGTGACATTTTGAGCCTGTGTGTGTGTGTGTGTTTTGCAAGTGCTTATATATATATATATATATATATATATATATATATATATATATATATATATATATATATATATAGCTTTTATGAGTAGTAATTTGAAAACCCCTTATAAAAACGAATATGTGCTAGTGTTTACTGCCTGTGAATGTAGTGGATATACCATGCAAGTCTTATTGTATTTTTGCCAGAAGAGATGTATGCTATTTGAAAAGGAAGTATTTGATATGTATAGAGAGTTTCCACTTTAAGGTATCAACCCTGAAGAGACTCCTCAAAATGAAAGGTTTATTGGAAGACCTTTCCTCAGTCGGTTTGCTGCTGCCCTAACCCTTGCAGGAAAAGTGGACCACTGCAGGCTGAGAGGAGTTCATTCACTTCAGGGTAATGCCGAGGAACAATTTGTTTGTACCTATTTGTTGGCTTTGGCCAGTTGAGGGTCACCCACAAAATGCATTGTCTCACTTATCACACATGGCAATACCCCTGAAGTCGGAATGTGGCTGCCTTCATGGTGGGCAAAAATGGTCACATACGCAGATTCTCTCACCTTTGGTGAACCTCAGAGACCTAGTTGAGGAATGTAAAGAAAACCCCAAAAGCATGACAATGACTATGAGACTGGATGAGAAGTTTGGATGTGTGACTGATTTCATGTGCATCACCCTTACAGGCAGCCATACTCCAGCACAAGAGGATATGTGTTTGATGCGTAGTTGTTCATTTTGTTTTTGGCAGAAAGTTGTCTATTTGATCAAGGTAATGTCTGTGTGATCAGATCACCATTTGTTTGTTTGTTTGTTTGTCTTTTTCGGTAACTAAATCTTTCAGATGTGTAACATCATGTGCTGTGTGACTTGACCTTTGTTTGATAAAAAAGAAAACCTACCCCTTGTTATGTACTGAAACCTGTTAATCTGTCGGACAGTCTGTTAAGACTCGGTGTATTTTAACAAATCAAGTTATTTGTATCCCCAAGTAATGAAAATTAAAATCTTGTTATAACTATGCTAGTCATTCTATGACAAGTAATGAAAAGGTTTGTTGGTTTAATGTACACACACACACACACATATGCATGCACGCACACACACATGCACTCACATGCGCGCGCACACACACACACTCACACACTGTCAGATACTCAGATAAAAGAGGCACTTTCACATACAAATCAGGCACAGTGATTTCTTCTTTTAGGGAACTTACACTCACATTTCATAAAATGGTATATTTACAACAACAACAAAAAACCGACACAAAAAGTATTGCAGTACCATCGCTCAAGTCATAGAACTAACATAATCAACTAATACAATAATTCTGTTTTTAAAAAATCCCCCAAAATCTGCAGAATCCAAAATATGAATTGTGTGGGGTTTTTTTAAAAGAAAAAAAAATCAGTTAACTAGAAACACTGGTGTAACAAAGATATTGACTGAGAGCTGTACTTTGTTTTCAGTTGTCTGTCACCCTTGCTGTTGGAAGTGTCCCTCACATTTGGATTCACTTTTAACTCACATGCCTGTACATACTGTTAATGTTATATATATATAAAGATATTGTGTCATCCTTTTTATCCCCTGTAACTTCAAAGTTTTCATTCTGTGTTTTTTTCACAACACGATTTATAAGACATTCATCCCAAGAAATCAGAATGCAGCTACCTTAATGATGGGTACAAATGGCTGCATATGCAAAATCTCACTATTGGTGAACCTTGGAGCTCTAGTCGAGAAAACAAAGAAGAAAAAAGACATTTTTTATTCTACATCAGTAGAATGTAAGGTTTCAGAATACAGAGGAATTTGATCATAAGAAACACCATCTTGATGAAAGTTTTTAGCACAGTTGAACAGGACAGTTATAACAATTCTACTTGAATCAGCATCACAGCCATGTGACCTTCATATTTGTACAGAAAGAAGAATGTATTCAGCATCCACTTCCATGAAAACATAATGCAGTAGACATGGATTTAGGCAGCAGTGGCAGAAACACACAGCCTCTGTGGCGTTAACCAGTGACTGTGTTGTTGAGAAAGAATTTCGGCACTGAAAAAGGGCTGATTTCCTTGTTTTTTTATGAAGATACTGTAGACATATTTTTCTGTGTAAACATTTCATTTTCAAGTATGCTAAAGGATTTCCTTCTAAGTGTTTACAAAGATAACTTTGAGATTGTGTTACTTTGTGTGATGTCACTAGAGTGGATGACTTCACTCCTAGAAGGATTTCTGATGGAGCACTTCATTTTTGTGACTGTGTGTGCTCTGTGTCTAATGTCAACAACAATTGTGCAACACCTCATGGTTTACATGTGTCCATTTGACAGTCTAACATTCTTGTTAAACCTAGCAGTGGTAAAGAAAGCAATATCTAGCCTTTTTAGAAACAAGGGTTTAATTGAATGGCTTTGTGGCTTGAAAGAAAATATATTGATATAGAGAGAAAGACGGAGGACCATTAGGAGTTCCTTTGCCAACCATGGCAATGCATGTCCTCTTTTTGTACTTGACAGACAGTGTACAATTGCACAATTTAAAAAAAAATAAAGTTTACTTGGGCAGAGTTGGGTAGCTATTGATTTGAATTCTAAATAGTAGTTGTTTTAACTTGGTCTCTCATAAAACATAGGAATGTTGGCAACGATGATGGTCTTAGGGTTGGATTTTTTATATTTTCATTTTTTACTGATTTAACATACTTTTTCATATCGTATAATTTTTCTGATTCTTTTACCTTGTGTGTTTTTTTTAATCAACTGATGTTTTTATATTTGGAGATAGGGTGGAGGGATGGTTATCAGGAGTTTTGCTGGTTCAGAATTGTCTTGTCATATGAAGATGGAGCTCCCACCAAAAATACTGTTATTTTAAATAACCTGTAGTTTATGGATCCCTCAATGAGGGGGGACGGGATAGCTCAGTGGTCAGAGCACTCGCTTTCCCCCAGCCAAGTTAAGCAGCGTCGAGCGTGGTTACCAGTTGGATGGGTGACCGTTTGCGCGCCTTGGCTTCAGTACAGTTCCCCCAGTTCACCCAGCTGTAAATGGGTACCTGTCCTCTTTAGGGTCAGGGAAGGTAAAGCAGCGAGGGAGAGGAGATGGGCGCCGCCCTCAATATGCTGGCCCTAGAGAAGTGAGGTCTCTGACGACTCACTCCCCTACGACCTTATAGGTTATGGGACTCCTTTACCTTTACCTTTTACAATGAATTGTTACCCTGATGATACCAGAAATCTCACAAACTATTAGTAATCCTTATGTATTTATTCAGATTGCTATTTCCCTGAAACATTTGTTGTTATGTACAGAAATATTCAGCTCACGGGTATTATTGTTTATGTTATGGATGTCTATACTTATGTTTTACTTTATTTGAGATCTTTCTGTGATATTTACAATTATGTAGAACTAGTCACATCTCAGTTATGTATGTATACCCTCAGAAATATTCAAACTATCAGACATAAACTGATGAACATGGGTAATGATGGCATCTGATGTTTGTGATGTTCAAGCTATATAGTTATTAGAAGCCCTTTGAAAGACAATTTTATCAGCTTTAAACTTGTATTAATTTTGATCATGGTGAGATTGGGATCATGGGTACTGATTTTGGTTGGTTTTATTGTTGGTGCTGCAAGAGGAGAGTCGTTATGGGGCTACAATTATATATGAATGCATGAGCATGTGCTTGCGTACATGTGTTGGTGGGTGCATGTTTTTGTGCGCATGTGTGCTCAGACGTGTGTATAAACATACATGTGGATGTCTGTGTGGTCATGTCTATGCTTGTCTGTTTAAAGCTAACAGGATAGTCACTAAACTATGTCATTCCTTTCAGGTAGGTAGTTGGTTCTTGCAATATTTTTGGACTTAATAGGAATCATACAGATTAAATTGATGTCTTTTGTGGTTTTTGTGCATAAATATTAGCAGCTGCATAAATATGAGCAACTTACACAAGGATGTATGTTTAGGTATCATGCATTATAGATGCTTACCACCCCTTCCCTCTATTTCGTGCTTGTGTGCATGCTTGTCTGTTTACACACATTTTCTCCATCATTAAGAAACCACTCTTCTGCAGAAAAACGACCCGAACCGGCCACCCATCGCTCCTCGCAACGTGTGGGCCACACCCATCCCTTCTTATGACGAGGTGCTGGACAGAAAGCGTCTGCAGGAATCACAGTACAGGTACTGGTGGTAGATTGTCTGCTGTCTGTCCATACTGATCTGTGCAATACCACTCTGTGTGTAGGTTAGAGAGTAGATTGTCTATACAGATCTGGACAGTACCACTTTGAGTAGAATAGAGTTATACTGGTAGATTGCCTGTCAGTACAGAACTGTGCAACGCCACTCTGTGTAGGATAGATAGAGTGTTGTACTGGTAGATTGTCTGTGCATACAAATTTATAGCATACCTCTCTGTACAGGTTTAAGTTGTACTGGTAGATTGTCTGTGCATACAAATTTATAGCATACCTCTCTGTGCAGGTTTAAGTTGTACAGGTAGATTGTCTGTCCATACAGATCTGTACACTCTGTGAAGGAGAGAGAGAGGATTGTACTGGTAGATTGTCGATACAGATCTATACAACACCACTCTGTGTTACTTTAGCATAGAGTGTTGTACTGGTAGATTGTCCATCTATCCACCATACAGATCTGTACAATTCCACTCTGTGTAGTATAGAGAGTTGTACTGGTAGATTGTCTGTCTGTCCGTACAGATCTATACAGCACCATTCTGTGTTACTGTAGGATAGAAGTTGTACTGGTAGATTGTCTGTCTGTCCGTACAGATCTGTACAATGCTACTCTGTGTAGGATACAGAATTGTACTGGTAGATTGTCTGTTTGTACAGATCTATACAATACTACTCTGTGTAGGATAGAGAGTTGTACTGGTAGACTGCCTGTCCATTCAGATTTGTACAATACCACTCTGTGTGAGAAAGAGTGTTGTACTGGTAGATTGTCTGTCTGTCCATACAGATCTATACAATATGACTGTGTAGAGTTGTACTGGTAGATTGTCATGTCCATATAAATCTGTATAATATCACTCTGTGTAGGAGAGAGAGAGTGCCAAGGTTTGGAAGTTTTGATTTCCCCAAATGCATGAAAATACAAAAGGAAGGTTGAGGGGCAGAATAGCCTAGTGGTTAGAGCATTGTACCAGTGATCTGATTGTAACTGAGGAAGGGGTTTGAATCTCTGTGGAAGTGTTTATTTTAAGGGACTGTTCCCCCAGGTAATGCTCCTCTCAAAGCTCTTTGGATGGGACTATAATGTTTAAGTTCTGTGTGTGTGCAAATGCATGGAGAACATCTTGTGCACATATCAAAACTGTATTCACCTTTGTAGAGGAGGTAGGCCAGCCATGCCAAGTGCAGTAAATGACATGAATATACCTAGCATGCTCCTGGCTACCTGTAGAGGGATGGGCTCCACCAGGTTCAGCTTGCCCACAACACAGCCCCTGAAAAATGCTGTGCTGTGACCCACTGACTCCTCAGGGAGGTTAGGGAGAAGTGAGAAGTGAAGGAGTAATACAGCAAGTGGAGCATTCCACATACGCTATGCCACATGGACTGCTTGGCAGATGCCTCAATAGCCCAATGTGAAGCTGAAGCCTCATGCAAATGCTGTTGATTTCATGTTATCCTTACTGTCAGTCAAAAAAGGCCTATTCTTCTATGAAAGATGCGTGAGTGTTTAACCTGTAGACAAGATATGAGATATATTGAGGACTTGGTTTATAGCTGCCTCACCATAAAGAGTGGCAGGGCAATGGAGTCAAAATGATTTGTAAGGCTGGGGACAACTGCATCAGCTGGATGTTCTGGGAATGGGACCCATTCTGGGGATCCTTGTTTAACTGCTGAGATACTTGAGTCCTCAAAAGTGTTGAAGGAAAATGCGTATTTGGTTGATGGGATTGTACAGTGTTCTACTGAGGTAAAAGGATTCTTTGAATCTCGTTCAAGAGGATTTTTCCTCTGGAGTTAACACCAGTGCCAATTCCACTTTCCCCGAAAGTCCTTTGGATGAGACTATAAACTGAGGTCCCGTGTGTGCACACAGAACATCTTGCGCACCATTAAAACCCTATCCACTTTTTGGAAGAGTAGGCCATTGTGTGCCAGTGGAAACATGACAAAATTTACAATACTGTGTACATATGGGGACTGGATGTAAAAAAGCACCCAGGTGCTTATTCCATTATCCTTGAAATAAAAGAATAAAATGAATATATGAATTTAAAAAATAGATGAAAGGCTGTACTTTTAACATTTTTTTATTTTATTCTTTTATTTCGAGGATAGTGGAATAAGCTTTCATTTGCTTCTTTTATATCCAGTTCCTGTGTGCATGCAGTTTTGTACATTTTGTCATCCATACACACCGACACACAATGGCCTACTCTTCTGAAAAGTGGAACAGGTTTGAATTTGTGTGCAAGATATTCTGCATGTGTTTGCACATGGGACGTCAGCTCAGTTTATAGTCTCGTCTGAAAGACTTTTTAGGGGAGTGTAGTCGGCGCTGATGTTAAATCCAGGGGGAAAAAATCCTCTTGAACAGGATTTGAACCTGGATCAGCAGATTGTGAGTGCAATGTGCAGTTCTCTAACCACCAGGTCATTCTATCCCCCATTGTGTGTGTGCATGTGTGTGTGCGTGCGTGCGTGTATGTGTGCGTGCATGTGTGTACGCATATGCGCAAAGCATATATATGTATTTTTACATTACATATGCCTGTGACATGTTTTGATATCCATTTGTTATATATATATCTATATATATATATATATATATATATATATATATATATATATCTATATCTATATATATATATATATATATATATATATATATATGATGATCTTCCAGGCGCACAAACGATCCCAATTACGACTTACCTCTGGAGGTAAGTGCTGTAACTACAGAAAACTCCATCATGTAGTGTGAACAACATCATGCAGTGTGTTGTACTCCATGCATATATAGATATATTACAAAACACGTGGTACAGGTTGCTTATTGGATTGCAGTCCCCTTCTACCCATTAGCCTGCTGTTAAACCTGGCTGCTTACAATTTGTAGTCCTATATATCTACACAGATATAAAGTGTAATATTGTTGAGATTGTTGGTGTTTCGGGTTTTCCAGTTGAAGTTGTGCATGTAGCATCTTTTAGGGGTATTTAGTTGAGATATCTTGTGCATGTAGCATGTTTTAGGGGTATTTAGCTGAGCTATCTTTTGTGTGTAGCATCTTTTAGGGATTTTTAGCGGAGAGATTTAGTTGGGGCCTTTTAGAGGATGAAATAGTAGTTACGACGTACATTAAACTGCTTGAATTCTTATTTTTGTTTTTGGTTTTTGACTGTTGGCCAAACTAAAGTGAAGGAACTCATTGTAGGAAAACTCTAGTGACTATAGTTTACATTTAATTGCTTGATGGTTATTGAGACAGTAGGCTTAGTTTTTGAAGGATTGAATGGTAAGGCTGTTTTGCTGTTTTTGATTTTAGTTGATTACGTTTTATGAAATAAGTAATGTAATAATTAGTAGGAGCTTTATAAGAGCATAAATGCCAAACATTGTCTGTCTAATCAATGTTTTTGTGTGTGCTTCATTGGCTGCATCTCCATGTTTTGTCAGTTAATTGTTGTTGTTTTTTAAAAGTGTGTGATGGTTGTTTTTTTTTAGTACAACATACCAACCTCATTTTACTTATTGTTATTAGTTATTTCGTAATACGGTGGTTAATGTTGTTGAAGTACCACTGAAAATTCAGCTTCCTGTCTTCACTTTTTCAAAGAAAATTCCTCTTTTTTTGTCGTGGGTACTTATTTTATTGACCTTTCTTGACCTTTTCTTCATTTTGTGACAGTCTGAAAGAAAGCTAGCTGAACTCGATAAAGAGTTGGATCTGAAGTAAGTTGACTGCTGAAGTTTTGTCTTGTTTGATAAGGTAGTACATTGATGTGTGTGAGTGTGTATGTGTGTGTGTGTACGTATGTGTGTGTGTGTACGTATGTGTGTGTGTGTGTGTGTGTATCTGTTTGTGGCACAGAGAGAGAGAGAGAGAGAGAGAGAGAGAGAGAGAGAGAGAGAGAGAGAGAGTTTGTGTAATCTACTCAGAAAAAAAAATTACAGTAATATTGAACATGGAAAAGACTTTTAGTTTAATGAAGTTCTGTAGGTTATGTTTCAACTGATAGAGACAGATAAACTGGTTAGAATAGGGAAAGGGAGAAGATATATGTATAGATGATTTTTGCTGCTAATATTGTGGAGATTTTGATTGTAACATAGTTTGGGAAAATGTTTCTCCAAATCTGTTTTTCCCCTCAGATTAGGTAAAAATGATGGTTTGTAAGGGTGTTCAGATAAGAGCTAAAAATTATGCATGAATTTAGTTGTTTTTTATGCAGGTGTGGATGAAGACAGCAAAATTCAAAGGTTAGATAATGGTATGAACAAATATGATAGATAGGAAGAGGAGATTGGAGCAAAAAGTAATTCCAGAGCATGTACTTTTGTGTTTGAAGTCATCAGGAAGGATGTGGAAAAAAAGATTCAGAGTTCATCCAAAGCCTTGTTGAGGAATTCAAGGCAGTGGTAACACTGGCACTCCTTATGTTATCCACCATTGGTGTTCAGTGTATAATTTTTATATTGAAAAGAAAGCTTCAGTGTATAGGTGTTTGTCACATGTAAGAAATGTTATGTCGGTGGGTTTTTTGGGGTTTTTTTTTCAACAAATGTGGTCAGTCAGTGCAAAAGATCATTTAACCTCTTCGCTTTTACATATCAGACATGACCATGCATTCAGAGCTTTGACTTACACACTGTCAAATAGAGACAAAAGCATGGTATTGTGCTGTGGCACCATGCTCTCCTTTTTAACTCCACACAGAGAAATCTATGTCTATCAATACTAGAATTACAGGTACGAGGGAGTACAATTTTGGTTTATGTTCAGTTGTCTGCCGAGCGTTATGTATTAAAATTCCATAATGCAAATTGTATCTGACTGAAGTAAAATAATGATAATAATAATAATAATAAATGGAATTTATATAGTGCTGTATCTTGCAAAGACAAATCAAAGTGCTCGCATTCGACCTATTCTTACACAGTCATGCAACCAATAACAAACTATCAGTAGTTTAAACAAACAGATATTACAAGCATCTGTTTCATTCTAAGCCCGTGTCGTGTGCATGGAGCTCATCAGATTAAGTGAAGATGTTGATGTCCGTGGATGGGGGAACATGTTCTTATAATGTCAGTGAGAAGGGAAACAGCTGGGTCATTCAAGCATTCTTTTGTTGGTCTGATTTGTCATAGGCCTGATATATTTTGAGGAATAGATAATAAGAATAGATCAGCTCAGTTATCAACTTGTGTTTTCAACATTGACAAAGACTTGCCTCTGTTTATTTCTGGAATGGTTTCACTCTAAATTTGTAGGTGCTTTATAAATCAGATATGACTACATCTGAAAGCTAGTGTGTATTTGATGGCTTTCTTTCGTAGGATGAGTGGTGTTCAGTGGGTTTTGACATTATTTTCTGTCAAACTGAAAATTCCATCACTTATTGCATTTCTATATTTTTTTTAATATATATTTGAAGTGATATAGTCAGTTTTGGTTTAAACAAAACTTTATTCAGATTGTCATGCATATTCACATGTACAAAAAGGGCAAAACAAGCCAAAAGCTTACAGTGTGCTCAACATTCGAGCAGGAACAATGTTCAGCTTTTCTCTGTATTCCTTCAGAAAAATCAAAAGAGATAGATAAAGTGTGTGAGTGTGTGCGCGCGTGTGTGTGCGTGCATGCATGCATGTGTGTATGTGTGTGAGAGACGGAGAGAGAGAGAGTGTGTATCTGTATGTGCATGCACCTCTCTTTACTAAAAGTACTTACTTCTTCAAAGTATCTCCCTTCCTTATGCACCGTAGTCAAGGTAAAGTTATTTCAAAAGAAATACATTTGTTCACTTATCACAATTTTTTTCTGTCATCTTTTTGTTTTCTTATCACAGTTATTCTTCTTTTGTTGTTCAATCCCCCTTTTTCTCATCAAGCACATGGCTGTTGTTGCATGGTAGGAAAGCTCGTTTGCGAAGCGAGCGGCTGTCACAAGGGGTATTAGATGACCCCACCTGGCTTAGTCCCCGCAAAGGGTCCAACGATGCCCGCTATGAAGAGCTGGTAAATATCCACACACTTCATTGTTTGTTCAGCCTAATGAGCAGCATTCCTTTCAACCCTTATTTTGTGGGGGTTTTTCCCCTGTCCACCCAGTTTTGCTCCTCGACCAAGTATGAAGTTATGACCAATGCTTTTAATGCAGGTCAAATGTCCCTGTCTGGTAATCTCTGAAAATTGTGAATGGAAATCTTTTAGTCTGAAAAAATGGGATGAATTGTGCATCGGAAAAAAATGGGGGTGTCCAAGGAAACTTTTAGAAAACTGGGGTGATGGAAGGAAATGTTCTGTTTAAAAATTGGGGTGATTATAAAAACTAAAAAGAACCCTTCAGTTGATGACCTGGGGTGATGAAAAGAAACCTTCAACTGAAAAATTGAGATGGTTGAAGGAAAATTGGGTAGTGGTACAGAAGCGTCAATCGCAGAAAGAAAAGGAAAGAAGGGGGGGAGCGGGTAATGGAAGAAAATCTTAAGTTGCAAAATTGGGATGAGGAAAGGAAAGCTTTAGCTGAAGAAGAAGGTGACGAAAGGAATCCTTGCTCATTGTGTCATTGACTGTCTCATATAAGTTTGGACTAGAAAAAAAAGAGAGTAGAAATGAAGAGTTGGGTGAGATCATATCATTTTACTTAGGTAAGAATGTTGAACGTTGTAGGCATAAAAAGATGGGAATAAGCATGAAGAGGTTAATGTGATGTGCATTTTTGGAAATGTGTGGCTTGTTTCATGTATGGCTATGCTGTGAATAATGTACAGTCTGTATTGGTCATTATGTATTGTTTTTGTAAGATGTACTGGGAAAGCTTTGTCTTAAACTTGTGCAGTATACTTTGTCATGATTACTATCACTAATGATCTGTTTTGCTTTCCTGTGCACTATTTGATATCTAAATGGTTGGCTTTTAGTTTAGTTTTGTATATTTGCTTGTTATTTTTTATAGCAATTTTCAAAGTCTTGCATTAAGAATTTTGCTTCATAAAGTAAATTGCTTGTTTGCTTGCTCTTTCCCTTGCATTGAGTATTTATGCCAGCACTTGCACATGCATGCATGCTTATAATGCAGAAACTGAGGGCAGACTACTGTATCCACACACATGCATGCTGGTGATTATATGTATTTGAGACAGAGGGTGAAGAAGTATAGCATTACAAGATGGATAAATCATAGCATTCAGAGGTGTGTGTGTGTGTGTGTGTGTGTGTGTGTGTGTTTTTGAATGCACATGTATGCATTTGTGGACTTGATATCTTAAACTATCAGTTACTCATATGAAAACTTTTAATTTCATTGAATATTCTGTAATTAAAATCTTGCATATCCTGGCCAATGATTGTGACAATATATGCCTATTACAGCATCATTAAAATGTTTTGTATTATAATCGCCAGTGTGTACTGTCTAAATTCTTGAACAGAACAATTATAGATCTGGAAAAAAATATATTCAGTGGAAAAATTGTAAAAACTAATGATCAGTGTTAAGTATGTAGACAAGGGGGAAAATTCTTCTTGATGAAACATTTATTGTCGGTAAAGACAACAAAATTTATGTTAAAACATGATTCAATCAGTAATCTGTATAGTTATTTTATTAGCACAGATCACATTTATGCAAGAAGCAAGTGTTGAAGCATGATGTTGTTTGGCTTTGTATGTCTGAAAGCTGTCACGGATTCAAGATTTGAATGTGGGTCAGAAGGTAAAAGATCTATGACTGTGTTGTTGATATTCATGACCTGTTCATTGAAGACAAGCCGTGCTAACATTCCCCGTCCATGTTTGTAATACTGCTGCCTTAATTTAAAGTCTATTTGTTGTCAGCTGTTCTGCTAACAAGAGATAGCAATCCATCATTATCATGGGGTTTTCTACTGAATTTCAGTGAAGTATTCCATGTGTACAAACTGATGAAAGGTCTAATCTGTTTTCAGTTTCTCAAAACAAAATATTATGTTTCTTCACTTGGTTGTAAATCATATAACAAATGCTTCACATTGAGACAGAATACTAAATCATTGTTGTCACTTTTAATGTCAGGAATATGGCATAATTGTATTATACCAAAGATCTATAAAGATCATAAAACTATGTTCTGATTCCATGACATAGCAATTTTTAAAAAGTTCATTTCAGTCTATACTCTCATGAGTATTGTCACTTTTGTGTCACAGCCATATTTGAGTCGGTTTTATACCATTTTAGTCTTGTCTTAAGCCTGTTATATCAAATAGCCTCTTGAATAGTCTCTCAGATTTTAATCTAGTATGTCAAGATTACATTTGAGTCTGTTTATCACACTCGTATTTGAGTCAGTTGTGTCACCTTTGTTGTGTCATAACCACAACTGATCTAATCTCTTACCTTGAGTTTGTTGTGTCATTGTCACAATAAATTCTACTCTCTCACTTTTGAGTCTAGTGTGTCATTTGAGTCTGTTCTGTCCAGTGTGAGTCTAAATTGCGTCACAGTCACATTGAGCCTATTCCCTCACTTTTTGAGTTTGTTCTTTCACTTTTGCAACAACATCATTTCTGGGTTGTTGTTGTTTTTTTTAATTTAAGGATCAAAGGTCAACACATTGCTCTGCCATGTCCCATCATAAAAAGATTCTTTTAGTGTCTTTGTTCAATCAGGCCCAAAAAGTATGTGTATGTAAGCATTACAGTGAAGATTGCATTTCACTGGATGGTTGTATTATTTTCTTGTATGATTGACATGTAGATTATTGACTTTTTGCCTTTGCTTACACCTCTGCATAGTAGTAGTGCATCCTGATTAGAAACATTTGACTCACAGTCAGAGGATTTTAAATTCTTCTGCTAGTTGTAATGCAACTGTACCTTAATTAAACTGTCTTATCAGTGTAATGTAACTGTTTTTCGGAAATTAAAACCAGCCCTGCATGATGTATGTTGACATTTATTGTGTTCATGTTTCACTGGCTCTGTATAATAAAGTTAACATTCATTTATATGACTAAATCTGATTCTTTTCTATGTTTCATTTAAATAGCCAGAATTGTATTTCAATTCTAAAGCTTGAATTGTCTGTGTAGTTACAGAATTGTAATGATGACATTCCCCCCCCCCACCCCCTTTTTTAAAATTTAAAATACGGTCTTAATTCAAATGTCAATACTGACCCATATTTCTTTGCAAAAAAAAATTATTGTAATAAACAACGTGCACTTTCAGCCTTTTGAAAACAGGAAAGTATTTTGCAAACAAAAGATAATGGCTGTTGAAGTTGCGTATGTGCGCACATGCGTGCGTGCGTGTGTGTGAAGACTTTAAAGCATAGAGGTGTTATTATGGATTCTAACTTTTAATTACAAGTGTATTTTGTGTCTTACATTGTGTTTAATCTACTGTGTTAAAATCAATAATTATATTGAGATGTTGAATTCTTCTATTCACTTTCTGGTCTGGGTCTAGTCTTTGATTTGTTTTTCATTGTTTTTCTTGTGCGTGATGTTGTTATGTTGTTTATTATGGTGCTGTTGTATGTGTTGAGTTGTTTGTTGTGTTATTATGACGATTATTTTTCTTGTCATTCTTTCCTTAATCATTTCTGTTTCTTCTTCTTCCTCTCATTTATCTTCCAATTCAGTTTTCCTCTCTATCTTTTCTTCTGACTTTTTAAATAAAAATTTCTCCTTACTCTTTTTGCTTCAATTCTGTTAATTTCATATCTGTAAGAATATCATAGGATATAATTTGCTATAGTTCTTATGGAAGGTGGTCCTAATTTGCTTTTGTAAAATGTGAGACTGTATTGCTGTGTGTATTAATTTCTGTGGTATTTTGGAAAACATGCAAGTCGTGCTCTGCACTTTTTGCTTAGGTAGCACTTTTGTTTGCTCTGCTATCTGCACAAAGCTAGCTTGGTAACACACACACATACATGCACGCACACACACACACACACTCACACACACACAAAACACACACACACACACACACACACACACACACACACACACACACACACACACACACACACACACACACACACACACACACACACAGGATAGCCTAGTGGTTAGAACATTGTGCTCGCAATCTGACGACCCGGGTTCGATTCCTGTTCAACAGGATATTTTCCCCTGGAGTTAACATCAGTGAAGACTCCACAATCCCCAAAAGTCCTTCGGATGAGACTATAAACCAAGGCCCTGTGTGCAAACACACGCAGGACATCTTGCGCACACGTTAAATCCTGTTCTGCTTTTCAGAAGAGTAGGCCATTGTGTGCCGGTGGGAACAGATGACAAAATTTTCAAACCTGCATGCACATGGGGACTGGATGTAAAAAAAGCACATAAGTGCTTATTCCATTATCCTTAATATAAAAGAATAAAATAAAATAAATAAATAGATAAACACACACACATACATATATGCCACCATGCTTATTATTGTTATGATTGCACCTTATGTGTTGAAGTGTCTTAAGAAAGATGGAGGGGATCAGATAAAATTGTTGAATATTTTTACATTTCTGAATTTTTTTCTTCAGTTTTTTCCTTGCTACGTAACTACATGATGTTTGCAAAGGCATGACCTTTAAACAAGTATTTAATTTTTATTTATGGCAAAATTTCATGAGTTTTGTGCACAATGGCATTATTTTCATGATGCTTTATTCAGTTTTTGTCATTGTACAACCACTCCTTCTCTGAAGTGGCTAGACCGTTTTTATTGCCTTTTTGTGTGTGATGCAAAGCTCTATGACTTTTGAAATTGCATTCCAGTGGTATGGTGATGATGCTAAGAATATTTTGAAACAATGTCTTTCACTTGTTCTGAAATGTTTGTCTATTCTCTGCTGCTTTCTGCTGCTTCTCAGCCTGACCTTCACCTCCATCAACCTTTGCCCTCTGTTTCTGACCTTTCACCTTCACCTTGGGTCAGTATCATCACTGATTAGGATATTTGGCAACTGTTCTTCTAAGTGATCATCAGAAATAATGATCCTCATGTTTGTTTTCTTTCCCATTTCTGTTAATATCTCCCCTATTCCCCTCTTGGTGATGATTCTAAATTGAGTTCAGGAATCATTATGTACAGTGTGTTGGTATCTGACTGCAAATGCATATTTTGCTCATGTATGTGAAAATGAAAAATGTTCAGGTTTATGCTGTTGTTTTTAACCTAAGTGGTTCACTTTAGATAATATAAATAATGAATATTTTAGGTTTTCATGTGGTGGGGCCACTAACCTAATAGATAGTCCACATAATTATGCATACATGACTTGATTTCTCCTTTAACACCTGAAATGGTCGTTAGGACCTTGTAGTGAATTTTTCAGGCAGTGTGTCAAGTGTAAGTCATATATAGTGGATGGAGCTCATCTGTAGCAAGGTGCATGCTGGGTATATTCATGTCATCCATCCCACCGGCCATAGCTGGCTTGGAGCACTATATAAAAGGCAAATAAAGTTTTAACATGTGTGCAAAATGTTCTGCATGCATTCTTCTATGGGACTCTGGTTTGTAATGTCATCTGAAGAACTTTTCAGAGAGTGGAGGTAATATTGAAAGTTACTTTCGTGAGGGAAAAAAAACACCCTCAAAGATGACCTCATAATAGATTTAAACTTGTACAGTTACTGTCAGATTATGAATACATTGCTGTAACCACTAGGCAAATGTTCCTACAGAGACTGCGTCACATTAAACCCCAAAGCCTTTAATAAACCATACTCAGTCTATACTCATGTAAAGTGCAGATCTGGTATGCCCTGTTCCAAGTAAAGAAAGGTTCATGGCAGTCTCATGACTAGATTAAGCTAGAATAAGGATAGATGTAGGTACTAGATATATGTATATTGAGAGATAGATAGGTAAGAGAGATACATAGACAGATGGATATATGCCACTGTATTGAGTTATGATAATGCACAGATCTGTGTGTTATTTTTGATGAATATTTTTATGTAAGCCAGGAGGTTTTTCAAAGTTTTACATTCGTGCATGTTTGCATTCTAGTATTTTAAGTTGACTATTCTGTAAACACCCCCCACTCCCCTCCCCTCTTTGGTTAGAAAATACGAATCTGTTCTTGCTTCAGCCCTATGTTTCTCCTTTCTGGCTGACAATTATGTAAAATCTGTCCACCGATCTGGCATGTACAGTTCAGTTAAAATTTTGCTGTTTCTCTAAAGATTTGTAAGCCAGGTAAACTTAGTTCTTTGTTTCTTTGTTTGAGCTTCAGGGAGGGGTTTGTGTGTGTGTGTGTGTGTGTGTGTGTGTGTGTGTGTGTGTGTGTGTGTGTGTGTGTGTGTGTGTGTGTGTGCATGTGCATTACCTGGATGTGCATGAGTGACACAGGTGAATGTATTTGGAGAAGCAATACCTGTTTCCAGATGTTGCTCTTTTTTAGAATGAGCATTAATAATAGACTTTTACTATGTGTTCAGAAAGCAGAGATATTTTCAGCTTAATGGTACAAGTCTCTTCCTTTCAGTTTCATTATATTCCTAATTTTGTTCTTCTTCTAAAAATGGGCAGAAAGAAGATTTGTATACTCTGTGTGACTATCTAAGTTGTGTGAATGAAACCCATTTGTCTGTCTGATTGTCTCTCTGTCTGTCCTTTAGACCTTTCCTTAAAAGTGGAAAATCTCGCAGACTCTTCCTCCTCATCTGGGGTTTTTAAATGTTTTTTTTTAATTGTTGTCATTGTTAGTACTATTATTATCATTGTTACATGACTGTGGTTACATATTTTATACATGTCATTACATATTTCTACATGTATTTATTCCTTCATTTTATTTATTGCTGAGCAGCCAAGGAGAAGAGGCACGACACAGGAGCAGCCTTCATCATACTATACAAGTCTTCCTCTTGGTATGCCAAATTTTTCTGTTTGTTTTTCACCTCTTGTGTTGTTTTGTTACCTGATTGTCATCCTTTTTCTGTCTCTGCTTCTCTTTCGATTTGCTTCTCTCTGTCTCTTTTACTATGCCGTTTTTTTGTTTCTGTGGTAATCTGTCCCTTTTGGTGTGTGTGTGTTAGCACGTAATCATCTCTTTTGGTGTTTGTGTGTGTGTGTGTGTGTGTGTGTGTGTGTGTGTGTGTGTGTGTGTGTGTGTGAGAGAGAGAGAGAGAGAGAGAGAGAGAGAGAGAGAGAGAGAGAGAGAGAGAGAGAGTATTCAATTAAGTTGATGGAAACATTCTTCCAGGGGAAGAGAAGATTGATCTTCGAGCTAAAGAAGCTGAATCTGGTATGTTGGAATTGGTTTTTGTTTTTTCATCTTTATAAATTTAGCCCAGATGGTCTTCAGATTTTTGGTTGAGCTTTTTGTAAAGTTATAAAATAGGTGTTTGCTTTTAGGTGTTTGCTTTAGATGTTATTCTCATTATTGTTAGCAGCATTGTCAACATCGTAAGAAGCTACAGAATATTTGTGTCTTGTTGAGTCCTCTGATTGCAGGGCTCTTTGCTTTTCCTACATAGAGATCATAAAAGGATCTTGCTTTATAACAATAAGATTGATAAAATGAAGGCACTATAAGGATGTATTGCTAATTATTGCAGTCACACAGATCAGTTATTAAGATCATGTAATTATCTGACTGTGTCTTACATCTCTTTGTCTACACAGTCGTACAGATCAGTTACGCATATTTAAGGTCATGGTCGTATTTTCATCAATATTTGGTGGTTTAGCTTATGAAAATGTGAAAATACCCAGCATGCACCTGACAAGTATGCAGGCGTGTGGTAGGCAGATTTCTTGGGAGATGAAGTGTAGTATATAGGAGCATTCCTCCTGCAGTGACTCACCTGTCAGAAAACTATAACAACTGTGAATATAATATCATCAACATCAACGGTGGATCGGTGGTCTAGAGGTAACGCGCCTGTCTAGAAAGCGAAAAGTCCGGGTTCGTATCCCGTCTGGGCCCGAAACTTTTCCCCCATCCATTAGACCATGAGTGGTGGTCTGGGCGCTAGTCTTTCGGATGAGACGATAAACCGAGGTCCCGTGTGTTACAGAAAATTATGCAGCGCACGAAAAAGAACCCACGGCAACAAGAGAGTTGTCCCTGGCAAAATTCTTAGAAAAAAGCCACTCTGATAGGGAACAAAATACAGTTGCAGACCAAAAAAAAAAAAAAAAAAAAAAAAAAAGAAAAAAAGATGGGATGGCGCTGCTCTTGTGGCGACGTGCTCTCCCCGGGGAGAGCAGCCCGAATTTCACGCAGAGAAATCTTGTGACTTAAAGTGGTATAAATAAATAAATCATCTGCTGAGTGAAAGTTAACTTTTGAATGAAATGAAACTGGCTTGCCAGGCACACCTTCCTCAGATGAATACAAATGTGGTCTGAGTTCAGGGGAAAAGCCAGGATTAATGATCAGAAAATCGTAGGAATCTGAATTATATTTGACTTCTTTTTTTCCACTTAAAACTATCGATCTCCCTGATTGTAGCTTGCTGAATAGGCAAATATAATTTAGAACAGCCACAAACCATAGGAACAGCCATAACATTCCTTAATAGAAACACTTTGTTTTCATGTTAAAAATAATACGAAACAGTGTAGTTTTTGGACTGAGTTGGGCTTGTAGTGCTTTTGAGACATATGGATAAGATACCTAAGGAGACAAGATAATTTCACTTTCGTGATTATTCAGTTTAGTCGCAGTGAAGTCTAGGTCCTTTGCAGTTATTTGTCATTATTGTAAATGTTGGGTTTGTTCTCCTTTAATATTGGAAGGCTTCAACTTTCTTTTTGCTACCTTTTTTTAAAATATATTGCAGATAGTTCTAGTTTTCTCTCTAAAGAAAAAGTTTTCATATGCTTACAGACTCCTGTTCTTTGTTCAAAGGTTTTGATAAAGACTTTTTTATTTATTTATAGACTCCTGTTCTTTGTTCAAAGGTTTTGATAAAGACTCCTATTTGCTTACAAAAGTGAGTCAGAAATACACTCGCAGAAATGAACAAGAGTCAGAAATACACTCACAGAAATGAACAAGAGTCAGAAATACACTCGCAGAAATGAACATGAGTCGGAAATACACTCACAGAAATGAAAAAGAGTCGGAAATACACTCGCAGAAATGAACATGAGTCAGAAATACACTCACAGAAATGAACAAGAGTCGGAAATACACTGGCAGAAATGAACAAATATGCCAACAGAAAGAAAAGAGGGGGATGGCATTGACAGGGCAGTGTGACACCCCAGAAAGAAAGGCTGGAATTTAATGCACATTGGCATCTTCCTTTTTAATAAAACAGTGGCTCACAACACAGTGTAGCAATGCAGTGCAAAGAACCTTTAAGTAGAAGACAGCTTTTTGTGTTTATTGTTTAGAACTTTAATATTCAGTTTGTTTGCTTTGACCCAAGCTAACTCATATTGTTTCATGCACATAAGCGTTTATTCCATTATCCTCGATATAAAAGAATAAAAATAAAATTAAAATAAAATGCTCTGAGTGAGTTCTTTTTTCTTTTCTTTTATATGAAGATAATGGAATAAGCACTTGTGTGCTTTTTTTTACATCCAGTCCCTGTGTGTATAAATTTTTGTAAATTTTGTCATCCGTTCCCACTGGCACACAATGGCCTACTCTTCAAAACAGCTGAACAGGTTTTAACATGTACACAAAATGTTCTGCGTGAGTTGGGACACGGGACCTCGGTTTATAGTCTCATCTGTAACCACTGGGCTATCCTGTCCTGTCAGTGTGTGTGTGTGAGAGAGAGTGTGTATGTTGTGTGTGAGTGTGTGTGTGTGTGAATTGCTCATGGATTTATTTTGTTATTGTAAGAAAATCTTGACGTAGAATAGAATTGTCAGCATAGAGTTTTACCATTTTGGAACTTTTTTCTTTTTATCATTTCCTTTTTCAGTTAGATTTTATGAGTTAGAAATGAAAAATTACTGGTGATTTGTGTTGTTTTTTTCTTTCCATTTCTCATGACTGCATAATGATAAACAGGAGGTACTAACAATATTTTAGTTACAATGTAATTTTCACTGTACTGAGTGCTTAAAAAAACACTAACAAAACAGAATGAAAGTACAAGTTTGTTGTAAGAATGAAATTGTGGGAAAAAGGACATGTTTGAAATATTTGTGACACCTCTGTAGTGTGTGTGTGTGTGCGTGTGCGCATGTGTGTGTGTGTGTGCATGTGTGTTTGTGTGTGTGTGTGTGTGTGTGTGTGTGTGTGTGTACATGAATGGGTAGTGGGTGGATGCATATTTGTTACAAAGGAAAACAACCCCTTTTTACTCTCCCTCTTGGAAACTGTTCCTGCTTGTTGTTGTTGTCTTCAGTTGTGATATCTATGATGATTTAAGGCCCTGTGTCCATAAAGTATAGATGCCATAGAGACATCAAGTGGGGTTTTTTATTCATTAAATAATTTAAAGAAGTTTAATCTATTTCATACATCGTTCTGTATGTAACTACTGTCTGTGTGTTACCACAGGCTCTGGCTTTGTGAGTAGACTTTCCTGCAGTCTGATGGTTTTTCTGTTTGTGTGGATGTCTCTTATTAAGGAGGTCCGTTTTGAATCCTTAGTGTGAAGTATATCAGAAGAACAGTGTCACAAGCCCTAATACTAGCAAGTATGAAAAGGTGCCTATTTCAGGCTTTTATGAGGTTTGTGCCAGATTTTATATTTTGATGGTATTTGAGTGTCGGAGGAGAAACATCAGCATAATTATTTCCAAGTTCAGAATGTATCTGATACATGAGCAGATCTTGTCGTGGATTTTTTCTTTAGGTGTGGGAAGAAGAGTGTGTGTGTGTGCGTGTGCATGCGTGTCTGTGTGTGTGCATGCATGTGTGCATGCGTGCATGTGTGTGCACGTGTGCATCCATGTGTGTATATCTCTGTATCTGTGTGTGTGTTTAAAGTCCATATTTGACAAGGAAGACAAGAAATGCTGTGTTACATATTCTGTCTTTTATCTAATTTGAAGTGAAGTGAGTGTCTCTGTTAACATTTTGTTTCTGTCAAGCATGAGAAGAGTGCTGTATGTTTGAAATCCTAGTTTTATGTGTTTCGCCAGGCATGAGGCTCTGACTGTTAAAGTCATAGTTGTGCCAGACTTGTGATGAAATGTGTTTGTTGCAGGCCCTGATTCCTCCGAGTTCGAAAAGAAGCGGCAGCAAGAACAGTACCGCCATGATTTGGAAAAACAGATACAGGAGGCTGCTGACGGCAAACAGAGGTAACTTAGTATCTGACTGTTCATGCATTTGAAACTTTATTTCTGACTGTTCATTCATTTGAAACTTTATATCTGACTGTTCATGCATTTGAAACTTTATATCTGACTGTTCATTCATTTGAAACTTTATATCTGACCGTTCATACATTTGAAACTTTATATCTGACTGTTCATTCATTTGAAACTTTAAATCTGACCGTTCATACATTTGAAACTTTATATCTGACCGTTCATACATTTGAAACTTTATATCTGACTGTTCATTCATTTGAAACTTTATATCTGACCGTTCATACATTTGAAACTTTATATCTGACTGTTCATTCATTTGAAACTTTATATCTGACTGTTCATGCATTGAATGAAAATCACTGATCACTATAAATCATGTTCATGTGGTCTTACCGATTATAATGAAAATGCATGTAGTCTTGCTTTTTGAGCAGAAACAGATACCATAGTGTAGCGTTAATTCTGCTAGTTGGCCACAGAGCTTTGTTCTGATAAGAACTGCCCTTCATTTTCAAGTGTTGACAGAAAAATGTGCCTGAATTTTTTCTGGAGCTTTTGTGCTTTTTGCTGATATACTGAGAAAGGAATTTGCGCAGCTCTTTCTTTTAAAGAACCAAATTAGTATGTTTACAAGTCCAGCTTTTTATGAATTAGAGCAAAGAAATGGAGACTGCTTATTATAGTCCTTTTCTGTATAGATACCTGTATTTATTAGATGCTTAAAACAGTTTTCTGTCTCTTTATTATCTTTATCATTTGTGTATTCATTCTCATCTGCATTCTTTTTCTCTCTTTACTTGAACATAGAAGCAGGTAATTTGCATTCATTTTTGTTGTTGTTGTTAGTGATAGATGCTTTAGTTTAACATGTTCTAAACTGTATATGATCAGTATCAGTCCTATTGTTTTCTGTTGTAATTGTTTTCTAGTGAAGCTGTATATGATCATTATCAGTCCTATTGTTTTTTCATGGTAGTTTTTTTCTAGTGAAGGCTTATATGTCCATGTCTAGCATGCATTTAAAAAAAAAATCCTTTCCTGCAGACGTTTTCAGAAAGGGAATGCTGGTGGTCGGAAAGTAGGCTCTGGGTAATGATTTGTCTGTTTTCTATTTCAACATGTGGTGTATGGGTGTATCATGGAATGGAGCGCGTCTTTCCCCTGTGTCCTGTGCTTTTTGGCATATGATACTGTAGCTTTATATGATTTGTATTTCAGTCACAGCTTTCGGTGTACGGGTGCAATGATTTTGTTGATTGATCTCCTATAGGGCATGGGATTTTGAGTTTTTGCTGATGGGTGTGTGTGTGTGACTTTGTGTGTGTGTGTGTGTGTGTGCGCATGCGTGCGTGCGCATGCGTGCGTGCGTGTGTGTGTGTGCTTGCTTTGTTGTCTGCATTTTTATAGGTTAGTGCATAATGTGTGGTTGTGGGCATAATCAGATATGAAGCTAATCAGATCATGTGAATGATCATGACCTTTCATAGAAAAGTCAATCACATTTTCTAATACCTAAAAAGTGTGGACCATTTGTAAGCTTGCTTCTCCTTCTTGTTTTTCATAATGGAATGAGTTCGTCTGACAAGAAAAGTTTTGGGGTTTTAAAAAAATAATTCATCCTCACTTTTATGTTTATAAAATATGTGACTGGGTTTATTGCATTTGAAATACAAAGTATCAAGTCTGGAAACATTGTGTCAGTCGAAAAAGATTGCATTAGAGTTGTACTTTGTTTTTCTTGGTGGCAACAAATTAAGATTTAACATTTAAATGGAACTGGGTTTTAAAAAAAATTGTTGTGGTTGATTGTATTTAGATGTGGTCTCTGTCAGTGCCTGCGTCACAGTCTGTGTTGTTGACAGACAAAACCTAGCTGGCAGAGTTATGATTCACTGATATGTTCGAAGCTTACTGTGGGTATACACACATACCAGTTTGTCACAATTTTTTTACACTGGCTTTTTTGTCAAATCACTTTTATATAAAACTGATTGGAAACTTCGTATCTGATTTGATAGTATGTATTTTGGTAGTAGATAAGCACATGTGCCTACATGATATCTGTCTTGTGTAAGCATTTGCACATGAATCTTACCTGCATGTGTATTTGCTCTAACACACACACACACACATACTCATGCATGTGCACATTCACACAAACACACACACACACACGGACACACACACACACACACACACACACACACACACACACACACACACACACACACACACACACACACACATACACACACACATGTGCACTGAAACACACGCACGCACGCACGCACGCACGCACGCACACACACACACACACACACACACACACACACATTTCACTGTGACTTCAAAGACCAGTGCATGACTGTGCCTGTGCTTTGTATTCAAAGAATCAACTTCTTTCTTTGAAAAATCTCTCTATTTGTTTTGAATGTTGTCAAAACTTTATATTAGGAGCGAGTTGATATTATACAGCATGAGATTGCTTTATTCTTCCTTCCCTTGTGTATGCATTTTTAAAACAAAGTATCAAAGCACAGTTGTATTTATAAGATTTGCAAGCACTACCAAACACTGTACTTTCACTTGACTGCATTGCATGTTGTGTATGTAGAACTGACATTAATTTTGTTGCTTTGCCTGAAAGAGAGCTTTTCCCACTGTATTGACTACAAAGTCTTTCTTCTTTTTATTATTATTATTATCATTATTATTATGCTTCCGTTCCTCTGCTAGAACTCTGAGGCTCACTAATGGTGAGATTTTGCATAAGCGACTGCTTTTGTCCATCATGAAGGTAGCTGCATTCTGACTTCGGGGAGGTATACTGGGTATGTTTGTGTTTTTGTAATCCACTGAACGCTGACATGAATTGCGGGATCTGTAACCTGCATATTTGATCTTCTGGATGGGATAGCTCAGTGGTCGGAGCACTCGCTTTCCCACAGCCAAGTTAAGCAGCGTCGAGCGTGGTTACCAGTTGGATGGGTGACCGTTTGCGCGCCTTGGCTTCAGTACAGTTCCCCCAGTTCACCCAGCTGTAAATGGGTACCTGCCCTCTTTAGGGTCAGGGAAGGTAAAGCAGCGAGGGAGAGGAGATGGGCGCCGCCCTCAATTTGCTGGCCCTAGAGAAGTGAGGTCTCTGACGCCTCGCTCCCCTACGACCTTATAGGTTATGGGACTCCTTTACCTTTTACTTTTTATGTGTATATACATGAAAGGAATTAAGGCACTGGTAGGTCAGCACTTGAAGTTGACCTGGGAGATTGTAAAAATCCCCACCCTTGATTCACCAGATGCAGCCGAGATTCAAACCCTTGGCTTCATGGACCCATGGGATTGAAGTCGAGCTGTCTTAACCAGTTGGCTATAGTGTCCATCTTTTTGCCTATACTTTACGTTGTAGATTGTGTAGAATTTCTTGTTTTTACATGGTTTTGCATTTGGTGTTAAGGGATTATCCTGTAGATGCCTGTATCTTAACGTCATTATTTGTATCGTTTGGTTATATTTCTGTCATTGAAATCATTCCTTCTTTATTTGTATGATTTTATAATTTTTGTTGTTGTATTGATATTATTTGACATTGTAGCAGTCTCATTGGCTTTTATGCTCTGTAACATTGCTTTTGTAGCAATCTCATTGCTTTCTTTTGTATTTTATTTATTATTATTTTGACTTTTTGATTTGTTTTTATTTTTGTTTTGGCTTTTTGTTTATTTGGTTGTTTGTAGATTAACAAGACACTTTAGATTATATGGAGTTTTTTTATATCTTTTTTGTTGTGTTTAGAACGGGGTGTTTATAAAAAAAAAAATCCTGAATAAAAATGAATTTGAGTTGCAAGTGTCTGATGTTGTTGAGAACTTGCTTGTCCTGCGTTCGAACCCCAAAAAGCAGCTTACTTTTAGATCAGTTTTCTTTCTTTTTTGTCTTTCTGTCTTTCCTTCTTTCTTTCTTTCTTCCTCTTTTTTATGTTATGCACATTATTAAGGAGGGCAAGAATGAGGGGGCTATGCATAAATAAACCACAAGTGAGGTTGATTAGAGTTTTAGGGGGATACTTTAGAATATTGTATGAATCTGTTTTAACTTATCCCTTTAAAACTCTTATGAACCTCACATGTGGTTTATGTATAGGTAGCCCCCACATACTTGCTCTCACTGATAATCTGGATACCATGCCAAAAAATACTAAGGGAAAGAAAGAAAGAAAGGGGAAAACAGAAAGAAAGGAAAAAAAAAGAGAAAGAAAACTGTTTTTGAGTGCTTTGATTTGTTTTCACAAGATATAGTGCTGTATAAATTCCATGTATTATTGTTATTATTATCTAAAAGTAGGCTGCTTTTTTAGGGTCAGCAGGGCAGATTGATGAGGAGGAAGTTGGTCACCCAGGTCACAGGCAACTTCAGGACTCTTCTGAGGCACACGCACAAGAAGTGCTGAGGTTCCTCCCAAACACCTAGCCTCCCATCTAAGCTGCCTATTGTATCTACCTCAAAATTTCACTAATGGAAATCTCCACCCAGACTTGAAGCTTATGAACATTTTCTATTCACTCCATGGGATATCATATAAACTGTGTATAAATAATCTATATAAAAAAAGAGAAAATAAAGAGAATAAGTTGAATTAGAGAATACTTTTGATGAATATCATGAATTTGCATGAGCAAAACAGATGTCTGCATCTACACATTTGAAGATTTCTATTCAGTATAAGTAGAGAGATGCCTACAACAATAGTATCCACGATAGGATTTGCTGCAAAAGTGGTGATCAGCAGAGTTTTTTGCTCTTGGACATCCTCTCCTTCTCCAGAGATATGGAAGTTTACTTTCTTTTCAAGCTTTCAAGTTCAGAACACTGTTGAACTAAACCATGTTCACAAAGTTAGAACTACCTATGCCTGTGCATGTGAGACTCACAAACATGTTAAAAATTGACCATGATCTACACGTTGATCTGAACTCATTGCAGTCGCTTTATTCAGTGATCTATCCTGTGAGAAACTGTTTTGGCTATTTAAAAAAAGAATTCAGATAATTCAATTAGATTGATGAAAGGAGACGGGTTGCAATATAAAAAGTTTATTTTGTGTACTGTTTATATTTATAAAGATTTTCTTTTCAATTTAGGTATATGCCTATGTGTAGATTGTTTTAAATCAAGTCAGCAAATGCTACAAACATAAAAAGTGTGGACACTCAGATGCTTAATTTTCCAAGGTATATAAGTAACAGCTAAACCACAAAAAAGACTGATTTTACTCACAGTTAAAGTTGCCTCATCCTCAAGAGTTGGTTTTGAAGTCAGTAGTTTTCGTATTCACTGAAAATCAATTAACTTCTTATTGCTGGCATCCTGAAATGTAAAAAAAAAAATGCTTTGCCAAATTATATTATTTAATTCTTAGAACACTTTACTACAATCAGTGAAAAGATGAAGGAAAGCAACTCTATGCCAAGGGAAAGAGATGATCTAACAGCACAAGTAGTTTCCCTTTGATTGAACACCTTTCAGTATGTAAAAAAAATACTGATCAATAACGTGCTGTAGCTAGGGTTGTGGCACAGCATTTTGTAACATCTAGACAGCCATACCTGTAGCACCACCTCAACTCCGATGAGTTAATCACTCACAACACAACATCAACAAAGTGGTCTATGCCAATACAACACTTCCTGACAGTTGTCAACCAACTTTTTCATTTGTCTAAACCAAAATAGAGTCTGTGGTGTGGATGACAGGAACACAAAACACAAGTCAAACAAAAATAAAATACATAATCATCTCTACTGATCCATCAGAAATTGCAGGATACATTTCCATGGCTAAATTATCACAAAACATTCAGTCTTCAAAAAGTGGATATGAAATCTGTGCATTGGAGCCACATAATATCCTCATCTGGAAGACCAAACGTTCAGTTTCTTTTAGACAAAGGAACGGATCCATGATTTATGAAGAGCATAAAAGCCTCCACAGCCAATGCTGTGATCACAGCACTGGGGGAGAAGAGAAGGTGGTGGGATGTGGCAAGAGCAGGGCGGAAATGATATGCAGTACCTACACACATGCAGAAGTATATAAAGAAAAACAGCATGTTCACCAACACACATGCAGAAACGCATGCACACATGTATGCACAAACATACAATTTGTGCTTGTGTTCATACACATGCACACAAACACACACACACACTCACACAATCTTACACTCATACACACACAAACACGCACACACACACACACACACACACTCACACACACAAACACACGCACACAAACACACACACAGAGCCAGGAAAGCAAGCATGGATTCCTGGTTGTTGGTTGAATGCAAAGGTTTTGGGTCCTAATTAAAATCAGTTGAAGCATATGAAAAAGACAAGCTGCCCATACATTTTTCACCAATAGCAAGCGTGTGTATACATCACATATCATTGATTATTGTGAGGAAGTTATTGAGTTTTGGAAGTCACTGAATGGGGAATTGATTGTAGTATTGTGTGTGTATTTGTATGGCCTCTTTCATAATGAATGTAAAGGAACGCAGAGAGAGAGGAGAGAGAGAGAGAGAGAGAGAGAGAGAGAGAGAGAGAGAGAGAGAGAGAGAGAATATTAGTAAAATAACGGCCATTGCATAAATTGAGTCTCTGGAATCTTTTCTTGCCAGGATAAGTTTATCCATGTGTGTATGCGTTTGTGTGTTTTTATTTGTTTTATTCATTTTGAGGATAATGGAATAAGCATTCATGTGCTTTATTACATCCAGTCGTCATGTGTATGTGGTTTTGTAAGTTTTGTCATCCGTTCCCACCAGCACACAATGGCCTACTCTTCCAGCAAGTGGAACAGGTTTTAACATGTATGTTTGTTTGTGTGTGTGTGTGCATGCATGCATGCGTGTGTGTATGTGCATGCACGCGCATCAGTTTATCTATGAATATGTGTGTGTGTGTGCATGCGTGTGTGTGTGTGTGTGTGTTCAAGTACTCCCATGCAGTTGCTCTGATATCTGAGTGCATATGTGTGTGTGTGCATGCACGCTTCAGCAATTTACAAACATGTTTTCAGGTTTGCTGGAAACGTCTAGAACTATGTTCATGCCCCCATCCCAACTGTGTACAGAGCTGCCTGAACACTGTGCGTGCATTGCAGAGAGAAAGCCATGGACCTGAAGGTGGACTACTCTGGCTACATTGACCCGGAGGTACGGAGGATCCCCACACTGGTGACGACCCGAAGACCACGGCAGGTGCCAGCCAGGTCATACCAGTCCACTGCTCTGCTGGACAGTCTGGACAAACTGGACCAGATCAGGTGACCGCTTGGCTACTTCTTCTTCTTCTTCCTTTTTTGTCATGTTTCTCCCAGGGAAGGTTTGACATTGATGAGCCTTCTCCATCTCTCTCTGTTTTGAGCTTCCTCCTTATTTATGCCCCTTTCTCTAAGATCATCTGCAATACAGGCAGCCCAGGTTTTGCTAGGGACTGCTTGGCTACACTCTCCTTAATTAAAAAAAAAAAAAAAAGGATACGTCTGGGGTTTTTTGTATTCCAGTAATAATCAGGGCAAACAGCCCCAACTTGAAAATTGGGTAGCTCTACCTGGGGGAGCTTAATGTCACTGTGCAATACTATCCTTATTTTTCCCATGTCTGTGTGTATATTGTGGGTGTTTTTTTCCCCATAACAGAACTTTGCCAGGTTGAGTGGATCGAGGAAAAGTTCAAGTTTTCAAATGGGAGTCGAACTTGCGACTTCTCACTCGCTATACTGGTGCATTACTTCTAGACCACTGATTGGAAATCATATTGTTCATACCCTCTTTATCGTATCATCAGGAAGACTAAAATAAGTGCCGCAACTCATGCTCTAACGGATGAAGAAATGGGGGTGGGGTGAATGTTGGAGAATCTGGCTTCAGATGTGATTGAATCCACAACCTGTCTTTTTCTAAATGGGTGCATTACCATTGGACCACTGAGCCAGCTGTGGTCATCAACATTGTGTTTACCATTTGGGATTTTGAAACGCTTGTTTCAATCTGATTTTGTGTCCATGAATCAGGGAGTGTAAATTTGTGGTTTTTAGTTTAAAGGTTGTCTTTGTTTTTTATTATAGTGTAAAAAAAAGTGTTTTGTAAATCATGTAAGTCAGCTGAAGATACATTGCAGGAATTTTGCCATCCAGTTGAGGTTTTTTTTAATTCTCCTTCATATGTGTGAATGTGCTAGTCTTGAGTAATTATGCACTTGCACAGTCTCAGTGAGTTTAATGCATACATGCTTTTGATCCTTTATCAACATTTTCTATATGTAGAATGTTGTGTAGTGAGTCCAGAGATATGAGTCTAGAGGATTGTTTTTGTTAGGCAGTGCATTGTATTAACAATGGTCAGTAAATGGAAGAACATTTCTAAAAGTTAGTTGATAAAGTTATATGTCAAATGATGTTTCTCCTTCAAGGATTTGGTCAAGAAATTGGAGAAAAGTTGTAGGCACTAGTTGAAAAAGTTACGTCAATAGAAACTTCTCATTCAGGGATGGATTATTGGTTTATGGCATGACTGTTCGATGATGTATTCAGATCTTGTTCTTCAACCACAGTTTTGTCGCATGACTGTATATCTTTTAATAACGTTTTTTTATCTGCTGACAGTCCCAGGTCAGAGGTTATCCTCGGGCGTCGTCGTTTGGAGGACTTCAATCGGGGGGAGCGGCTGGGGGGCGCCCTGCCTCTGCACCGGGGCACTGCGCGGGGTGGAGGCATCGGGGCAGCAGACACGGGGTTTGAAGCCATGATGGACGCCCCACGCCTGTCCTCCCTAGCTCCACCCCCTGGCCTGGAGTACCAGCCTGCGTAAGTGGCCGGCAGCGAGAGAATCGAATGTAGGGCACACGGGCACCGCCCTTCAGGTATTTGACATATCTCTTCTTGAAAAGGGGGATTTACTGTTGCACAACCGCGCTGAAGTTGTATGCACTGGGCCTGACTTGTCAGGCGCTTAACAGCAGCGCAATTCATTTTTGCTTACATGATAGAAAACAGATAGTTGCTGTCTGAGCGTTTAAAGAAGAAGACGACAATTACATGATATCATACACTGTCATAATCAGAGCAACAACAAACTGAGAGCTTATATCATGCTTGACCATTAAGCTCACTTGTTGGCATCACCAAGTTCAGTGTTAACTGCCACACCCATAATCCCCCTTCTGCATTTGCTCCGGTCTTCGCTGTACTGCCCTGCTGACTTCATGGATTTTCATTCCACAGGATTCTTGTGATGCTGCCAATGAGAGAAGCTGGTGACCATTAAACTACACACAGTAAACTTAAGTAATGATGGAAGATCATAGTAACTTGTCATGTTAAAGCAAAAAAAATAAAATAAATAAAAACATGCAGTGAGGGCCTTAAATCAGTAACAGAGATTATTTTTTTATGGAAAAAGAATTTCAGGGGGAAAAATTCAACAGATTGAAGAGGAAAAAAAGACAGAAACCAGATGCTGTAAAGTATCAGAGGCAATAAGCCAAAGTCAGTGAGACAGAAATGACACAGACACGCCCATCCATGTAGTATTTCCTTGTTCCTTTTCTTTTATTTCGAGGATAATGGAATAAGCATTCATGTGCTTTTTTTTTACATCCAGTCCCTGTGTGTATGCAGTTGTGTAAATTTTGTCATCTGTCCCCACCAGCACACAATGGCCTACTCTTCCGAAAAGTAGAACGGGTTTTAATATGTGTGCAAAATGTTCAGCATGCGCTCGCATACGGGACCTTGGATTATAGTCTCATCCAAAGGAATTTGGGGGGGAAGTGGAGTTGGCACTGATGTTAACTCCAGAGGAAAAAATCCACTTGAATGAGATTCAAACCTGGGTCAGCAGATCACGAACACAATGCGCCTCTCTCTAACTACCAGCTTATCCTGTCTCCCAAGCATGAAACAGTATTTTTCATGAAGTGTACTTGTTGTGTTGCAGGTCCTACATCACTCAGGGAGGGACAGGGGGGTTGGGTCAGAGCTCTGTGGACGATGCCTACACTTTCTACGCAACGCACAACCCCCTGGTGGAAGGGGCAGGTATGAACTCATTCATCCTTTATAATGATGAAAATCCCATTTCATTCTTTAGAGAAAAGGAATGATTTTAAAGTACATAGTGTTGATAAAGCAGGTGGACATTTTTTTGTGGATCTTCCCCAGAATTTCTGTCATAGAATGGGTGTGGGGAGTTGTATGTGCTTTGTAAATCAAACATTGATTGATTCCTTCATTTGTAAGTGATTGGAGAGGGCATAAAGAAGCATTTCATTTCTGTTTCTGTTTTCTTGTTCTCTCTTTGTGGTTTTGTTCATTTATTGACTTTTCCTGTCACTCCTTTAACACATGGCTTTTTCTTTCTTTTGGAATTGCCTCTGTGTTTATACATCATTTGTGTTTTATTCATTTTATGTATCATCTATTCATATACTTTCAATGTGTCATTTGTGTCAAATTGAATCATTAAAAGCTTGAACAAAAATTGTGTAAAAAGAATTGGTGTGTGAACACTATTTTTTAATGCCCTCCCCCTATTTTCTCACAAGCATTATATGTGGTATTCCTAGAATGATTTGAACATCATTTTGAGCTGTTGGCAGGCACTGTAGCTGAGTAAAAATATAACTTCCATCCCATATTTCTTTCTTTCTTTCTTTCCTTTTCTTTCTTCTTCTTCTTCTTCTTCTTCTTCTTCTTCTTCTTCTTCTTCTTCTTCTTCTTCTTCTTCTTCTTCTTCTCCTCCTCCTCCTCCTCCCCCTCCTCCTCCTCCTTGTCGTCGTCGTCGTCGTCCTTCTTCTTCTTTTTATTTATTATTCTTCTATTTCGAGAATAATAGAATAAGCACTTGTATGCTTTTTTGCATCCAGTCCCTCTGTGTATGCAGTTTTATAAATTTGTCATGCGTTCCCACCTGCGCACAATGTTCTACATATCCTAAAAGCGGAATGGGTTTTAACGTGTGGACAAGATACATAATGGAATGGTAACCACTTTTTTCAAGAATAGAATCAGTGCAGAAATCAAGAGAAAAAAAACAAACTGTTGTCGACACACAGACATAAGAAATTGTGGTCTGTACTTTAGTAAAGTGTTTCAGTTTCCTTTCGCTTTCGTTGTACGATCATCAAGGATGTAAACCTAATACTTGTTCTAATTTTCTTCTGTTTTTTTTTTTTTTATAGCTTGGTTTCCTTTCATGGATTCCTTGTATCCTTACAGTAAGACGAAAGCACTTAGCATGCAACCAGTTTTGTGTTCATTGTTTTCAAAGCATGGTTCTTGTTTTAAGTGCTAGTGTTTTGGCAGTTTTTAATTTATTTATTCATTCATTCTTTTATTTATTTATTTATTCTTTCATTTCGAGGATAATGGAATAAGCACTCATGTGCTTTTTTACATTTAGTCCCTGTATATGCAGTTATGTAAATTTTGTCATCCATTCCCACCGGCACACAATGGCCTACATTTCTGAAAAGCAGAACACGGGTGGGCAAGACGTTCTGCACATGGGACCTCAGTTTATAGTCTTATCTGAAGGACTTTTAGGGTGAGTGGAGTTGGCAGTGATGTTAACTCCAGAGGAAAAAAATCCTCTTAAACGAGATTTTAACTTGGGTCAGCAGATCACCAGCACATCACTCTAACCACCAGGCCATCCTGGATATACAAACACACCCAGCATGCACCCAGTACCTGGAGAGGGATGGGCTCCACCAGGTTGAACTCTCAGAAGAGGCGCGGCCTGAAAAATTCACTGCCTTGCTCCAGTAACTCCTCAAGGAGTGAACAGAGATATGATTATCAGCTGTAAGAAAGATGAAATGCTTGAACAAGTCTTTTTTTTTTTCTTAGTGTTTTGTTTTGTTTTGTTCCTTGGCTAGAGCTCCGAGGTTCACCCATGTAATATTTTGCACCTGCGACTGTTTTTTCCCACCTTGAAGGTAGCCACATTCCAACTTCAAGATGAATGTTGGGTATGTTCGTGTTTCTGTAACCCACTGAACTTTGATACGAATGACGGGATCTGTAACGTGCATATTTGATCTTCTGCATGTGTATATATGTGAAGGGAATTAAGGCACTGGCAGGTCTGCACTTCATCTGGGGAATTGTAAAAATTCTCACCTTTAATTCACCACATACTGCCAAGATTTGAACCTACAACTTCATGGACCCATGGGATTGATGTTGAATCGTCTTAATCACTCAGCTATAGCATCTGACTTCTTAGTAAATGAATGAACAGACAATGGTAGCCACATCATTCAAGAATAGAGTCAGTGCAGAAATAAAAAGAAAACAAAACAAAACACCCCAAACGGTTGTGCAAACCCAGACATAAGAAACTGTGTTGTGTACTTTAGCAAAGTGTTTGTTTACTTTCGCTTACATAATACGATCATCAGGGATGTAAACCTTACACTTATTCTTTCTTTTTTCTTTTCTTTTGTAGCTGGGTTTCCTTTCATGGATTCCTTGTATCCTTACAGTAAGACGGAAGCACTTAGCATGCGACCAGTTTTGTGTTCATTGTTTTCAAAGCACGGTTCTTGTTTTAAGTGCTAGTGTTTTGTCAGTGATTGAGGAAGATGGTTGAGGAGAGCAAGTGAGTTCCAGTCCCAAACACTCTGTAACTTGACTTCTCTCTGAACTTCTCAAGGAGTCACTGGGGCACCTCTCTGAAGCTTCAGGCAGTGTTTTGGCCATGGCGATCCTGGCAGAGCCTGTCGTCGTCAGGTTTCAGGCTGCATGCTGGGTGTGTTCGCACAACCCACACCACTGGTCATAGATGGCCTGATTTTCAGCATAATATGGATAGGTTTTGAACATGTGCACAGGCTGTAACACTTGTTTTCATACATGGGACCTGTATTCAAAGTGACACCTAAAGGACTTGAAGTCAGACCCAGTGCTGAGAAAAAAAGGATCCCCTCAAAGTAGGGAGACTTGAACCCACACCCTTCAATGACTTCATCATGTCATGAGTCTGATGCTCTTGACTGCTGAGCTGTTGTCCATGAGCTTCTTCACTGCTTAGTTCAGTATGCACGTGCATGTTAAACATCCTCTGTCATGGGACCTGTGAGGCCAGTGTGCTTTCTGTCCGTGTAAGCATGAACCTGTTTGAAAGACATTTCATGTTTCTGTTTCTGTTTGCCGTTCTGCTATGTGGGTTCCTTGGGTTGATTCATCGATTCCTAATTTTGTTGTCAGGGAACAAGCTGAAAACCACCACTACACATTTGCTGTCAACAGACAAAATGGCCTTAAAAATGAAAAATCACCAGTGACATAATGACTCCTATGATAGACACATTTTGACATGTTTGGCCACCGAGCTTTTTGTTCTTTGGTGTGTTTTATTTCATTGTTTCTTTGTTTGATTTTGATTTTATTCTGTTCTCTGCAAGCCCATTGTGCTTATTGATAACCATATCACTAGAATGCTATATCACTTCTATTATTGCCAAGTTTCCCCCAGGCATGTGTGTGTGTGAGTGTGTGTGTGCATGTATGAATAGCTCAGGAAAAGGAAAAGAAAGAAAACAGATTTAACCACTAGACTGCCTTACCCCGGAAATTTTCCGGGGCTAAACGTGCACCCTATACGCCTACAACCCGTAAAATTTCCGGGGTGTCGAACCGAAGTAAACAAGCCTGCTTCCTTGACTACAGTTAAAGGGAAACAACTCCAAACTTATTGAAGGTCACTCTCCTGTTGCTTGGCAACATTCAGCTGCAAAAACCGTACCAAAAACGATCGTTTTTTAGCTCGTATTTTGTGTTTTTATGCATGACTGTTTTGGAAGTTCGTGTTCAAAATGGCTGACACTTCTTGTTGAAGGCATAAGTAACTTTACACAGCTGTAAAATTGGCAAATAAAACTGTAGATTTACCTAACAGTGATGAAAACGATCGTGTATGATTCAGCTGATTGTGCATTTAAAAATAAAGAATTCGATTTGGCCTAGACTTATGTTTGACGTTATTGAGATCGGGAGTACTCAGAATGACAGTGGTGATCAAGAAATCGTATTTTTGGTCAATTTTTTTACATTTTAAATATAGTTTTGCAGTGAAATAGCATGCTAACTAATTTGAGCTTGCCTCGAAGTAATCTACGATATATATACTGTCATTAGGCAGACTATCAGGAATATTCATGTGGTAGTTTCTGAGTAAGAGGGATATGAACATAGCAGTGGTACATAAGAATTTTATTCCCCGGCATATAGGGTGCACTTGCACTGGGCAGTTAAGAGGTTAATAAGCAAACAAGAGTTTTTCAAGCTAAAATTCTGTAGAAAGAACCACCCATCAAGGCAAAACAAACAGATGCGCACACGTGCGTGCACTCACACACTTACATACACACACACCCTTACACACACACACTTACATACATACACACACTCTTACACACACACACTGCCCCCCATCCCTCCCCTGTCTAATATCACAACTTGTGAAGAGACGTAAAAAAATGAAATTGAACACTGACACATACCCACAACCATGCAAACCTTTGCAACACACTTCTACTCTGTATTGCCATAATCATTATGCTTAATCGACATAATTATGTAATCGACAGTTGGAGGAGGAGAAGGTGGCGGCGGTGGTGGTGGTGGTGGTGGTGGGGGTGGTGGTGGTGTTGCCCCGGGTGGTCGAGGTGGTCGACGTGTGCGGGGAGACCAAGAGGTGTTCTACGCTGGGGGAGGGACCTCCAGGGCTCGCATGGAGGCAGAGAAGTGAGTTCAGCATGGTTGTGGTCCTGTGTTGAGTGGTCCGGTCCTGTCGGGCTCTGTTTCCTTCACTGGGTTCGTCTGTACTGAAAATTTTTTATTTTTATTATTTATTTCATTCTTTTATATCAAGGATAATGGAATAAGCACTTATGTGCTTTTTTACATCCAGTCCCCATGTGTATGCGGTTTTGTAAATTCTGTCATCTGTTCCCACCGGCACACAATGGCCTACTCTTCCGAAAAGCGAAACAGGAATTAACGTGTGCATAAGATGTTCTGCGTGCGTTCGCACACGGGACCTCGGTTTATAGTCTCATCCAAAGGACTTTGGGGAGAGTGGAGTCTGCACTGATGTTAACTCCAGGGGAAAATATCCCCTTGAATGGGAATCGAACCCAGATTGCGATTGTCAGATTGCGAGCGCAATGTTCTAACCACTAGGCTATCCCATCCCATCTATCTGTTGGTCAACTTGTCTAGCTGTTTCCAGTTGCTGGTTGTGTGTCTGTGCCTGTGATACCTTGCATGACAGTTTGTTTCTCCTTCTTTTGTTGTTGTTGTTGTTGGAATGGATGTGGTACAGTTAATACTGTATGTAATTAAGTTTTCATGACTTGGTTGTAAAGGTAATGACATTTCTTTGTCCCATACCAAGATTCTTGTTTCCATGTGAGCATGGCACAGTGAATGTTACAGAAATTGGGATGTGTCATAGACATTTGCTGTTTGGCTGCCTCTGTGATGAGTGTTTCCAGCACAACTTCACATTTATACATCTATTTATCTGACAGTAGATAGAATATGGTGGTGGTGGTGGTAAGTGTCTAAAAGCTGCCTTTCACACAATGGGTACTCACAGTTTCAGAATGATTTCTTAGTGTGATAAGACAGGTGAATATTCTGAGTGACCCCCATGGTGTGTAACCTTGGGAATGATTGTTGGCAATACCCCAGCTGGAGTTTGTATATTAATTCCTTTTTTCTGTTGCAAACTTTCCAGTTTGATAAACTCTGACTGGTACCTAGGCTGGATTTGAACCCCTCCATATTAAAGGACACTGAAGATGAAGGTGAAAATAAAGGACATAGGGAGGGAGAGGACCAGAACTATGCCGTTTCTCCTTTCCTGCTTCATCAGACTTGGCTTGCTTTGTCTGAGCAGAGAATTAATGAGTAAATGAATGAATGTTTGATTCATAGTACACATGAAAATCACCACCCCTATAGGTGTCATTGCAGTGCAGCCATTCCCCATCCCCCACCCATCCCTATCTTTCTGAACACATAGTTAACTAGTTTATAGTCTTTCAGATAAGATATTGAGCTCCCGTTTTGTATTCGTAATATGTACAAAAGATTTTTTTTTAACCTACTGTAAAAACACAACAAACAGTTGTTTAGGAGATAGGAAACAGAAGAAAAGCATTTGATAGGAATGTGAAATGTGATGTAATAGTGTGAAGTTCTTAGAGAATTGTAAAATGCGTGTTAGTTAGTGTGTGTGTGCATGCGTGCGTGTATGTGTGTGGTGTGTGTATGTGCGTGCATGTGTGTGGGTGCATGCGTACGTGTGTGGTGTGCGTGTGTGCGTGCATAATCACATGTAAATGCATGCATGTTTGTGTAAATGTTTCAAGAGAGAAAAATATTAGAATGAAAGAAATCACCATCCGATATATTCATTGACTATATTAATTGCTCGAAAAATGATTTCTAATCAATACCACTGTTTTCACAACTGACCCAAATCATATTTTTTAAATTGCATGCACACAGACATCCATCACAGTCTTTGAAACAAGAAACATCTCTTTGTATATCATTGTTGCCCTGCTTAATATATTTCTGTGTTTTGTGACTTATTTGAACTGCCCTCCCCACTCCCCACCAAAAAAAAAAAAGCCAAAAAAAAGAAAGTTGACGGCAATCTGTGTGTCGTCTGTCTGCAGACGCTTTGGTGCAGGACGACCCATGGATTTTGTGGGTGAAGAGGACGGCAAACAAGTCAGTCAGTTGAAAGCACAGGTCTACCAAGAGGAGCTCAGTCGACAGGTCAGTTTCTGTCTGAGTGTGTGTGTGTGCGTGCGTGCGTGCATGTGTGTGTTTGAGTATGTGTGTATGGGTGTGTGTGTATGGGTGTGTGTGTGTGTGTGTGTGTGTGTACATTTGTGTGCATGTGTGTTGTGACTTTGTGTGTGTGTGTGTGGTGTGTTTCAGTGTGTGTGTATGGGTGTGTGTGTACATTTGTGTGTGTGTGTACATTTGTGTGCATGTGTGTTGTGACTTTGTGTGTGTGTGTGTGTTGTGACATTTAAACCTGGCAGATGGATGCTGTAGCTGAATGGTTAAGACAACTCGACTTCAATCCCATGGGTCCACATGAGTTCATGGGGTCAAATCCTGGCAGCATCTGGTGAATTAAGGGTGGAGATTTTTACGATCTCCCAGGTCAACTTCAAGTGCAGATCTGCCAGTGCGGTAATTCCTTCTTTGTGTATACACGTGCAGAAGATCAAATACGCCCTTTAAAGATCCCACAATTCGTATTAGCGTTCAGTGGGTTACGGAAACATGAACATGTCCAGCATACATGCTCAAAGTCGGAAAGTTGTTACGTTTGTGGGGGGCAAAAATGGTCACAAATGCAAAATCTCACCAATGGTGAATCTTGGAGCTCTATGCAAGGAACAACAACAACCACAACAACAACAAGGAGAAACCTGGTAGAGTCCATCCCTCTCCAGACAAGAGGGTGTGTTTGTTGTCATCCATGCCACAGCAATGCCTGGCCTACTCTTCAGCCAAAGGTGGATGGCATTGTCAACATGCGTTCAAGCTGTTCAGTGTGCATTCACACGCAGAACCTCCGTTTATCTTCTCATTCAAAGAACTTTCATGGGAGAGGAATCAGCCCCAATGTTGACAGGTGAAAGATTCCCTCAGATGGATTCCTCAGCAGAGAGATTCAACCCATGGCCTCAGATGTGTGGTCATGATGGTGACTCTAGCCATGAGGCTGCCCTGGCCCTCTGTCGTGAGAATGGTGTTTGTTGCATGAAGTCTAGATTCCTCATTGTTAGCATCTGTGTTTCAGATTGAAGAGAACAGGAGAAAGAAGATGAGAGAAAGGGAAGAAAGAGACAGGTAAGGTGCTAGAAATTACGGAGGGTGAAAAAATGACAGAATAGTGGTGTGTGTGTGTATATATATATATAGATATAGATATATATATATAGATAGATAGATAGATAGATAGATAGATATATGAGAATATATACATTCAAGTCTTTCTCTTTTTGTGTTTTTCAATACTCGAGAATGTGTGTGTTTGTGTGTGAATGTGTACAGATGTATTAGTATAAATATATACCTGCATTCATCCTTGTGTGAATGCATATGCATAAGTTTGCATATGAACAATCACTTTCCATCAATACAGTTTAAGTCTATAGATCATTCCTTTTTATTTTAGTTTGGTTCTTTGTTTACAGGCCATTCCAGTCTAAGCATAAAATAATAACGCTATCTATATTCCTGTACTGATATATTCTTCATTTCTCTGTCATCTGTACAACTGACTGTCTGACAACTTGCTGATGTGTGTATTGCTGACAAGGTATGACCAGAAGATCGAGCAGGAGGCCCGTGACTACAACCCCTATGGTCGTGGGGGTGGGGGAGCCCCTATGAGAGACTCCTATGGCAACCTTGTCAGTGAGTATGCTGCTGTACTGTGTCTGCAGAGTCAGATAGCTGGAATACTGGACTGGGAAGGATGAAACGTGTGTAGTGTGGTGTGGTCTGGTGTGCTGTGTGTCAAGTCAAGTCAAATTTTTATTTCTAGATGATACATTGAATAAGCAATGCATTTGCTTTTTTTCTTCAAGCCAACTATCTAGGAACAAAAGCAACTTGATCAAGATTATCTAACTACATTATTACCATTGTGTGTGTGTGTGTGTGTGTGTGTGTGTGTGTGTGTGTGTGTGTGTGTGTGTGTGTGTGTGTAAAAGTAGATAAAAGGTACACTTTAATCCTTTGGAAGTATGGTATTTCATATGGTATCTTAAACACCTGCATCTGCACTCGATTTGGTTTTTTTATTGAGTAAAATGGACTGAAGCAATAGTGAAATAATGATTCGAAGAACAGTAGTGTCATAAATGTAAAGCAATTACAAATGGTACATTATAAACTTCTTGTAAAAAATTTGTGTGTGTGTGTAAAATGTTAGGAAAATTTTAAACACTGCTGCCACAATTTTAGAAATATTTTGCAGAAGAAATTCAGGGAACAAGGAGACATACGGAGTAATATAATAGAATGTAAAAAAGAACTTAAAGCGCTGCATCGTAAGGTAGCCCAAATGCTTAAATACTACTACTTTATAGATGAATAAACGACACAAACACGGAAGCTAAACAAACTAGTCATGATGATAAATAGTAATAACAAAAAGAACAATGTTGTTCACAACCAACCTTACCAAATCATTTCAAATGACGATCTCTCTAAGTCAGAAAGAAAGAAACTCACTACAGTTGACTACAGTATGTGAATGAATTCTTTGCAGCTGACCTGCGCTCCATGCATCGAGAAAACGAAAACCTGGGCTCTCCTCGCAGGGCCCCTCCTAACCCCTACCTCAGCCCCCGTGGCCCCGCCAATATCCGGGACGATCTGATCGGCCCTCCGCCCGTACAAACCACCGCTGAAGGAGAGCAGTCCTATGCCCGCGGAGGCCATGGCATTTTTGGCATGCCTAAGGTAGACACCTGCTGTTTGTCGTATTAAATAATAATAGTAATAATCATGTATGGAATTTATATAGCACTGAATCTTGTAAAGCAACAAATCAAAGCACTCAGATGACTTTAAAAAATTTTTTTAAATATCGAGGATAATGGAATAAGCACTCATGTGCTTGTTTTTTTACATCCAGTCCCCGTGTGTATGCAGTTATGTAGATTTTGTCATCTGTTCCCACCGGCACACAATGGCCTACTCCTTCGAAAAGCGGAACAGGATTTAACATGTGCGCAAGATGTTCTGCATGCATTCGCACATGGGGCCTTGGTTTATAGTCTCATCCAAAGGACTTTGACATTCAGTTTGATTTTTTTGTTAAACTGGGAAGAAAGGGCGAGGCTGGGAATCGAACCCAGAACCTCACGGTTTACTTGTTGGCAGGCAAACGTCTTAACCATCCTGCCACCTTCCTTCCTATTAGAGATCACCTTCCTTCGTATTAGAGATGATGATGTGGTTGGTTTGTTTGTGACTTAGATTCCAGTTTTTTTTATAATGCAGAAGAAGAAAAGTTTGTAAGATATGGAGGATGGGATAGCTCAGTGGTCAGAGCACTCACTATTCCTGAGCTAAGGTTAAGCAGTGTTGAATTCTTTTGGATGAGTGATTGTTCATGCGCCTTGGCTTCAGTACAGTCCCCTAGTTCATGCAGGCATAAATGGGTACTTCCCCTCTTTAGGGACAAGGAAGGTAAAGCAGCGAGGGAGAGGAGATGGGTGCTGCTATCAAAATGCTGGCCCCATAGAAGCTGAGGGTATTTGACCACATAGATTATAGAAACACATTTACCTGTACCTGTAAACTTGTATGCTTTTGTTAGTATATTTGATAATGACATTGGATAGTAACACTTGTTAAATGTGAAAGAAAAATCTTTATAAGAAGGAAGGAGAGCACGCACACGCATACCCACAACCATGCATGCATGTAGGCGCACAGGCTTACACATATCCTTTTGTACATTCATGCACTCATGCAAAAATGCGTGCACACACATACAGACACACACACGCATGCACACACACATGCGCACACACACATGTACACACACATGCACACGCGCGCGCACACACACACACACACACACACACACACACACCACACACACACACACACACACACACATGTGCACTCATGTACACACACACATGATGTCTTACACTCAGAGAGACAACACAAAATGTGTAGGACTCATTTTATTTGAAACTTAGTATGAAAAGAAATAGTCACAGTTCATGCATTAACAAAGACCTATTGTTATTCCTCATATAATTTGTGCATAAGCGTGTTTGAGATGATCTTTATATTTTGGCTGATCCTCTTTTCTCACTTCTGTGCAATCCCTTACTGGTTGGGATGCATAGTGCCCACTGACCTCTGCTGACACACTCCATCTTCAGAGCAGTTGTTGTACAAGATACGTACTGGGTATGTCACATTTCCATAACCCACCAGATGCTGACATGAACTACAGCATACATATTTGATCTTCTGCATGTGTATACATGATGAGAATTGTGGCACTGGCAGGCCTGCACTTGAAGTTGACCCGGAAGATTGTAAAAATGCCCACCCTTAATTCACCAGATGCCACTGCCGAGATTTGAACCCACGATTTCATGAACCCATAGGACTGAAGTCAAATGGGTTTAACCACTCAACTATAGCATCCGTCATTTTGATGATGCACGTTTTTAACAAGGTCAGCGTAAATTGTGGATGAAATTTAATGGATTTTTTCCCCCTCCTGAAATGCTGTAAAAACAGAGCTACTCAAAACTGCGATGACAAAAAAAAAATGTTTGTTGTGGTGAAGTGTAGATTCATAGGATATTGTGTTGGCCTGAAGAAACTAAGGGGATATTTTTGTTGCAGACGGATGCTGAAAAGGTGCAGTCAGAAAAGTACAAGAATGATCTCATGAGACAGGTACAGTGTGAATCTGCTGCTCTCCATTGCACATGATGTTTACCTGTGATGTGATGATAGCATTGTTTGTTTCGTGCTTCTTTGGCTTTCTATATTCTGCTAGTGCCAAGTGATGGGGCAATCTGTTGTATGTTTGTTTGCCATTCTTTAATGTCCATGTTTTTTCATTCTTTTCATGAGCACTTTGCAGTTTATTATCATAAGTTGTTTTATATATGCTTTGTTCAGTGTTTGTGTGTGTGTGAGAGAGAGAGATTGATTGATTGATTGATGGATGCATATTAAGCCTTGTTTCTTTCTTTGAGTAAACAACTTTCAACAATGAACAACAGTAGATGATGTGCCAGGATGTTACTCTGTGAAAGAGAGAGAGTGAGTAAGTGTGTGTGTGTGTGTGTGCGCGCACATGCATGCTTACACTAGTCTTTCTATGTCAGCGTGTATATATGCACATGTGTCACTCATCCAATGAATATTTTCCTTTCTTAGCCTTTATTTGACAGTATTGTCATTTGTTAAAATTGAAAACCTTTTTTTGCTCTGGTTTGAAGATCGAAGAAAAGAAGTTTGAAGAGATGCGGAAGAAGGAGAAGGAGCGAGAAGAGGAAATGAGAGAACAGAGGAAAGTGGAGGAGCAACAGAGACGTATGCAGGAAGAATACGAGGAAGAGAGACGCCGAACGAAGGAAAAGGAAGATGACGTATGCTCTTGAAAAAAAAACTTGTCCATTTTTTTCTTCATTTTTTTTTTTCACCTTCTTCTTTATTGCTCTTTAACTAGAAAATCCTTGGTGACATTTTTGTGTGTTTGGTGTTTACTCTACCATTTAAGGTCACCACATTCTGTGTTCAGGGTGATGTCAGAATATGACACCAGTGTGCATGTATTTTTATTTTGTTATCTTTTCGTGCTGGCTCATGATGAGCTTCTATTCTTCTGTTCCCAAATTGGTAACTGAAAACATTATAATTTAAATAAAAGCACTCTTTGAGAGAGAGATATATATATATTTATTTATTCATTCATTTATTTATTTATTTATCTATTTATTTATTCTTTTATAATGAGGATAATGGATTAAGCACTCTGTGTTTTTCTTTAACATCTAGTCCTCGTGTGTATGTGAGAGAGAGAGAGAGAGACAGAGAGAGAGACAGAGAGAGAGAGTGTGTGTGTTATAATTATTTTGGGGGGGTGATATTCTAGTGGTTTGAGCCACCACCAAGGCACCCGTTAGAGGGGATTTTCCCCCTGGAGTTAGCATCAGTGCTGCCTCCACTGACCCACAGATCCTTCCAACGAGACTTTAAATCAAGCTCTGTAGAGCTGTAGAACATCTTGCTTGCACGTTAAAACCTGTTCTGCCTCTCAGATGAGTAAGCCATTGCATTCAAGAACAAGTGGATGACCAAATGTACAAAATTACAGGCACTCTGGTGTCATGTTTAGATATCTTCTCTGAAGTCACAATGCAGCTACCTTAATGGTGGGCCAAAAAATTGCATATTCCAAAAAATTCCATGGTTCACCAACGGTGAGATTTTTGCAAATGCGACCGCTTTTACCAACCATTAACCTCTTAACTGCCTTGTGCAAGTGCACCCTATATGCCAGGGAATAAATTCTTAGTACCATTTTCTATGTGTTCATACCCCTCTTATTCAGATATTACTAAATGAATAATCCTGATAGTCTGCCCAATTTCAGTATATATATCGTAGATTGCTTTGAGGCAAGCTCAAATTAGTTAGCATGACATTTCACCACGAAAATATATTTAAAATGTTAAAAATCGACAGAAAATAACCTTTCTTCATCAGCACTGTCATTCTGAGTACCCTCCATGTCAATAATGTCACACTTAAGTGGAGGCAAAATCTCAGTCGTTTAAAAAAAAAAAGCACAATCTCCTGAAGCATACACGATTGTTTTCATCACTGTCAGGATTATCTAAAGTTTTATTTGCCACTTTTTCAGCTGTGTAAAGTAACTTATACCTTCAACAAGAAGTGTCAGCCATTTTGAACAAGAACAGTCCAAGCAGTCATGCGTAATAACACAAAAATACGAGCTCTAAAACGATCATTTTTGCCATGGTTTTTGCAGCTGGATGTTGCCAAACAACAGGAGAGTAATCTCCACAAATTTTGGAGTTCTTTCCCTTTAACTGTAGTGAAGGAAGCTGGCTTGTTTACTTCGGTTCAAAAGCCCAGGAATTTTCAAGGTTGTTGGCATATTGAGTGCACATTTAGTCCCAGAAAATTTCCGGGATGGGGCAGTCAAGTGGTTAAGGTAGCTGCATTCCTTTTTTTCTTTCGTAGCTAGTTTTATTGACTTTTATGGGTTTTTTTGTGTCACAATTTAGTTGAGGAGAAAGAATGAAGAGCTGATACGACTGGCGGAAGACCGGCGGCGAGAAGCGGAGCGGAGGAGAAATCAGGACAACGATCACAGCGTCGTGGACGTCAGACAAGATCGATCAGCAGGGGACACCACTCACGTCACTGTCAGTAGTTCCTTTTATTTTGCTGGCTGTCTTGACTTTCTTTTTTTTTTTTTCTTTTTTAATTAAAAAAAACCTCCTTTCTTTATTTTGTTTTGTTTGGTTTTCTCTTGTTTTTGCCCCTTCTTTCTTAAATGTTTGTTTCAATGTGTGTGCGTGCGTGTGCATGTGTGTGTGTGTGTGTGTGTGTCTGTCTGTCTGTCTGTCTGTCTGTCTGTCTGTCTGTCTTCTGTCTGTCAGTCTGTTTTCATCCTATGTCTTTGTTAAAGTTTGTTTCTGTTTGTTTCATACCTTCTTTTCTCTCTCTCTTTTTATTCCTTGTCTTCTTTTTTTCTTTCTTTTTTTCTTTTTTTTCTTGTTCTTTTTCTTTTTGTATTGTTCTTTCTTTCCATGTGTTTGTGTTTTTTGCAGTTTTTTTATCATTCTGTCCTACTTCCCAGACGTTTATTTTCGACAATCATATACACACATATAGGGATGAAGCCTTTGCAGGCCTGCACATGTGGAAAAATCAAAATTCTTAACCTTAGTTCCCCAGGCTATGCAGAGATTTGTATCAGATGTCTGTGACTTTGGAACCTTAAAGAGAAAAGGACTGCTACCTTGTTCAGTTAGACTTGTCAGTAAACAGGTGCATTTTGGAAATGAATGTTTAGTTTGTGATTGTACGAGTATTGTTTTCGATTTGGCCAGTATTACTGCCATGTCAGAGTTGTGCCTGATTGGTTACCTGTTTAGTGTGTTTGATGCCATGTGTGTGGTCTGTGTCAAGAAATACACTGAGCTTTATATGGGTCGATACTATGGAATTTAGTGTGAGAAAGTTGGGTTTTTTTTATGTTCATGCAAATATACAGAACCTGTCATTGATGTAAGACATATCTATATTCTCAGATGCTAAAGTAAACACCTGTGCATGCATGCTCATACATTCCTGTACATGCACACATGCCTGCACGCATTCATGCATGGACACATACATGCACGCATACACACACATGCACGCACACACACACATGCACGCACACACACACTCATGCACACACATGCCACACACATGCCTTTATGCATATTATGTGTACCATGTACATAATTTACACACACACACACACACTCAGAGTCTTACACACACACACACACACACACACACACACACACACACACACACACACACACACACACCACAAACACACACACACACACACACACACACACACACACACACACACACATGCACTTTTTACTATTTCGAAGTCTCTTGTACGTAGCCCAGTTTTCGTGTTTCTTTGAAGTTCTTTGATATTGTTTTCCCTATTTGCATTTTTAGGCGTTACAATGATGTTTGAACACCAATTTGTTACATGAATCTCTTTCCGTCTGCCTTCTTATGTTTTTGCTATAGGTCTTTTTTCCCCCGTCTAATATCACTTATAGTGAACAGATGTTAAATACAAGAACACACACACACACACACACACACACACACACACACACACACACACACACACACACACACAGAGTGTGATATTTGTACCAGCGGATGTTTTGCAGGTAAGAGTTGATGAAGAGTCTGATGGACTGGCTGTTAATTTCCGGGAGGTAAACAAAAAATACAAAAACGAAGAAAACCCCTTAACAGAGACAGAAAGTAGTATCCATTGTAGAGGGTTGTTTTTTCTCGATTTAAAAGATTCTTTATTGGCTTTAAAAGAAAGAGTCTAGTTGTGTATGTGCTTTGATTTGTCTTTTCAAGATATGGCGCTTTATAAATTCCATTTATTATTATTATTTATTATTATAGAGATTTTTTTTAATTTAGAAAATTATTCATTAGCTATGGGATTCTTGTTTTTAAAGTACTTAACACTCCGGTGTTTTTGTTATTATTTAGCCAGTTTTTGTTGTTATTTTTGTTATTTCTGTCATTATTAATTTTCTGTGTACATAATCTAGAAGATGTTAGCAAAAGCAGATCTCGAAGTGTGTGTGTGTGTGACTGCATATGCATGTTAGTGAGTCAGTAGTGTACATTACCCTAACATCCAGGATTTTATTGGCATCGTAAGCTAGTAACCCTGAAAACCCTGAGAAAGGCAGAACAGAGAGAGGAATGGAGGGAACTGGTTGTTGAGTCTTTGAGGGTGCCCCCCACGGTCGTCAGACTACGGGACAGATAGATAGAAGTTAGAGTGATATTCTAAGTTTGGCTGTAGAGACATTATTTCCAACCAGTTCTTGAAGTTGTAACAGTTGTAGAATATAAAATATAGATACTTTTAAAAAAAACACCTCTTTTAATCAGGATTTTTTACTTTCGCATACAACCAAAGCCACTGCCCTACATACACACACAAAGCAAAATTTTAGACATATAGGAATTAAAATTATCTTTTGTTTCTTCTTCATACACAGATTCTTCCCAGCTAAGGCACTTAAATGGACATTGAACACACTAACATTACTTAAGAGATGGAGGTTTGCTTATTTGGTTGTGTGTATTTAGCACTTGTTGTTAAGGGGGGGGGGGGGGGGGGGGGGGGGGGGCTGGGGAGGAAAGTATTTACCTTCTTATTTGCATCAGCATTCTAAGTGCAGACAAAATAATGTTTGTGTGTTGAAAATGAATGAGCTGAGATTTTTATTAGGAAAATATTCACTTCATAACTGACTTTAAATGGAATTCATTAAGTGTTAGCTGTGGAATGAGTCCATTTTCTTTCTTTCTTTCTTTCTTTCTTTCTTTTGTGTGTGTGTGTGGGCGGGGGGGGGGGGGGGGGGGGGGGGGAGGTGTTGTTTGTTTGTTTGGGGTTTTTTTGGGGGGTGGGGGGAGGGAAGAAGGTGGTATTGGAAAGAGCTTTAACTCTTGAGAGTCTAATCAGAAATTAGGGCAGTGATATTCAGTTGTTGTCTGACTGTTAGTCATTTAACCTTAATCAGTATCTGTCTGTTTTTGTGTTTACAATGTATGATAGCATTTTTTAATTTATAAATTATCTCTGAATTAGTTGGACATTTTCTGCCTTTTGTTTTGAAACACTAGTGCTAATTCATTACACAGAAACATTTTTCGTAATTCGTTTTTTGTGGCAGTAGTTCATATTTTTACTTTTTATCCAGTTCTGCGTAACTTTATTTTGTTTATTGCTTTGAAAAAAAACACCTATTTAGTTGGAATGTTTTAACAAATGCCATTAAAAATTAGCCATATTAACCATTTCATTTTTGATTTAACAGGTTTGTCAGAGGCTATTGTTATTAAACTCATACATACACATACATACATACTTACATACATACATACATACATACATACATGAGCACACACGTTGATAGATAAGAAAAGGAAATTTAAAAGAAAAGTAGAATAAAGTGTTTTAAGAGTAATGTTTAAACTTGCCTGTGTTGTTTTGGTTGATCCCCCCCTCCTCCCTCCCCCCCTTTCAAAATTGTGCTTTACTTATAGTTGTATCTGAAATTTTACAGTTTTTACAAATTTACCCATGATGATATCTTTTATCCGTACAAATTTTTTTAGTATTCTTTTTCTTTTCCAAAGTGCGTGTATTGATTTAAACTCGCATCATTGTGACATACTTTGTAGAACAGCCACATTGTAGCCGAAGACTCCATGTTTTTGCCTTCCATCACTTGTTTTCCAAGTATCATTCCTCTCCTTCCTTGTTTCTGAGATGTAACTCCAAGGCTCACCATTGGCAGATGTGTGTGCATTCCATCATAACGCACCATTAAGGCAGAAGCTTGAACTGGAAGGAATTTTTTTTCCCTTAACACATTTTCTTTGAAAACCTTTCCAAACCTTAAGACACCAGCACTGAAAAGATCAAGTGTTATGATGCTAGACGAAGGGTTTGATTACAAAGAAGTTTGAACAGCTTCAGAATAAACGTTTAAGTGCAAGGCAATCTTTTTTCTTCTTTTTTTAAAAATAAAAAGATATTACTGGATTATAGGAAGAATGTTTTCTGCTAATCAGATCTTTTGTGATGCTTTTAATCCATGAAGAAATTTGTTGCAGTGAATTATTTGAAAGTCATCATTTCAGTGTTGAATAAACATTTTGATTGTGTGGCAAAGGCTAATGTAGTATGTTCTGTTGGTGTTTTTGCACCCTTCATTTAGAAATTATGTAAGACTTCATGAAAAGTCCTCATATTATGCTTGAACAGATTTCTCAGGTTTGAAGTGGCTCATCGTCTGTGTATAAGAAAGGTTCCTGTAGTGTGCTTTCATTGAAAGGATGGTGTCGTGTCAATTTTAAAAAAAAAGAAGGAAAAGATAGGGGGGAGGTAGGTGGAAGAGTTGGGACTTATTGGGAGGTAGTTACGGAAAATGAACAGCAATGTAGAATGGAACACTTTGGGGAAGATGATGATTTTGTCATCTGTGTGTGTGTGCATTAGTGGGGGGTTGGGTGGGGGCGTGGGTGGTGAGGAAATGGGTGTATGCTTGTGTGTGTGTGTGTTCATGTGTCAGTGCATGTGTAGATGAGTGTACATATGTACATGTGTGTGTGTGTGTGTGTGTGTGTGTGTGTGTGTGTATGTGTGTGTGTGTGTGTGTGTGTAGGAGAAACGCCCTAACTCACCTCCAGTCCCTGCAGCCAGAACTCGTCAGGAGCCTCAACCGGTATGTTGCCTTCTTCAAGCCTTTGGTTGTGTCAAGTTGTGTTCGGTGATTTTGGTCAGGGTTTTTTCTTATTGTGCATGTTGTCTGTTTTGTTCCATATGCTGTGATTGTGTCACACCTGATCCTATTTTTTGTTCCCTTAAGCATTATTGATTTGTTTGCCTTTTTAAAAAGTTTTTAATGTTTTGGTTGTCCACGTTTTATAGGAGATATAAGCTCATTGTAACAGTCCATGTTCTTGTTTTCCCTTCCCTTTCACTGAAGAGCTGTTCATCAATTTCTTCCATTCTTTGTACACGGCAGAGTGTTCTCTATACACTGTACCACACCTTTTCCATAGCATGGATTCTTCTTTCTAGATCCATTGAAGTCTGTGTCTGGCATGCATACACAACAGGAAGGTGTACAGACTGATACAGTTCAGTCAGCAGCACTGACTTGAATATGTGTGTCCAATGTAAAGGGAATATTTTTTATTTTGGGTTTTTTGTTGTTGTTGTTTGATTGCTTATCTTATCCCAATACAAACATTTAATCATATCAGAATCAGCAAAATTCATGTTGGATTCAAGCCATACATAAAAAAAGCCTAGGAAAACATTTCTCATACAAAATAGTAGAAATCATCCCATGTTTATAATTCTAAATCAAATATAAATGAAAATTGGTGTGCAAAAGACTTTTCTTTTTTACGCATCTTGCAAAACAAGTAGTATCCCAGTTTGATTGAAGCTAGAATGTACAACTTGTTTGTGGATGTAGTTGTTTTTTCTTGTTGATGTTTTGGTGGTTTTTTTCCCCTTTGTTTTTCTTAAGCTTGTTTCTTTGTTTCAGTCTACTTCATATGACGATGCTGGACCTCCTGTGAGAACGCACAGTAAGTTTTTTTTTTTCTTTTCTTTTTGAATGACTGAATGTATGATGTGTAATATGCCTAAGAACCGGCTCACCCAGTGGTGTGATGGTGGCACTGTTACAGGGATTTATGTCATAAAAGCATGAATGTTTGATACTATGGCGTCTGAATGTTGTGCCCTTTATGTGTTGAATATTGTAGGGTTTTTTGTTAGTCATTTTCACCACATGTTGGCTGAACCCATGTTTTAATCTTCACAAGTTTGATGACTGGACCCTTATTCTTGTACCTTCTATGGGTTTTTGGATTTGGAAATAGTTCTTCCTGTTTTTGTCTGTAATGTTTTTGTGCGTGTGTGATTTGATTTAACATGTGTGTGTGTGTGTGTGTGTATGCATCTGTCTATAGCAGTTAACTGTTACGATATTTGTAGTCATAGATTTTTGTACACAAAATTCAGGCTGGTCTTCCTGGAGGAAGCGCATGGCACACTACAGTACTACTTTGATTCGCCCTGACTGCATGCACATACTTTTTCTATTATGAGAATGCCTTTTATTTTCCTTAGAACTTTGCCAGGGACAACTTTCTCGTTACTGTGGGTTCTCTAGCATTCTAAATGTATGTTGCACATGGGTCCTCAGTTTATTGAATTATGCCATCTGAAAAACTGAGACATGGGACACTGTTCATGATTACCATTTTACGATCTTGGGGATGCAGAAAACATTTTACTCCAAAAGGAAATGAAACCCAGCACCTCTTGCTTTTCTACAGAGGTGTGTTATTGCTTGACCACTGGTCTTCTTGTTTAATTAACCTTGACCAGGCTTCACTTTATTTACAGGCCTTTGTTTTATTTTATTAAAAAAAATTTTTTTTTTACTATGCAATTATTGCATTTGTCGGACTGATGGTCAGCAAACTGGCAAGAAAACATTCATTCTGAGAGCTATTTTTGGCAGAAAAGTCACAGCATAGAACCCTTATTTGGTCTTGGTGTTGGTTCTGTCATAAACGTCCCCTGTGGGAGACCTTACCTGAGGTGGAGTACCAGTCACTATTGTGAAATTAAGTAAACAGTAAGAAAAAAACCACACACTTGAAAATATTTTCTCAAAAGGGAAAAAAAGAAAAAGAAAAACAGGAAATCATCAAATGCTGTGTTTAATTCTCAAATGGTAGCTGGCTGTAAAGACTTCAAGTTGGAGTTGACAACTCCTGCAAGTGATTCCTAGACAGCTGCACAGAGTTTTTGAATGTATTTGTTACTGTGTGTTATTGTACCAGAGACTTATGGTGAACTCTGACTGTTTGTCCAGGTGCCAATGTGCTGAACCAGCTGGCAGCCATGAGGAAACAGCTGCAGAACGAACGCCAGCGTGTGGAGACCATGCTGGAGAGAGAAAGGGTCAGTATACCAGTACCAATACTGTAACATCTCAGTGAATAGAGAAAGACAGTGTGAGAGCAGAACTCATTTGTTTTGCTTTTGATTTGGTGCTGGTTTGCTTTGTTTTGTTGTTTGTTGGTTCGTTTTGTTTTTATATGCTTCCGGCTTGTGTGCAGAATAGATTTGAAAAGTTGATTAGAACAGGACTGCTATTGTACATGATCTGTTTTCACTCACACAGCTCATACCTGAGCAGGAAGAATCGTGTCCTCTTACTGCCTATCAAGTTTATTTCAAATGTCAAAATTAATGATTCTGCAGATTTCAAAATAGTTTATCTGAATGTTAAAAAGTTCTTTTAAGTTCTTTTTGTTTCCTGTTGATTTGTTTTGATGTTGGGGAATAAAAGAATAGATAATTTTCATCAGTATGAGAAAATTGTTAGCTTTGTGTTACTTTGTGTTGTGTATTCATTGTTTGTTTTCTATGAAACAAAGGTCAACTTCATTTTCTTTTATGTCTCTCTAGCATTTCATTCATAGCACTGACATTTCATCCCCTTATTCTGTAGTGTACACAACTTATAGTAGGTCTTTCTGTGTGAAATGTGTATGTTCTCCCTGGAGAGAGAGTGCTTCACTACAAGTGCAGCTGAATATACATCCTTTTTAAAAATATTTATTATTATAACCTTGTGTATGGGTGTATTTGTTTTTGTATGAGAGTGGCTTTTTCTTTCTTCAGAAATTTGCTCTTGTTGCCATAAGTTCTTTCACATGTATCTGTGTCTTGCAGATTTGGGCTTTTTTGGCATAGGAGAATGTTTTATCTTGTGTTATTTGAATTTAAAAACAGAAATTGGTGTGTAGATAGCATTTTGTAAAGAATTTAAAAACAGAAATTGGTGTGTAGATAGCATTTTGTAAAGAATTTAAAAACAGAAATTGGTGTGTAGATAGCATTTTGTATAGAATTTAAAAACAGAAATTGGTGTGTAGATAGCATTTTGTAAAGAATTTTGGACTTGTATCAGCATTTCCCAGTGATGAAGAAAAATAGTCTTGAGTATGAAAAATTGAACAAGAAGGTGGAAACTTAAAAGAGGAAAGCAAATTCACGCAGAGTAAAAGCAGTGGTAACGCCTGTGTTTCAGAATGAGCCTGACGTGTTTGACCCTCGCCTGGTGCAGAGGCCACCTCCAGCCCCTATAGTGTGAGTACTGATGTAGTGTTGATTTCCCAGTGGATGGGGCAATATGTGATCCGTTGTGATCTGCTGCCTGACCAGACTTAACACCACTTTGAAACCCTCCCGAGTGAGTAAGCAGCAGGAGCAAGAAATGCCAAACAGACAATATTGGAGATAGCTTCCACTTGGATTTTTATGTAGTGAGTGCTATACTCTATAAAATTCAGTACAAGTACTCAGCTGACTAGCTACGTTCAGTCATCCACCCCTCCCTGATTGTGAAAGACAAACACAGTTTCTTGAATTTCTCTTAAAATGAAAACCAAAATTTAAAAAGTAGTTTTCTGACTTACAATTGTTTTGTCTGTGTGATAATACATTTTCTAATTGACTCTAAAAGAACTCCACCATTTTTTTCATTTCAAACCAAATCGTATCTTTACAGTGTGAACAAATTGAACATTCACAGTCTATCTTTGTATGTAACTTTCTTTATGTATATAGCAGTCGTTACATTAGCAGATAAGTCAATACTCACAAGAAAATGGGGGAAAATACCACCACAAAGAATCAATACTTTATTATTGCAGAAATAGTGGTGGAGGAAGACAAGTGCAGGTAACCACTTACAACCTCTCAATCATTCAAGAATCAAGACTTGCTATGAAAAAAGATACAAACGAGGAGCCTTAATCTATTCATTGCACACTTACTGTAAAATGCAAAAGATGTCATAGTTTGTTGCATATCTGCCTGATGCTAAACATTTATTTATTTATTTATTTATTCTTTTATATTTATTCTTTTATATTGAGGATAATGAAATAAGCACTCATGTGCTTTTTTACATACAGTCCCCGTGTATATGCGGTTTTGTAAATTTTGTCATCTGTTTCCATCGGCACACAATGGCCTACTCTTCCAAAAGCGGAACAGGATTTAACGTGCACGCAAGATTTTTTGCATGCGTTCGAACATGGGGCCTCGGTTTATAGTCTCATCCGAAGGACATGAAACGTGTGTGGTGGAGCGTGGTTCCAGAAGTCTTTTGTGAAATGTCAAAGACACTGTGGATTTCAGGCGGCCAGAGATTGACGTGTTTGAGACAGCGCTTCTTCGTAACGCGGTGCCTGTGCGTCGCACCCCTGCTGACCGCCCCAACACGCAGGCTGTGGAAGACTTTGGTGCCCTGAAATTTAAAGGTGGTGTACATAGATTTTTTTAGTAGAATGCTTTGATTGTATAGTTGGTTTTACTCTAGCTTGTACTCTTTTTCCCCCTGCATGTCCTTTTCTCTGATTTGTTTTTGCTATAACCTGTTTTTTCTCTTTGTTTCTTTGTTTTTCTTTTCTGTTTTTGTTGCAGTCTGCCTGTCTCTGGTCTGTCTCTCCTTTCATCTCTCGGTGTAATTTCTCTCTGGCCTTTGTCTTTATCTCTGTGTCTGCCAGTCTGTTGCCGTCTTTCTGTGATCTCTTTTTCTCTCCTTTCCATCTTACTCTGTCAGTATTTTTTTCTGATTCTTCATTTATTTGGTTGTTTTTTTTTTGGGGGGGGGGGGGGGAGGAATCATTCACATTTTTGCTTTTCTTTTTGACTATCTCCCTTTCCCTTTTTGTCTCATTCTTTTTGGTATGCATGTCTCCCACCCCATCTCATTCACTTTCTTTTTTGAATATTTTGTCACTCAGTCTTGGGTTGGTCTTTCTGGAATGTGTGTGATACAGGAGAGAAAGATTAGATTTTGTTTTGGGGAAGACTTGTTCTTTGACATAATTATAGTCATGCACACAAGTATGCTGTGCTCATATCTGAAAAAAAAACAACTGTACATTTGTGATGCTCATGCACGTGTATTCTAAAACACACACACATGCACACTGTAATTTTTCAGCAGAATTTTACCAGGCAGGATTCCTTTGCAAATCTTGCAGGTCCTTTTGCATGAACTTAATCACTGTAATTGTTTTGGTTCTGCTGGTAAGGTTGCCCCCCCACCCCCACCCCCCCTCCACAACCAAATCGACCAAGGTACTGAATAAGTGAGTGATAAGTGTGTGGAAAAGTGCGTGAATTGTTATACATGTGTATGGGTGACTTTTTTTTTATTAAAAAATGTTTTTGGCTACTAATACATGTCTTTCTATATGTTCTGCTTGTGTGTATGTCTGTGCGTCAGATGATTCCAATTCCCGCAAGGAGTTCCGCCGTCTGTTCCCTGAAGATCCCTCCACTGGAAACATCCTGGAGGCCCAGCAGTCGGCCATGTTGAGGCAGCAGGAGGACAACCTGCGACGTCTGCGGGATCAGAGTAAGTGTCAGCACACTCGTGTCTTGACGTGTTCCATGCGTGCTGATGATAGTGGCGAGGGTTTGTTAAGCTGTGAAGACTTGCGCAGCATATCTGTTTAAAGTGTCGTGTTTTTGTGTATACCAGTACCCATCAGAATGGTTCTCGACTGCTTTTCTCTTCCTCCCTCACATGCAGCTTAAGCGCTTAACAATGAAGAAGGACAGTGTCTCTGTGTATATGAATATAATTGTGCTGTCGAAGTGTAAGCTTGCTTTCCAGCATTATGTGTTGAGATTAACACTGATTCAGAATATGGATAAAGATCCTAGGTGTGTTTATGCCATGTTTTTGTTTTATTTTACTTTACGAATGAGGGCTGTGGAGTGTTTAGCACACTCTCCACATTTGCTTCATGATCATGTCTCTAATTCACACTAATGCAATGCAAATATTTATTTTCCTTTCTATCTGATGCTGGTTTTGGTGTTCACATGTGTATGTGTATTATATCTTTGTCATGTATCATAATCAATATTGAACAGGATTGGTTTCTTGCCTGAATGCAATCTTTCTTACTTCATTATCCAAAAAATAAGAGCATCACAACATTTTTGTCTTTCCCACTGTGAAGAAAACACACTCCAAGACATGCCATTGTTGAAGTGAAAGTTGACAGATTTTGCTGATAGTTTAAAACTAAACATGCCCTGAATTTCAGTCTTGTTCAGACTCTTAAAAGGAAGATCAAGTCAAGTCAAGTCAAGTCAAAAACACTCTAATCATCCCATGAAGGGCAATTACAATACTGACAGGCACATTGATACCTATAATTATCTCACAAGACACAAGAAAAACACATTTCAGATTGTTATAAGCATTCCAAGATAGCTTAAAAAAATTATCATACACAAACCCAGGTGCGTGCACACACACGCACCACGTACACACACACACACACACACACACCCACACACACACCAATGCAGGAATACAATATTGTAAATACCATTGATTGGGAAAGAAATAACAATTTCTTTTTTGTTCTGCCCAAAAGTCTTACACCATTGCTGCGTCGTCTCAGAGCAGGTTGGATGTGTTGGAGTACAGTAGGGGGTGTGAAGTGTGTTGAAGTAGTGTAGACAGGGGATAGTTGGTGGGGCATTCTGATATGTACAGTAGATTCTTCTGAATCTGGGGTGATCCCTTTCTCTCAAAAGATTTCTCCAAAGGTCTTTGTTTTTTTGTTGTAGTTGGGGGTGTGGCGGGAGTGTGTACATGTTTTCAAATGTTTGATGTTGTACAACGTTTACTTTTGTATATGTGGATACACTGGTAAAGAAAAATTGTGTTATCAACACTTTCTTTTAACATAGAGAGTTCTCTTGGGAAATGCACTGCTCGAGTGCACACTTGAACCTTCTTTTTGTGTGTGTAATAGTTGTATATTCTTGGACACTTCTTTGAATGTTATTTTTGGTGAGGCTTATTCCTCCTCAGGGTTTGTTTTGTGTAACATGAGTGTAAAAATAAAATAGAAAAAAAGAAAAAAGAAGAAGATTTTTTTCCAATTTCTTGGCTAGAGCTCTGAGGTTCACCAATGGTGAGATTTCTGTGTATGTGACCGCTCCGCCCCCCCCTCCCCTCCCTCCCCACCAGTTTGATAGCTGCTGACTTTGGAGATAAAAAGATCTTATTCATTGTTTTAGTTCTTCAGATATGATTTTAGGGAATGCTCTGCACACACTAGCACAAAAAAAGCGAGAGAGAAGCAGTAAAGTATTTCAATCGTCGTTTTACCTCATGAGATACGTTTTAAAGAAAAAAAGTATTCCCATCATCGTTTTACCTCTTTAGATATGTTTCTGTAGAATGTTCAATGTATCAAAGGGTTCTCTTCAGTGTGGTAGATCTGTTTGTGTGTGACTTTCATCTATCTGGCTGTTTCTGTACACATCCTTGATTATGACTTTCTTGCGTTGGTTGGGCTGTAAACTTGAGTGTTGCCGGTTAAGATGAGGCAACTCTGGGTGATGGTTACACAGTGACAGGGATCCTTCAGGCAGGCAACCCTCAAAATGACAGTATTCTTGCACACTGTTTTCTCCCCTTCTATATTTCGTTACAGCGCATTCATCTGGTTTATTACCATTTGTTCTTAGAGCTGTGTTAAGTCTGTAATAATGAATGTGTTCACATCTCTGTTGGTGCTGTGGGTCTTTCGTAGTTGTGTAATTCCTGTTGATTTTTTCTCTCTGTTTGGCTGTCAGTCTTTAAAGGAAGATACAGAACAGGTACAGGGCTTTGGTGTGGAAGGGGTGGGGGGGGGGGTATTTCTCTTGATTCCCTTTTCCCTTTGATCCTGCTTTCCCCGCGTGTGTCACATTTCTCTCTGTGTTTATCTGTGTGGATGAACTTGTGTGATTCACGTGACTGAAAACCAAAGCTTTGTTTTGGATGTCCTGCTGTACATTGTTCCGTTTCTTGGCCGCTGCTGCTGTGTGATCATAATTTGCTGTTTTTTGTGCTTTTTCCCTCATGTGGTTCATATGAAAGCTGCCATGCTTAGAATGTGATTTTTGTGTAATATATATATATATATATATATATATATATAAATATTTGTTAACACATGCACACATGTGTGTGTGTGCGGGAAACGGGATAGCCTGGTGGTTAGTGTGATGCACTTGTGATCTGCTAACCCGGGCTTGATTCCCGTTCAAGAGGATTTTTCCTCTGAATTAACTTCGACTCCACTCTCCCCAAAAGTTATTCGGATGAGACCATAAACCGAGGTCCTGTGTGTGAACGCACACAGAACACCATGTGCACACATTAAAACCTGTTCTGCTTTTTGGAAGAGTAGGCCATTGTGTGCCGGTGGGAATGGATGACAAAATTTACAAAACTGCATACACACGGGGACTGGATGAAAAAAAGCACATAGCGCTTATTCCATTATCCTTGAAATAAAAGAATAAAATAAAAATAAATAAACACACACACATCAAGTAAATGAATGTCAAACAAGTAAGCGACTGCTAATTGATATTAATACAAACAAACAAAACAAAACATTGTTGTTGTGGATTTATTGAATAGCAAGGAAAAAAAAAGTAATAATGTCTTTTATTATAGATAAGATAAGGTAAGAGCAGTGTTTGTCAGTATAAAGGTACAAGGATTATAATGTCACAAGTATATACTGCTTGGTGGTATAAAGAAAGTTAATTGAATACAAAATGAGTAATTCAGGGAAGGACAGGGCACAAATAGGAAGAATACCAAAGCATTTTAACATCAATATGCTTTTCAGAAATTCTTTTCCATTGTAATTCTTCAGAATGTTCATCAGTGACATGACCATTGTTGTAACGTAGCTTTTTATTCAGTGATTTATTTCTATTTTCAGAATTCATCTCAATGAAGTGATTCTACAACATGCTTTCAAAAACTAAAATCTTGAATCAGAAACAAAGGAGTAGCTGTAAGATCAACATAGGTCTTCAAACAGATATTCTGAGGACTTGCAAAACAAAATTTCCAAGCGTGGTATTTCATACCCATCTGCATTCTTTTTTCTCTGTACCAATACCTTTTTGCTGTGTCTGGTGTACAGGATGTTTCGATGTGTGTGTACCTGAGTGTGTCTGTGTGTGTGTGTGCACTCAACACGGTTTTGTTTTCCTGCTGTGTATGCTGACACAGGGCAGTATGAGTCGGCCTATCCTAAGACAGCCTCAAGTAACCAGTCCTACTCTCTACCCAAGCAGTTGCATTCCAACAGTGCCTTTGTAGGTCAGTGAGCGACCTGCATGCATTTGCATAACCGCCCTGTGCATTTGCCTGTCTGTTTGCATAATCACCTCCGTTGCACCTTCCTCCGCACTGAGTTCTGTGCTTCGATTTTTCGTTTTTTGCTCCGAAGAAGTTTGTTGTTCATGTTTTTATATGCTGTTTGAATGGGGCTTTTTCAGCTTTTTTTGTGTGTGTGAGGTGCTTATGAAAGCTGAATGTTTTGATAGGCTTGTTGAGGTGGCTTGTGAAATTTTTTAAATTTTATTTTTTTTATTTTTTTTTTTTTTGCTGGAGAGATTTGCAGATTATAAGGGTTAGTTGCATCTTAGTGGTGGTATGCATGCGCTTTGAAATGGGAAAAGTGAAGTACTGTTCATTTAAGCATATGTATGCACAAACTCACATATATACTTGCATGCATCCAGACTCTCTCACACACACACACACACACACACTCACACTCACACCCATGTACACTATCTTTCTCTCTCTCTTGTCCCTCTCTCTCTTGTCCCTCTCTCTCTGTCTCTTTCTTTAGCAGTAGTATAGTATTCTTATATTCCTTTGCAGTAGAGAGTTTCGTTGCAATTCTTTGCAATAGATAGCATATTAATAGTCCTCAGCAATAAACAGATTACTAAAGTGTTTGGCAATAGACAGTGTAAATAGTATCTTTACAGTCCATGGCTATAGGTAACATGTTGACACTTCTCGTCAAACCATAGTTGTTGTTTTTTTAAAGTCTTTGGTGTTTAACAATACGTTTATAGTTCATGGACAGATAACATATTGACAGTCCTGGGTAAAAGATAGTAGCTTTGCACTCTTTGGCAGTAGATTATATTTTGTACAACCCCGTGGCTAAAGATGATATATTTTTTACAGTTGTAGGCAATTAGATACCATCTTTACAGTCTTTGGAATTCTTGACATTATAGTGTTCTTTCTGTTCATGGCATGAGGATAGTGTTCTTTCTGTTCTTGGCATGAGGATAGTCTTTCTGTTCTTGGTATCAAGATAGTGTTCTTTCTGTTCTTGGCATGAGGATAGTGTTTTTCTGTTCTTGGCATGAGGATAGTGTTTTTCTGTTCTTGGCATGGAGATAGTGTTCTTGGCATCGATATAGTGTTCTTTCTGTTCTCGGCATGTGGATAGTGTTCTTTGTGTTCTCGGCATTGGGATAGTGTTCTTTCTGTTCCTGGCATCAGTATAGTGTTCTTTCTGTTCCTGGCATCAGTATAGTGTTCTTTCTGTTCCTGGCATCAGTATAGTGTTCTTTCTGTTCCTGGCATCAGTATAGTGTTCTTTCTGTTCCTGGCATCAGTATAGTGTTTTTTTCCTGTTATTGGCATCAGGATAGTGTTCTTTCTGTTCTTGGGATAGTGTTCGTGGCATGAGGATAGTGTTCTTTCTGTTCTTGGCATCAAGATAGTGTTCTTTCTGTTCTTGACATTGGGATAGTGTTCTTTCTGTTATTGGCATCAGGATAGTGTTCTTTCTGTTATTGGGATAGTGTCTGTGGCATGAGGATAGTGTTCTTTCTGTTCTTGGCATCAAGATAGTGTTCTTTCTGTTCTCGTCATCAAGATAGTGTTCTTTCTGTTCTCGTCATCAAGATAGTGTTCTTTCTGTTCTCGGCATCAGGGTAGTGGTCTTTCTGTTCTTGGCACCAGAATAGTGTTCTTTCTGTTCCTGGCATCGGGATGGCGTTCTTTCTGTTCTCGGCATCAAGATAGCATTCCTTCTGTTCTTGTATTTTTCCAGCCTCTGGTACTGGGTTCTCTCACTTCTGAACACTTTGGTAATATTGTTCCCTTCCTTGGCATTTGGAAAGTATTCCCTGAGTCTTTGAATTTAGATGTTTTTCTTTCAGTTATTAGCACTTGGAAAGTGTCGTTTCAGCACTTGAAAAGTGTCATTTCAGTCTTCTAATACTTAAAAAAAGTATTCACACAGTCCTTGGCAATAGATTCACCCACCATTATTGATAGTCTTAAGTCTTCCTCTTCTCTCGGTTGCTTTTTACACCGTCAGATGTGTTTGGAGAGTCTTAAGTGACAGGCTAGTGGGTTTTTTTTTAGTCTTTGACAGTAGAGCAGGGTTCTTGTATTTCTTTGGCAGTTTATTTAGAGTTTTCCATATTTTGGATGACTTCTTTCGTATTCCTTGACAGTTTTTAAAGATATTTTTAACTAGAAGTATTTTTGTAAGCTGTAAAATGATACTTTTTTTCTCAGATCTGACAGCTATACTTAGCCCCTTTCACTTCAGGTTGTTTGTTTGTTTGTTTGTTTGGTTTTTTACTCTTACAGTAAGTGTGTAGGTAATGTTTTGGTTGAACAGTTTCCAGTAGGGGAAACACCATGCCTTAGGAGCTGTGGGATCAGATGAGGCAACATCCAAGAATGTATGTTTTGTTGTTGTTGTTTGTTGTTGTTGTTGTTTGGTTGGGTTTTTTTGTTCCTTGGCTAAAACTCCAATGTTCACCAATGGTGAAATTTTGTGTATGCAATCATTTGCCCACCATTAAGGTAGCATCAGCATCATTCCGACTTTGGGGAGAATTATGGTATAACCTCTTTTCTGATAAGTTATTTCCATTGACTGGGAGAATTAGTTGGGCTGGTTATGTTTTCCTCTTTATAACTTTATGGTTTGGTTTTGTAAATTTACTCACTTGTGTGCTGAAACTCTTGTGTAGCACAGTTCTATTCTTCAAAGCCTGAACTGATATGTTAACCAAATCTTCCTTAGTTTAAAGGTGGAGTAGTCTGCTGCTGTGTGTGTGTGTGTGTGAGCATGTCTCCATGTATGCATGGATCTGTGTATGGTGGAGGATGGTTGTGCAAGGGTGTGTGCTTGTGGGTGTATGTATGTATCAGCTTTTGAATGCTGGGGGTTGAGTTTTATTTTGCTTTTTTTGAAAGTATGTGCTTTGAACCTGCTTACTCCTAGTTATGCTGTAGTTAAGTGTTGAGATTTTTTCCCGATGAGTGTGTGCTGGTCTGTTAGTAAAATGACGGATTGTGCGGATGTGTAGCAGCTGAGGGTTGGTGAGTATTGGCCAGCTGCTGTATGTGGAGAGGGAATAACACTTAGCTCATAATTGTGTTCAGATGTTACATGTAGATGTTCTTTTGTTGATAGCTGTACAACACTGTGTGGGTCATTAGTCTAGAAATAACACACCTATGTAACTGTGTGAGGTTGTAGGTGTAATCCCCATCAGAGCCTGAACTTGTCCCTTATTCACTAGACTTGTGCTGGTCTGGGTGCTAGTGCACGTAAAGAAAACCCACAATAAGAAGAGAGGTGTTCCTGGCCACTTTAGGTAGGAAAAAGTTTCAAAGGGAATTCAAGACGCATGCCGACAGAAAAAGGTTGTGGTGATATGCTCTTCCCAGGGAGAGCAGCCAGAATTTCACACACAAAAACATGCCATGACTGAAAGTGATATACAATACAATATGCTGGCCTTTTATGGAATTTATTTTTTTAAAGATTAAAGGAAAGTAAAGGAGTGTGACAGATTGTAAAACAAACACTTTTAAAGTTTTGTTTTATTTACATCTGGTGAACCATTAAAGATGGCTTTTACATTCTGGTAACAAAAAAACTGTGTATTAGATTTGTAGCTATAGTTCATGTTCTATATACAGTGGTTTTGCAATATGAAGAGAATGAGAGAATAACTTACAGAGAACATTTCTTATGTTGTGAGCGTGGTACACTAGGCTGTACTAGCTAGTAGTATGATAAAACCTGTGTATTTTATCTTTTGGTTCATCACTCTTTATTTACTACTGACAGAAAGTGAATGTGTTGGTAATGTGAGTCTTCCTAAGATGGGTTTGGAACATTTATAGGTTTCATGTGTTGTTGGGGATATTGTCACAGAGTCTTTTTATATCCTCCGGTTACCAGCTGTTACGAAGTATTGATCTGAATAGTATTGGATGTTTTCTTTTTCGTTCCTTGGCTAGAGCTCCGAGGTTCACCGTTAGAGAGATTTGCGTATGCGACCATGGTCACTCACCTTCAAGGTAGCCGCATTCTGTTTTCAAGGATGGTGTCTAAACACGACACCTGTGTGCATGGCTTTTTATCATTTTGTCATTCGTTCCTACCAGCATGCAGCTGCCTACTCTTCTGAAAGGCGAAACAAGGTTTTTAATGTGTGCGCAAGATGTTCTCTGTGTGTTTGCGCACAGGGCCTCAGTTTATAGTCTCATACATTTGGGGGAGTGGAGTCAGTACTGATGCTAACTCCAGGAGAAAACCCCTAAAACGGGCACCTCCATTGTGGCTTGATCCCAGGCTGTCAGATCATGAGCACTATGCTCTAACCACTAGGCTATCCCACCCCCCTATTGGCGTTTGATATACATAATTGATATTGACGCTTGGAGCTCACTATGACCCTGGTCATTACCATTGATGTGGAAACCTGAGCTGTGTAATTATGAGACTCGCATTGAGAAATGATTTTTCCACTGTGAAAAGATTTGTTGTGGTTAATGTGCAATAACCTAGATTACTAATACCTAATCACTTAGATATGCATGTGCACATGTGTGTGTAAACACCACAAATGAAAATGTCTGTATAAATTAATGCATTTTGGTCATGGAGCAAGACATAGTATTAGAACATTTTGGTTCTTGTCTCCAAGTTTCTTTGACTGAGCTTGCAATAAAGAACTGGTTAAAACTTAGTGTGTTTCAACATTGCATGAAAATCAATAATGTATTTTTTATGTTCTTTAATCTATTACTTTTCTTTAAAACCTTTACCATAACATGTTGTAACATTGTCCAGTTAAGAATCTTAGAAAATGAGGACAATATTTACATGTCAGCACAAACTTTCATTTTCTGCCTTTTTGTTGATACCCAGCAGTCTTCAGGTTATGTGCCAATTCTGTCAGTACCATACAGATTCTCAGTCTTTATGCCATAACTGCAGATGTGTGTGAAAACTATTCCTATCAGTTGTCTGGCTTGGATCGCCAATGAAACATGAATCTGCTTTCTTCTTATTAGCTATTGTTCGTTATGTAAAGGTGCCATACAATTAATTGTGAAGTTATTTCAGTTATGTCGTCTCTGTGCTACAGAAGTGGATAGTCTGAATCACTTCCCGGATGACTTTGATGACATTCCAACTGCTCGTCGTGATTCGGACCGTGCACTGCGACGTGACAGACGGGGCTCCACCCCCGTGGTATGTCTGCTGATTCTCTTGTCAGGTCGTTTTGGTGGAGGGGAGGGGGGGTCCTTCTTGCTGGTGTGAAGGATGTGAAAAAGGAGATCTAGTGGTTGCTGTGTATTGGTAGAGTGAAGCTTGCAAGGAAGATTCTGGATCGTGTGTGTATGCGTTGTGTTAGGGTGTTCAGCTTTGTGAGAGGTAATAGTGTGGGAAAGGGTGTGTGCGTTGTATTTGGAGGGGACAGAGGGGGGGTGGGGGGGGGGGGGTGATGGTGTAGGAAAGTGTATGTGTTGGTGGGGGGGGGGCAGAGGGGGTGGGGGGGGGGGCAGAGGGGTGGTGTGTGGGAGGTCACAGTGTAGGAGGGTGGAGAGTGTGCATGGAGGAGCGATGAACAAATGGGAAGGGGACAATAGAGGGAGAGGGTGGGATATGTCTTATTTGTGTCAGTGTCTGAAAGGAAACACATCCCAATGTATGTGTACCATCTTTTTGAGGTTATTTAGTGTGCTGCTGTGTATACTGCGTCACGAAATCGTTAAAAATATCTTTTTAACACTATCCCTACATTAAGGGAGAGAACCTCTCTTTCCCAGTACATGTGCACTGTGCACATTTGTATGCTGCCACCACCCAGTAGTGGGTGATACAGAGGGAAGGTTAAAGGGTTGCCCATCGGGAAAAGATTAAAGCTACATTTGCTTGCACAGCATTTTTTCAAACTTGTAAAATCTGTCATGTGCACACATTTATGATCACCAGCCATGATAGAAAATCAAGCAATCTGTAGGCTAAACATAGACCAGGAAAATCAAAGAACGATTTTATATATATAGGCTGCACTTTTCTGAAGGCCACACACAGAGGGTTGGTACAGCTTAAAAACTAATACCGAATAACCCAGATAATGTGATACTTCTGTAAGCACGTGAGGGTCTTGGTGAAAGATGATACTTCTTCTACTAGCAGTATGCTTTTCATGCTTTCACGCTTTTATTGCATGATGATCAATGACAATGAGGATGACGTAATGATGCAAAGCATAGAGTCAGACAGTGAATCAATCCCGCCTGACAAGACACTGTGCTTGCGTGGTGTGTACAGCTGGCCAGTCGAGGATACCCGGATCCTTTTGGGTCAACCACCAGTCTGAACGTGGACCGCCTGGCCAAGAAGAACGAAGATCGCCTCAAGAAGCTGCGAGAAATGCAGGGTAAGTCTGTAGTTACTTTCTTTGTGGCTATAAAACTTGTACCTTCTATATTTGTGACTGAAGAACTCTCTTCTGCACCAAGTGTTTTTTCAGCTGATTTCGGTAGGTAGGTCTCTGTGGCAGAATAGCACAGTCAGTTTTTCCACTCAAAACTGGGTGGAGGGGTGAAGGGGGGTATATCTGCTGCTATCGTGCATGCAAGTCTACTGAGATGTGAAACCTTGTTACTGTGTGAAAAACTGCCATTTTTAATATGACTTGCGCTGTTGATAAAAGTCGCCTATGGGGTGAAGAGTAGTGTCTACTAAAGTTACTGTGGTGGCGTAAGAGTTAATTTTGAAAAAAAACACAAAACAAAACATTTCCACCCCTCATAATACTCCTCCCCCATGACACTGTTCTTTCCAAACCTTGGAAAATAAACTTATTTCCTGCCAAGTGAAAACCATTTTCATTGGAGTAGGGATATCTGTCTGCCCCAGCATCTTCTTCCCTCACATATCCCCGGCAGGACAGTCTTGGCAAGAGAGTTATGACGTGTGACGTGACCAAACCAGGCCAGCTTCCTCCTCTTTACAACAACAGCCAGAAGGGGGTTGTTCCTGGGGCCCAGCTTTCATGATCACCTCTTGCCACACTGACTCGTTGGTTCTGTGGTCCCTCCATCATCATCATCATCATCAGAACCGTGACCTTGGCGGTCGTGGGGGAGACATGAAAGACGATGCCGTGGTAAGCCTCCTCCATCCATCTCGGTCCTCGGCTCTGCGCAGTAGTGCTGAGTCATTCATCCTGGTCCATTCTCTGATGTTGTCCATCCATGACTTGTTCTGTCTTCCCCTCCTTCTGCCACCTTCGAGTGTTCCCTGCAGTACTGTTTTGGGCAGAGTGTTGTGGCGGGTGACGTGGCTGAACCATGTCAGCTTTTTCTTCTTGACGATGGTGAGAAGGGGTTCCTGTGGACCTGCCAGCCGTGTTATTTGACTCTTGACAAATTCGTTGGTCTTTCGTTCTCTCCAGGATATGCCCAGTAGTTTTCTATGGCATTTTGTTTCGAATGACTGGATTCGCTTTGCTGTTTCAGCAGTCAATGTCCAGGTTTCACTTCCGTACAGCAGGATCGACTGAATTAGGGCTTTGTAGAGCTTTAGTTTGATTGGGAAACTGATCTCTTTACTTTTCCATATGGTGGTGAGTTTTGTCATGGAAGATGTTGCCATGGCTATTCTGACTTTGATTTCTGTCGTCGATCGCCCGTCCTTTGTGAGTGTAGCGCCGAGGTATTTAAAAGCGTCTACCTCCTCCAGTTGTTGGCCGTTCATGTAAATTTTAGCGGTGGCATTGCTCGTGCTGTTCACAAGTACTTTACTTTTCTCCGAGCTCACCTCCATCCCATGTGCTCCAGCTCTGTTCTCAAGTCTGGTCGTAAGATCTTGCAGCTCTGTGTTACTTCCGCCCATGAGGTCAATGTCATCGGCAAACCGTAAGTTGTTGAGGGGTCTGCCGCCAATGGAGATGGTAGGGTGGAAGTCATGGAGGGTCTCTCTCATGATGTTTTCCAAGAACAGATTGAACAGGACTGGAGATAACAGGCATCCTTGTCGGACCCCAACTGTGGTTTTGAAGTAGTCTCCGACCTGATTGTTCAGAAGGACTGCACTGCTTGCAGTGTTGTATAGTGCTTGAATGGTTTGCACTAGTCCTTCTTCAATGCCAAACATTCTGAGGACCTGCCACAGGCCTTCGTGCCATACTCTGTCAAAAGCCTTCTTGAAGTCGATGAAGTTGTGGAACAGGTCTCTCTGATGTTGAAGATGTTTTTCCATCATGATGTGGCAGTTAAAAATCTGTTCGATTGTGCTCCTGCCTGCCCTGAACCCAGCTTGTTCCTCTGCAAGGTGTTCTTCTGCCTCCTTCTTGAGTCGATTCAAAATAACTTTGAGCATGATCTTGCTGGCGTGGCTGATGAGGCTGATTGTTCTATAGTTTTGGCATTGGCGTAAATTCCCCTTCTTGGGCAGGGGTATGATGAGTGATTGTGTCCAGTCTGTTGGTCACTGTTTTGTCTCCCAAATCTTCTGACAGATAGCTGTAACATATGTGATGACTGTTTCGCCACCATGCTTGAGCAGCTCTGCTGGTATATTGTCTGCTCCTGGGGACTTTCCTACTGGTAAGCTGCGGATGGCTTCTTCCACTTCTGATGGTCCCTCCAGCAAATGGTTAAAAGCCTTATGAAAGATTTCATTTCAAAGGCTTGAATTTTCTTGTCCCAGTACAGCTGTATAGAAATGATGAGCACTCTAAACAGTTTCAGTTTTGTTGGGAAGCTGGTGTGTGTGTGTGTGTGTGTGGTGATGTGGTTGATTTTTATTGTTGTTGTTATTCTTTGTGTGCAGGAGACGACATGTCCTTGTATGACCCCGATGATGTCCTGGACAGGTTCATGTCCAAGCAGGCCCACAACAGGTGAGGGACGGTGTCAGTCCTAATGTGTAGGACTGTGTAGGCCTAGTGATGATATTCCAAAGTGATAGTAATAATGATGATGAGGAGGAGAAGACGAAATAGACAAAGAAGCTAATTATGAAAAAAGAAAAAAGTAAGATTAAGAGGAATCACAAAGAAAAGACAGAATATGATTAATGATATAAGATCATCTTTGCTGTCATCATAAACATCAAAATTTGAATAATCAGTGTTTTAATATTGACCTTTGTCATGTGGAAAGGGCTTACAATTATGTTGCGCCAGTCGTGTCTAAGCTAATTTTGAGACAGAAAGAAGAGTTTGGACAATTACATGGCAAAAATGATTAGAACATTAGTTTACACTGGCAAGTGCTTATATTTACAGCCTTATAAACCTGTCTTCCAGAAAGAAACCAAAGTAAAGCTTAGAAATTGTAAAATAATTGAAGACGTGAATTTTACATACATGTTTGTGTACACATACTTTCAAACTTATAAGCACATATGTGTGCATGCACACACACACACACACAAACTACTCCCCCTCCTTTTATCTTTTCAATTATTTGTATATTTTACTAGCTTTGAAATAAAATGCACTATTTCATCAACTGCGTGATGGACACACAAACAGAAGACATGGCCAAAATGATTGGTGAGGCATGGATTTTTGGTTATGTATTATCATTTTTTTTCCATTCAGTACACGTTCACACTATGTTATTTTTGATTCACTGCATGAGTGATATGTAATGATGATCCACATGTATATTATTTTGATGCTGTAGTTTGCACATACTTGTGCTTCTGTTTTGTCATGCTTTGTTGTGTTCCATTGGGTTATTATTAGTTCATATGTTAAAAGGGGGTTGTTAATGTTTTGTGTGTTTGTTGTGACTGGTAAAATTCACCAGTTTCTTTCTTTTGTTCTGCTTTCTGGCTCCTTGTATTTCCTTGAACGGCTTCTGTTTGTCTTCCTTTCTTCCTTTTCCATTGTGTGTCATTCATTCTCTCTTAGAATTCAGAGATATGCTGTTGGATTGTCATTTGTATTTCAGCAGTTTCTTTATATCTGTTCAAATGTCGTTGGTTGGTTGGCTGGTAAATGATTTTGTTGTATGACTTAGTGTGGCCTCGCCCAAGAGGGGTCTGTACGAAGAACTTCATCTTGAGTCGCGTTCGAGCATAAGTTCCCCTGGGGGGAAGTATGCTCTGCTGTAAGTGCCGGCAGGATAGAACATAGGCAGCAGATTCCTTCGCTTCATAGAACTGGTCTGTCAAGATCAAGTTTATTTTCTCATGCTAGAGGAGGAGGAGAAAATAGGAAGTGGTAGATTTTGTTTTTAAGGGGTGGGAATGGGGTTTTGTGTGTGTTGTATGTTTTGTTTTGTTTTTGACATTTCTTGTTGAGCTTTTTTCATATATTGATTTTTTTAATTTCTTAGCTCATCAGTTTTTAAGCTCTTTATTGTAGTCTTTGTTGTTAGATCGCTTCGTAAATAGTGTTTTAATTTGGTTTTTTTTAGTTGTTTTTTTCTTGTAGCAGTGTTTTTATCAGCCTGTTTTTATTATCAGAAAACTTACTTTTGAGGTTTCTTTTGGGGAATTTTTGTTGACTTTTCCTGTTGTTAAAATGTAATGTAGGTAAGTCCCTACAAGTCTAGGAATCGCCATGCTTAACAATAATCAAGGACTGGACAAAATGTTCTTGACAGGAAGTGCCAGGAATAAAGACGAAAACGTAATTTTTAGAAAACAGTAGTTTGCATTGATGCCAGAAGTGAACAGATTTTTTTATGTTTGTTTTTGCTGCCTTGACTGCTGCAATATTCTGTGTTCCTTCTCCCATGCCACTTATCATAGTCTCATAATTGATATGATTTTGTATTTGTCAACTGTTACTTTGCTTTGTTTTTTGTTTTCCTATTGGTTTTTTTTATGTTGGGCTTACTTTGCTTTGTTTTTTGTTTTCCTATTGGTTTTTTTTATGTTGGGCCCCCCCCCCCCCCCATTCCTGGGCCAGAGCTTCAAGGTTTACCAATGGTGAGATTTTGTGGATGCGACTGTTTTCACCCACCATGAAGGTAGCTGCACTTTGACTTCAGAGATGTATGCTGGGTATGTTTGTGTTTCCGTAATCCACCAAATGCTGACATGAATTATGGGATCTTGAACATGCATATTTGATCTTCTGCTTAAGTATATACACAAAAAGGGAATTAAGGCACTGGCAGATCTGCACTTGAAGTTGACTTTGGAGATTGTAAAAATTCCCACCCTTAATTCACCAGATGCCACCGAGATTTGAACCCATGACTTCATGGGCCCATGGATTGACGTCAAATGGTTTTAACCATTTAGCTATAGTATATGTCAGTACTTTGTTCCACTCAGTGTCATTGGTGTCCAGACTCTGTGGTTATTGGTCAGCTATCCTAAAGCTGGCCAGCATAAGAGCCTGCAGTGCTGCTCTTGTTACCTTGATGGTGTTCAGTAGTACCACATGAGAAAATGGTGTCTGGGGATCTGTCTGGATTGCAGTATCAACATAACTGTAAAGGTTGAGTAAAGTGTCTGCATCACAATATCTCTTCAGTCATATTTTCCTCATAAATGTTTGCATTCTGAAGTCTTTGACATAAACACATTTTAGGCCCACAGAATCTATTACTGTTGAGTTTTTGTTTAATAAGAGTTACAGCAAATAATTCTTGGGAGGAACAAACCTTATGTTGCATAGTATTCTCTACTGTACTGTATCGCACACCACTTTTAGTTGAGGCAGATTTTTCTGCTTGAAATTTAAGCTGGTCTCTCTGGAGGGAGAGTGTATTGCCACAATAAGCGCCATCCTTTTTTTCTTCTCTTTTTTACCCCTGTCTCTATGTGCTTTTGTTTCCCATTTATTGTGGCATTTTTCTACATAATTTTGCCAGGGACAACTCTCTTGTTGCAGTGTGGTTCTTTGACAGGCGATAGAACTTTAATCTGTCATCTCATCTGAAAGACTAGCACCAACCTAAGGTCCATCGGATTGGGTTCAGACAGTGATTGAACCCACAACTGCTCACTACCTATGTGGGTGTGTTACCTCTAGACCACTAGTTCTCCTTCCTGCATCATTTTCTGTAAAAAAAATAATTTACAAAATGATCTGTCAGTGCTCCTTGTGGAAAGAAATGTTTGCTGTTATTGTGCTGTTTATCTGCCACATGATTACTGAAGCCTTGTTAGAATGCTTGACATGTTTGTACTTGATTTCTGAAAAGGAGGTAGTTTATTGTAGTAATGGTAGACTTTAATGGCAAAATGAAATAGATTGCATAGTAGTAAATGGAAGAACTAACAGTTAAGCTTTTTGTTGTCGTTATGAACAAAATCAGCAGGAGATGGGTGAAATTTATATAGTTAATTTTACCATATGATAATGTTTTCTAAGAACAGAGCTTTAACTTTTAAAAACCATATCAAAACCTTCTCACTAAGGGACAGAATTTTACATTTTCCTTTTCCATGGCAATGGATGGACCGGTTTGAAATTAAGCTAAAGGATTTAAACAAACAAACAAACAAAAAACAATATTTCTCAGTAGCTAGTGTCTTCCTCACATTTTCTATTCATCACAGTTGTTTATAAACTCCCTCACCAGCATATTCAGTTATCTAAAACTGGCATTTGAAATTGTGAAAGATCTTTGTCACAGTCCCATAGGACATTTGTTATAGTTACATTAACGTTAATGACTTGTTTGTTTGTTGGGTTTTTAAAATTTTTACTTTTTTATTTTTTTTTAATTCCTGTTGCATTGCCAAGTTTTTCGAGATTTTTTTTTTAACACCACATCCACATCTCCCGGAATTTTTTTTTTTTTTGGGGGGGGTGGTGTCTAATATCACTAAAAGTGAAATGACGTAAAATTGAAGTCAACAACATTTGTTTATGACTATTTCCAGTCTTGAGTTTGACTGTGCATTTTAGTGCAATAATTTTTTTTATTCTGGAAGTTGCCAACATTTCAATGCTTTTTTGGTTGTTATGTTGGTTAGACATCTCACTTTTCTCAAAAGCTTCATTTAGTTGCTGGTGGTGTTATTTATTTTGTTTTTGTTTGAATGCATTTTGTAGTGGGATTCAGCCATTTGAATGGTTGGAGGGTCATTCTCAGTAATGGAATGACCTTTCTTTCTTCCCTCATTTGCCTTAGTAAAGTTAGTTTGATAGAGGCCTGTACACAGTCAATGTAGTCTTTGAAAGGTAGATTTGGACAAATCTAATAATACAGGGAAATCAATTTTACATGCATTTTATTTCGTCAGCATGACAACGTGTAAATGATTGATCCTGCATTTGGAGAGGGAGGGGCTTGTCAAGAACCCCCCCACCAACACATACACACACACATTCTCTCTCTCTCTCTCACACATGCACACACACACACAATTTCTTCAGCAGAGACTATAAATCAAGGTCCCACGTGGATATGCTTACAGAGCATCTTGCATACACGTGAAAACCTGTTCCACTTTTCAGAAGAGTGTGCTGTGGGAATGGATGACAGCATTTACAAAACCACATACACATGGGGACTGGATTTTAAAAAGCACATGAATGCTTATTATTATCATCAAAAGAAATTAAAAAACAACAACCTCTCTCTCTCACACACACACACACACACACACACACACACACACTTCAAGAAACCTCACCACCACACCACTTTTTTCACTGATGAACAAGATGGTTTACTGTTGTCTGCAAGTTGCATTCTTCTTACCAGGAAAACCTTTCACAGCAGAGTTTTGTTTCCATTTTCATCACTGCCACCTCTTCATTAAGTCTTTTCAATTAGTAAATACTGTGGGGTTATGAAAGAAAGACTTTAAAAAAATGACGTGTTTGTTTTCCACTCTCCAATTCTAGCAGGCTGAAAATGACTTTGCCGAGAGATTTGTGGCTGGAAAGAAGTGGGTCATAATGAGAGCTAGTAAATATGTTTGTTTTTTTAATACTTAGATCAGATTTTAGTATTTCTGTTTATTTTTTAAATTATTGGTTGTTCATGGTATTACCTTTCTTTGTTTTCTTTTCTTTCTTTCTTTCTTTTCTTGTCTTTTTTGGAGGGCTGGGAGTGTCTGGCCTTATGGTTAACATTTTGCCAATAATAACAACTGAACAGTTTCAGTGAGTTCATCAACTCATTCCACCCGTCAATAAAGTTCACAGTCCACAGTTCTAAAACAGAAATGCCCTACCTGGACATTCTCCTCAGAATGGAAGGTGGCTACATCACCACCGAGCTCTTCTCTAAAGCAACAGATGCCCGCAACTACCTTCCATTCCAATCATGTCATCCCCGTCATTGTGTGAACAACATCCCTGTGGGACAGTTCTTGCGAGTACGCCGCTTGTGTTCTACAGAGCAAGACTTCGAACGCCACAGTATGGAGATGTGCCATGCCTTCCAGGATCGTGGCTACCCTGACACCATCATCATGGCCGCTAAATCGCGGGCAAAAGCCACTCCACGCCAAGCTACCCTCACTTACACCAAAAAACCCATCAACAGCAGAGTTCCTGTAGTCATCACCCATAATCCACGGAACCCTCCCATCCGAAAATGGTTACAGGACAATCTGCCTACCCTGCACTGCAGTGCCAGAATGAAGAAGGCAGTTCCCGAAGCTCCTGTGGTGGGGGAAGGAGAGAAAATGCAGGAGTCTAGGGAACATGCTCATGCCATCTGTCCTGCCTCCTACAAACGAAATACCTGGTAGTCGTGGATGTTTCTGCTGCACCAAAAAATGTGCCACCTGCAGGGACCACCTACTAGAGGGCAGTCTCTTCACCAGTTTCACTACTGGTGAGAGATTCACCATCAGAGACGCCTTCTCCTGTAGCAGCAAGAACATCGTTTATCTGCTCAGCTGCAACCTCTGTGGACTCCAGTACGTTGGCGAAACCAAAAACGCCCTGAAAACCAGGCTGTACCTTCACCGCAGTGACATCACCAGAAACACCGGCACAAGAGTGACCCAACACTTCAATCAGGCGGGACACTCTCTCAGCAACGTGAAGTGCCAGGTGATTGAACAGGTGAACGGGCAGACCCACGAGGCCAGACTCCGCCGAGAACGTTTCTGGAGACACAAGTTGCAGACTGACGCCCCTGAAGGCCTCAACACACGTGACAGTTGAGCTTGCCATCCTGACCACTTGCTGGCAACTTGCTTTGAACAATCCCCCCAAAATACCTAACTTGACTTTTGTGTGTGTGTGTGTGTGTGTGTATGTGTGTGCGCGCGTGCATGTGTTTATTGTTTAATTACTATTTAGTTATTCCTTTGCTTCGAGGATGATGGAATAGGCACTCGTTTAATTCATTTGCACTGGCGCACAATTGACTACTCTTCCGAAAGGTGGAACGGGTTTTGGCATGTGGGCCGGATGTTCTGAGTGTGCTCCCACACGGGACTTCGCTTAGAGTCTCCTGAAAGGATGTGTATGTGTGTGTGTATGTGCATATGTGTGCATGCGTGCGTGTATGCGTGGGTGCGCAAGTGTGTGTGTTTGTGTGTGTATGTGTGTGTGCGCGTGTGTGTGTGTTGTGTGTGTGTGTGTGAACATGAACTATATGACCATAATTGTCCCAGGTAAAATCCCCCCCCCTTATCTCTCTCTCTCTCTCTCTCTCTCTCTCTCTCTCTCTCTCTCTCCTCTCCCTCTCTCCTCTCTCTCTCCTCTCTCTCTCTCTCTCTCTCTCTCTCTCTTTCTCTCTCTCTCTCTCACATGGTCTCAGTATGGTGTTCAATTTAAAATGTCATACAAAAATTTCACAATGATGTAAAATTGAGATTGACGTCATTCCATCACGTCATAATAAAAAACCCCTGAGGAAGGCGAAAGCCGAAATATTGGGGAACATTTATTATGCTGGTTGTTATGCTTTCACTTTGTGTGGTATATATAATATATATATATATGATGTATAGTGTTATGGTGATGATGGTTAACTCTCAACTGTGTGGTTTGCTTTTGTTGGTGTTTATCCCAAACATACGGAGGTGATAGGGTGATTGCTGATACGGAGGGAAGGGTTAGTAGATGGTTGGTTACCCTGTAGCGGGTTACCCGTAGGGAAAATGTTATGGTAAAAGTCTTTTGAATAGTTTGAGCATCATGACAATCATGAGGACTTTACATGTGTTTTAACCCATCTGCATCTGGCTTTGTAGTGGTAAAACTTGGAAGTTAAAACATAATTTTAGAATATCTTCCTTCTAAGCTAAGGTGAGTCGTTGCTATTGATTACATTTTTGTGTATGAAGATTGCACAAACTGCAAGAATCTCAAGTCAAAAACACTTTAATCATCCCACAAAGGGCAATTACAATACTGACAGGCATATTGATACGCATAAAAAATCTCAAAGACACAAATAGCTATATTTCATGTTGGTTAAAACATTCCAAAATGACTTCAAATAACACACACAAACACACATGCATGCATGCGTGCACACACACATAAACACACACGCACACACATCAATTGTGAACACAATGTTAAACCCATTGACTAGAAGACAAAAACTTATTTTTTACGCACGCATATATGCAACATGTACACACGCACGTACGTGCATGTGTGAACAAGCCCACACCATACACCAATATATGAATTCAATGTTTTAAGACCATTGACTAGAAGACAGACTTATTTCACACACCCACGCGCGCGCGCACACACACACACACACACACACACACACAATTATGTATTGACTACACTCATAACAATGACAATCAGGCAAGTAATTCAGAGAAATGTAAAAGCTTGGTAGTCAACACCATTGTGAATTCAGAATTTGAATGCTTACTGGCACAAAAGAATTTCTTTTTCTGTTAGTTTTGCTGATGGGACACTGAAAACGGCGTTCCGAAGGTAACAACTGAAATTCTGGAAACAAAGCATGGGAAGGATCAGCCAAAATGGCAGTGGCTTTGTGTACAAGCTGCTGATTGCAGAACGACATGAGATCTCTTTGTTTTTTCCAATTATTTTTGAGCATCTGTTTGTTCCTTGGGTATGTCCTGGTTGGGATTCATGGTTCCGTTTATTCCGCAGACCTCCGTCTGGCCGCACCCTGATGGACGATACCTGGATGTTGTCTGGTGGCAGCAAAGCTTCCGGCTACTGAAGGGCAAGGTCATTCGGCTACTGAAGGGCAAGGTCATTTGGCTACTGAAGGGCAAGGTCAATCGGCTACTGAAGGGCAAGGTCATTGCTGCTGACACTGGCAATATCGATATCGGACTTGTTTTCTTGCAAGCTGTACACCTTCTACCCCCCCCCCCCCCCCCAAACTGTTCACTGTTCCTTCCCTCTGTCCTGTTTTAAAAAAAACAACCCTGTTCTTGTCATGTCATGGTCGGGAGAGTCCTACTCCTCAGCTTAGTACGGCTGTTTTATATTTTTATATTTAAGATTAAGGATGTGACATTTACAATAAAAAGTGTATTCTACTTTGTATGAGTCTTTGTAATAATTTTTTAACACTTTTTAAAAATAGTATATAATTGACCTGTTTGTGCTGAAGAAGAAAAGAAATGCGGAGTGTTTCCATTTGCTGAAGTCATAGTCATTTTTGCTGTTTGATATCATATATAAATTGTCAGCTTGTGGAATGGAATGAGTTGAAAAGCTTTTATCAGCAGAAAGCTTATAAGCTATTTTTTATTGTTTAATATTATAGTATTATCTACTTGGTTGTTGCAAAAAGGGCAGAATTTGAGAGTTTATTTGCTCAAGCCCTCCAATGATTTAATGAAGACTTCATTCAGGGTGTGTGTACTGCTGTTTAAAAATCCATTTCATAAAAGATAGCACAATGTGATCATGAAGTACTGAACAGTTCTTGTATTATTCATGATGTACTCATAAGCAAAAGTAAACTTGTTACATTTGCACATTTTCAGCAGAACTACTATGAGATAATATTCAAAAACAAAAAAGACTTGGCTAATCCTGTTTTAAAATCGAGTTTTACTCTTAGGATAGTTGGGGGGGGGGGGGGGGGGGGGGGGGGGGGGGGGGGGGGGGGGGGTCAGTGCAAATCTGTGATATTTTCTGAGGCTTGAAAACTGTCTCTTACATATTATATTTGAGTATGAACTGAAAAGCATTCTGGAATGAAGACCGAGTCACCTTCTCAGTGCAACACCAGTTGGGACATCATGAATGAAACAAAACAAACAACTTGAAAGAAGAAGGAAACAGATATGTTGAAAATGAAAACAGAAAATACGTTTGTTTCGTTGAATTAAAATGGATTTTTGAAAACAAAAATGAAAATACTCAATTTTGTTTTTCTTTTTTTTTGTTTTTGAGCCGATAAAGAGTGAACATTTTGTGACTGTTTAGTGTATTGGTTTACAGTCCCATTTGTTTCTGCTTTGGTTTTTCTTACATCTACAATACAGCAAGAGAAGTGGTAGTTTTGATTGATGAATTTTGTTCAGAAAACCTTTAAAAAAAAATTGTCAGACAGTTACCACACGTCGCCGTTGTTTTGTTGTTGTTGTTTTTTCCGTATGTGAAGGTGGCTATGAAGAAGCAAACATCGTGTGGTTATTTTTTATTTGTATTTATTATTTGAAAACGTTAAATGGACTTCCAGGATGGTACTGCTTTATAATCTTCTGACTTCCGATACATTTTGATGACAACTATATACTGCCAAAACAGTAAGTTTGTGTCAGTGCACTGCTGATTCTCCTATCTTTTCTGGTTCACACACTTGTACATAGTTCTGTGTACACATTCTCACGTGCATTAGCACACACTTAATCATGCATATTTCCAGATAAGAAAACATAATGTACCAGGTGTGCATTCGAAACTTCCAAATCTGGACCGCACAGGAGTGAGTGTTAGGTATGTGGACTGTGAAGTGTTAATCCATATGCCAGGTTGTCTTGTTCCTTTCGTCAAAAATGAGGAACACCTTTGCTTTTACTTCTGTCTCTATCCTCCTTTCTCTTTGTAAGTATCTCTTCTCTCTAAGGTGTTGCTGGCAATATGTACACACACATGCATACATACATGCATACATATATGCTCGCGTGTGCACATGCATACATACATGCATGCATATATGCTCGCGTGTGTGCACACGTGCACACACGCAAGCTCGCACGCACGCACACACACATACACACCCTGTTCGCATTCCTCATGAATGCCACATACCCCACATGTGTGGGCACATAACATGCAGTATACTCACACACACTTGGGCCTCTCTCTCTCTCTCTCTCTCTCTCTCTCTCTCTCCTCTCTCTCTCTCTCTCTCTCTCTCTCTCTCTCTCTCTCTCTCTCTCTCTCTCTCTCTCTCTTCTCTCTCTCTCTCAGCACAAACATTAAACTCCTCCTCATCATCCCACCCTCCCACCTTCTGACTGCTGACACACAAATCCAGAAAAGAAGAAAAAGAAAAGGTTTGCCTTTGATTTCTGAAAAAGTGCCATTCGAGCAGAGTGGCATTTACACTCTGTGATATTGCTTTGTGTTGTTTTGTTTATTTCATTTTATTTTCTTTCTTTTTTCCCTGTGTGATGTCCTCATATTTCGATCAAGACTTAACCTTGGCACCTGGCAGCTTTATCAATGTTGTAGAACTGTCCATAGGCAGTGTATGTAATTTGGGGAGGTGCAGAGATGCAGTGCGTTTTTTCGTACTTCCATCTTATGTGCCTTGTCCTGTCAAGTCAGCTCAACATTCCTACAAAGGATGGAATGATTTCCTTTTCTTTAATTGATTAAATCTGACAATTGTCTGTTAATTTTTTGTCCGTTTTTATATATGAGCAGCTGGGCTGTATTCAGCATTATTTGACTTGTCTGTTTTCACTCGCTACTTTCTCGTTGTGTAAAGTGATTTTTTCCCCCTTCTTTCTTTGTTTTTGTCGTTGTTATCAAGTTGTATGCATGGGTTATGCATTCCTAAAAGTCTGGACCAGGCTTGGTTTTTATCATGTTGTTTTAGTTTTGAGAAGTAGGGAGCAAAATGTTGTATTATAAAAAAAAAAGATTCATACAAAGTGTACATAGCCAGTCTCTGTTTCAACAGCTAGAACTGTGAGTTTTCTTACATGTGATTGTAGTATGTTACTGTTTAAAAATGTATTGCCTTTGGTTGAAAATAATTTCTATTTATATGTGTCTATGGCCTTATAATTTTCATTTTTATGTGATGTATAGAGATTGGTTTTGAATGGAGCATTAACAGGTCAAGATTGACATATTCCGTCCATGTTCTTAGTTATCTGAATAAAATCATTTGTAACAGATACCACCATGCTTTTCTTTTTTTTTTCTCTCTTCTTTTTTCACTCTGTGTATGTTTGTGAGTATGAATGTATTGGGGATGGGGAAAGGGTGGGTGGAGGGATGAAGGATGGATGCTTTTCCTGATTTTTTTTGCTTATGAATGGTTTAACTTTATTCCAACAAAAACTTAACTCCTCCCCCCCCAAAATCAACCCAACCAACCAACATACAAAAGATGTCAGGTATTTGGAAAGAGTTTTAGTTATGTTTTTTTTCTTCTCTTTGTTGTGTTTTTTAATTTGCTTGGTTTTTTTTTTTATAGGGGTGGGGGGGTGGATAGTAAAATTGTGTGACTATTATTTTTAGCAAGAAATGGTGGTTTCTTTTAGATTCTATTTATCATAATCATCATTATTTATTTCATTTCTTAGCTATACTTACCCAAATTATGGAAAAAGTGACATGTAATAATTACAAATGAATAAAATGTTTTGCTGATGCTAATTGATAATAATTCTTTTTACATGTTATGATTACAAGAACAAAAAGCTCTTAGTAGTAGCTACAGCGGTATTTTTGCAAGATGCATTCACTATGCATATACTTATTTTAACCACGAGAACAAAATTGAGGTGGCGGTAATCACTTGGATGAAGGCAGGAATTTGCAGTTTAGTTTTCCTCATTTTGTTCTTTTGTGTGAGTATGTGTTGATTTCGGAATATGTGGCTCCCTATTTCTTATTCCTCCCACCCCCACCCTGGCTTTTGAAATCATGTTTCTTTTGTCTGTGAAGACATCTGCAAAGGATTGTTTTCTTTTTTTCAATCTGGGCAAGATGTAGGTGCATTCACATTCAGGACTTTTGTTTATAGTGTCAGTTGAAGGATTTCTAGGGATGTGAAGTTGGTATTAATGTTGACCCTGGTGGAAAATGTTCTCCAGCAGCGACTGGGATGTCCAGTTCAGAGTACTGTGTGTTAACAAGAAGATGGTTGCACCCTGCAAGTGTGATGGACCGTCACAGATGCAAAGCTTCATCTCCCCATCCTCTTCTGCTGTCATAGCTCACCACCCACACACCCATGGTCTTCAGAACGATAACGCCCTCATCATATAGTATGTTCTTTCGATCCAGAAGGACCATAGAGCCGGAGCTAATCCTGGTTTCTGTAGCGTTAAGCGAACTGATGGTTTTTCACCACCCCTGTGACAGGACGCTAGTAATAATAATTATAATAATGTATGGAATTTATATAGCGCTGAATCTTGTAAAGCAACAAATCAAAGCGCTCAGTTTTTATTTCATACCACTTTTAAGTCACGGCAGATTTCTCTCCGTGAAATTCGGGCTGCTCTCCCCGGGGAGAGCGGGAGAACGCGTCGCCACTTAGCGCTGCGCCACCCTTTCACCCTTTTTTTTTTTTTTTTTTTTTTTTTTTGTTTTCTGCAGCTGTATTTGTTTCCCTATCAGAGTGGCTTTTTTCTAAGAATTTTGCCAGGGACAACTCTCTTGTTGCCGTGGGTTTTTTTACGTGCGCTAAATAATTACGTGTAACACACGGGACCTCGGTTTTTCGTCTCATCCGAAAGACTAGCGCCCAGACCACCACTCATGGTCTAATGGATGGGGGAAAAATTTCCGGTCCAAACGGGGTACGAACCGCCGCACACTTCAGACCCGGTCTTTTCGCTTTCTAGACAGGCGCGTTACCTCTAGACCACCGATCCACCTCTGTCGCCAGAGCTGGTACCCACTTGTACACCTGGGTGGAGTGAGGAAAATAGGAGTAAAGTGTCTCATCATAGGAACAAAGGGAAAAAACTCTTCAGTCTACCCCTGTAAGGGAGTTGCCTCCCATGCTACAGCTGCCAAATTGTACTCGAGTTTGCTCTTCCTCTTGACACTTATCATTCATTTATTGGTATGTCTGCTTTTTGTTTCTCTATAGCTCAGAAGAGTTAATGGGAGTAAACTATCGCGAATTGTGATGCCATGGCACTAAGCATATGCAAAATAAAGATTATATTTTTTGTGTAACTTTTCCCCTTCAGAGAAACGAAATGTTTGAACTGTTCATTGATTACATAGCAAATTTTTATCACTGAGAGGAGAGTGGACTGGCCTTGAGTTGAACGATTTGCTACAAAAAGCAGAGGACTGTGGGGAGTGGAGGAAGCTGGTTAAAAATCTTGATTGGTGTCCCCAAGGTCCACAAGTTTATGGTATATGACTGTGAAGGTGAGGTGAAGAACTAAAGAAGTAGAAGTAAATGTGTGAAATAATTTTCTGTTAACAAGAGGCTAGATATGTTTGATACAGAGACCAATATTTTATTTCTTTGGTTTTAATTTTGCTTCTTGAAACAATCAAATGTTCTTAAAAATGAAAGCAAAACTAAAGAACAAAGAAGAGAATGAGAGATCAACTTGAGACTAATGTTTTAATCTGGTTAGCTTTCTAGTTTAAGAGGGGGAGGGGGGGGGGGGGGGGGGGGGGCTGACAATAAAAGCAAATTGAATCCCCTATCCTTTTTTTGGAAGTGTAATTTGCAGAGGGAGAAGAGAGAGAGCCAGAAAAATTGTGAAAAACTTGTTTCTTTTAAAACAAATGTTAGGAGATGCAGGGAAAGAGGTCGCAAGAATGTCTGGCAGTCATTGACATAAGACTAAAATAAGAACAAGATTTACACACTTCCTTCGGATGAGACTATAAACCGAGGCCCCGTGTGCGAACGCATGCAGAACATCTTGCGCACACGTTAAATCCTGCTCTGCTGTTCGAAAGAGTAGGCCATTGTGTGCTGGTGGTAACATGACAAAATTTAATAAACCGCATACACACGCATGTTTTAAAAAAAAATAAATAAAATGTCATCTGAGCGCTTTGATTTGTTGCTTTACAAGATTCAGCGCTATATAAATTTCTACATTGTTGTTATTATTATTATTATTATTATGCCCTGATGTTGTACAAGCCAGTTTGCAATGTTTCATGAGAGGTAGGAGCTTACTACATGCAAGGCGTAGGTAGATACCCCCAATTCACATATTTTACCAGAGTGGAGGAAGATTTGGCGGGGGGGGGGGGGGGGGGGGGGGGGGTGTTGGGGGGGGGTTGGGGTTAGGTGCTGTCCGTTTTTATGGAGGGAGGAAGTTTGGCCTCCCGTCCTAAACAAAGTCACAGTTTTCCTTGCGGTAGGTCCCCCATGGGCCCAAAACATAAACCGCCCCTTTGGGTTGGCCCCCTTCTCTTCTCCTAGGAAAGCACAACATTTGAACTTTTATATTGATCGCACTGTGAGGGTTGGGTCGACACTGACAGCTACACGGGCCAAGCTTTTGCCAACAAAGGGACACCTTATTCTTCTCAGTTCTTTTTGTTAATACCCTATGATTGATTCAAACTTAAACAGATTTTTTTTTAAAAGTTGTATTATGCAACGGGGCAGCAAGTTCCTTGGTTTGGTTGTGAGGGCATCCTGAGTGTGCCTGTTGTGGACAGAGGACGTTGATGGGAGCTGTGAACTGGGTAGGTCTGGTTTCTGAGACTCGAGACAACAACAGAACAAGAGACTTGATAAACTACTGCTTTGTTCTCTCCCCCCCCCCCCCCCCCCCCCCTCCCCTCCCCTCCCCCCCCCCCCCCTTCTCCTTCTCTCTCTCTTGCTCTCTGTCTCTGTCTCTCCTTCTATAAACTGATGTTCACCCTTCCTCCATACCCCAAAAGGGGGTGAAAGGAATGAATGTTTAAGTATTGTTCATGATTGCAATCCCTGGTAAGGGTAGGAACTGGATGTGAAAAAGAAAAGAAGCATGTCGGCCCTTATTCATTATCCTTGAAATAAAAGAATTTGACTCTCTCTCTCTCTCTCTCTCTCTCTCTCTCTCTCTCTCTCTCTCTCTCTCTCTCTCCACTTATGTGCGTGTGTGTTAGGAAGATGGGGAAATAACGTGTGTCAGTTGACTTTTTTTCTTCCGTATAGTCCAGTATGTTGTAGGCCTAGGCCAAAGCTGATTGAATGAGAGGGTTTGTTTTCCATCCTGAGGTTCATGAGGTCATGGGTTTGAATCTCAGTACCAGTGTCTGGTGAATTAAGGGGCGGCCTTTTTGTGTTTTGTTGTGGTTGTTTTTTGGGGGTTTTTTGTTGTTGCTTTATTGCCATGGTCAACTGAAAGTGCAGATTTGCCAGTGCCTTAATTCCAAGAACAAATATAATGTTAAAGATCCTGTAATTCACGTTGTGAACACACACACACAAACACAGACAGGCCAAGCTATACATTGACAGGAGTACATGCACAGGCTAAAAATGAAGGTATAGTATTCAACTTTGTCCTCTCTGATTTTGTGGAAACCAGTGTTGTAGTTCTTTCAAGGGGTGGGGGGAAGCTTTATTTTTTGTGACAACGGAAACAAACTCTTTACAGTCTTCCAAAAGACCAAGTTGCCTCCCATGGTACAACTCTGGTGTCACAAAGCGCACACACAGAGACAAGCACAGCGCATTAACTAGCCGTTGTTCACGCTAATTTTTTCCTCCCAGAAATATCACAATGTTTGAACTGTTTCTTGACTGCAGCAAGACGATTATCGCTGACAGCTAGACAAATGGCGGGTGTAGCCAACAAAGCCTGAGCCTTTTTCCTTCCAGTTTCTGGTCAGGCTTTGTGATTAATTTAATTCCAGCCCCCCCCCCCCCCCCCATTCTTACTGGCAGTGTTGTCATGGGTGCAGTAAGTCACTTGTTCCATTGTGGAGATATTCTAAGTCACCTATGTGTAGACAAGAACGTGTAACAGGAACTGTAAAATGAGAAGCTCCAATACGATCGATCTATCAAATTCTTTTATTTCGAGGATAATGAATAAGCACTCGTGTGCTTTTTAAATTAGTTTTATTATTATTATTAATTTTTACATCCAGTCCTTGCCCTTACCCTTACCCTTATATATAATGAAAATAACAGAGAGAGAGAGAGAGAGAGAGAGCAATGAACACATTTTATTTATAGAGGGTTATAGAATAAGTGTAACAGTAGATTTTTTTTAACATTCAGCCAGAGAGAGAGAGAGAGAGGTGAACTCTGAACTTCGAATAATTTTATTGTAGAAGGCTACTGGACTCATTACAATTTCACACACTTCAGAGAGAGAGAGAGAGATTGGGGGTGGCAAAATGACTAGTCCCTGTTGAAAGAGAAACATTGATCACTGGGCTTCACTGCAACCACCCCCCCCCCCCCCCCCCCCCCCCCCCCCCCTTTCCTCCATTATCAGAAGAGGTTCAATGATAAGAACAAAGCAAGCAGAGTAAGAACTGAGCAAGTAATGGGAACAAACTCTTCAAAGCTGACCCCCACCCAAACAATGAGTTGCTTCCCATACTACAACTACCCCCTTTCCTATCAAAAATCGTCGCACCGAACATACAATAGAAAAATCAGGTATAACTAGGAATTGTTCATGTCGGGGTTCTTTAAAAAAATTTTTTTTTTAATCCTTTTCTTCCTATGTCATCAGAATGTTTGAACTTTATCTTCACCGCAGTAAGAAGGTGAGCATTGACAGCTAGACAAAATTATTATTGTTATTAATTATTATTATTGCTGTTTTTGTTATTATTATTATTATTAGCTAGACAAACATTTTTTTTGATTAGTGGTGTAACGAACAAAGGCAGACCCTGTTTTTTTGCAGTTTGTTGGTAATGCTTTATGACTGATTTCATTTTTTCCCATACTTAATTTACTGGAGCTGTCGGTTTCTTTCTTCTATTGTGAGGACACACTGAATGTGCCTGCTGTAGACAGAGGAGGCCGTAGCTATCGGTAGCTCTAGTTTCTATTGAGAGAAGATCACCCACACCAGTGCCTATACTTTGTTATTTCAACAATGAGTAGAAGTTCACGAACAACCGAATAAATCAACTGATTGATCAGTGGATGAATACACAACCTTACTGGTTGTTCTGTGGGATTTTAAAACAATAAAGTCAGAGAGAGAGAGAGAGAGAGATTGTTGTAAAGCGCATTCACTAGAGGACATTGGGGCGTGGATTGAGCACAGAACACATACCGATAATGTAAGGAACATAACAATCTTCACAGCCCAGATAACCATGATATCAAGAATTAATGATATCAAGAATTCAGAGCATCCGACTTCGGCGTTAAGGTACCACAGAGGGCAAGGATTGAAAAGCCCACAGAGACCTCTTAAGAGTGCCTATCTAGAAGCTGAAACTGGAGTCATGAAGGCTACTCGGTCAGGTCAAACGTTTACTAATGCTGTCTTTGAAAGATTTTAGTTTAGAGGGAATTTAAAGAAAAATTGATAAATTGGGGATTTAAAAAAAAATGATAAAGAAGTTGTAACTTACCTGCCCTCTTTAGGGACAGGGAAGGTAAAGCAGTAGTGAGGTAGAGGAGATGGGCGCCGCCCTCGATATGCTTGTCTCTGATACCTCACTCCTCAACGACCACATAGGTTATGGGAACACCGTTACTTTTTACACTATTGTACTTTCTAAATTATATATATATATACTTATACTGTGCTCACCAGGCCACACACAGGTCAATCTCATAATTACCACCCACGTTCCTTTGCTTAAAGGAGAGGGAACCCCATGGTGTCTGACGTGATGTGCCTGTAGCCATCAAGCATCTGCTTCTGGAGTGTCGAGACGGACGGACATTAGGCACAAGCATTCTACTGCAGACTCCCTGAAAATCATTTTTCGTGATGTTCCACCAGACACCATTTTTAACTTCCTGAGAGAATCGGGCTTTTTCCGTTTGATATGAGTGAAAAAAAGGCTGTTTTAAGGATCTGGTTTTGGTTTAATCTCATTTTAGGTGTGGTTGATGTGGTTTTCCTACAACGCTGTGCCCCGTCCTGGGTTGACCCTTATGGTTGGCCGGGGCGTTGCTACAAGGAATGACAGTAGAGTTGGTTTTATACCCTGTTTTAATCTGTATGTAGCTGCACAGTTTTAATCTGATATTTAAAATTTGACGAGGTGACAAGCCCTGATATGGCCTCTGTGGTCGGCGGGGCTGTAAACAGCAGCACTGGATTGGAAAGGATTGGAGAGGTAAGAAAAGCAAGCCATCAGCAGTTCCCTACAGCAAAGCACCAGTCTGTCCTATGTCAGGTTTGACTAAGGACGTGCCAGTACATACTAGCATTCTGTACTTTGGTGGCAGCCTATGACAGTCTGCATGTGCACTGAAATTTTAAAAAAAAGACAAGCAATAATAACAACAACAAAGACCCCCCCAAAAAAAAAACAAACAAACAAAAAACCCCAAAGGAAAAAAACACACGACAAGAACAAAAACGAAACACACACTTTCAGCCCACATACACTTTTGATAGAGCTGCGTGTGGGTTTGAATTGTGTGTGTGTGTGTGTGTGTGTGTGTGTGTGTTGGTTTTTCTTTTTCGTTGTTTTTGTGTGTGTTGGTTGTTGGGTTTTTTGTTGTTGTTGTTTGTTTTGTTGTTGCTTTTTTTTTTATAGGTCAGAGGGCTTCAGACCATTAAAGGGAAGGGGGGGGGGGGGGGGGGTATTAATGTAATGTTATGCATGCAGCGTAGATAGGTGATGCAGCAGCGATAATGAAAACTGCTGTAAAGCTGACAGCTGGGAAGATAGGGGGGGGGGGGGGGGGACCCAGAAAGGAGACGTCAGTCAGTCAGTCAGTCAGTCAGCCAAGTCACCAGGGTCACCTGAGGGAGACGGTGGGGAGGCCTGGCGGCAGCATGGTTTCAGTTTCTCTTTATGAATGCATGTCAGCGTTCACACTGCTCTGAGAGACATACACTCCTGCTTCACTGCAACTATCATCTTCGCTTTTCCCATGCTGGGAACAAAGTGGTGGAAGTCAAGGTTCGAGGGGGGGGGGGGGGGGGGGGGTGAGGTGAGGAGGGGGGGGGGGGTGAGGAAAGGGAGGGGGTGGGGGGATGGAGGGAGATTTCGGGGCGGGGGTGGGGGGTGGGGGGTGGGGGTGGGGCGGGGTTCTAGAAAAGCTGACATCATGGAGGGCTATGGCGTAAAGAAAGTAGTGTTATGCTTAAAGTTTAGCTTGCGCGCGCGCGCGCGCGCGCACGCACGCACGCACGCTCGCACGCACACACACACATTCTCCCTCAACTCCTTGAAGGATCATTAAATTAGGGGACGGGCGTCTGGAATTTTTAAGCAGATGTAATTTGCATAATGTGTGTGTGTGCGCGCGCGCGCGCGCGGTGTGTGTGTGTGTGGGGGGGGGGGGGGGGGGGCGGATGGGGGAGGGGGGGGGTGAGTGGGGGGAGGGACAGGTAAGAGGGTCGCGGAAAATTCATACCAAGCAGTGATAACTTTGGATCTTTGTTCAAAGCAGATCTTACACTGCAACAAAATGTACATGCACGTGTTTCTGAACTGCTACACAGTGTTTCTTCACATTTTTGTCCCTAGCCTCTTGATATACCACCGACCCCTTCCCTAAAAATGAACAGTAAATAAATGATACGTGTTTTCATAACCTATACGGTCGTTGGGGAGCAAGGCATCAGAGACCTCAGCTTCTCCAGGGGCCAGCATATTGAGGGCGGCGCCCATCTCCTCTCCCTCGCTGCTTTTACCTTCCCTGTCTCTTAAAAAAAAGTAGGTGCCCATTTACAAGCTGGATGAACTAGGGTACTGACTATAAATATAAATGACTATTGAAGCTAAGGTGCACAAACGGTCACCCATCCCAGAGGTAAGCACGCTCAACGCCCTTAGCTTTGGAAAAGCAAAGGCGGGAGAGGCACTCTAAAAAAAATGAGCTATCCCATCCTCAAATAAAATAGTAAAAAAAAAAGTATATTAATAAGAAAAATGGATATAGTAAATAAGTAAATGAATGAATAAATAAATAATTTTTTTAAAAGCATGAATATGCTTAACGATTATGTGCGCGCACGCTTCTCTGCTTTGTCAGCCATCTTCTTCCGCTAAACGTCATTCTCTCTCCTGTTCGTCGTCTGACAAACATAGCATAATCATTACCATGGTAGACAGACGGAAAAGCTCAGTGGTCGGAGCGCCAAGGTTAAGCAGCATCGAGCGTGGTTTACCAACTTGGATGGGTGACCGTTTGCGCGCCTTGGCTTCAGTACAGTCCCCCAGTTCACCCAGCTGTAAATGGGTACCTGCCCTCTTTAGGGTCAGGGAAAGTAAAGCAGCGAGGAAGAGGAGATGGGCGCCGCCCTCAATATGCTGGCCCCAGAGAAGTGAAGTCTCTGACGCCTCGCTCTCCTACGACCTTATAGGTTATGGGACACCTTTACCTTTACTTTTAGACATCCTTCAGCCTCTGAAGACTATGGAGTTGCGCTCTTTAGGTGTTTATTCTGGTACAGATAATTAAATAGGGAAAGATGAAGAGGTTTAAAAAAAAGTGAATTATTCTCATTTTTATTCTTTTATTTCGAGAATAATGGAATAAGCACCCATGCGCTTTTCTTTTACATCCAGTCCGCGTGTGCATGCAGTTTAGTAAATATTGGCATCCGTTCACACCGGCACACAATGGCCTACTCTTCCAGACAGGTTTTAACGTGTGCGCAAGATGTTCTGCGTGCGTGCGTTCGCACAGGTGACCTCAGTTTATAGTCTCATCCAAAAGACTTGTTGGGGGTGGGGGTAGGGGGGGGGGGGGGGGGGAGAGTGGAATCAGCACTGATGTTAAAACTCCAGAGGAAAAAAAAGAATCCTCTTGAACGAGATTCGAACCCGGGTCAGCAGATCACTGTTCATGTGCTCCCCTTCACCCCTCTTCCTCCTTTCACCCCCCCCCCCTCTCCACAGGGGCCATAAAACTGCTCACCCACCTCCCCCCACCCCCCATCCTGCTGCTGTTATGTAGGTAGGCTATAGTGTATAGTGTATAGCACAGACTGTGGGGTAAGGAAAGGGGCACAGGGAACAATAGCCTCAATGTTTGGGTCAGTGGGTTGATTCTCTGGGACTGGATGACCCTGACACTGTCTATAAGAGGCTCTCTTGTCTTCACTGCGTCAGGGCCAGCAGAGGGTTTTTATGTAGCCTGCATCTCTTTTCTCTGTTTTTGTCTGTCTGTCTGTCTGTGCACGTCCTGTCTGTTTGTCTTTGTATCCATGTCTCTGTCTGTCTGTTTGTCTGACTGTTTGTCTCTGTTTCTGTTTCTCTGTCTGTGTCCGTCCTCTGTCTGTCTGTCTGTCTCTGTCTCTCTCTGTGTCTGTCTGTGTGTGTCCGTCCTCTCTCTCGATCTCCCCCCCCTCCCCCCCCCCCCCCCCCCCCCCCCCCCCCCCCCCTCCCCCCCCCCCCTCCCCCCCCCCCCTCGCTCCCCCCCACCCCCCTCCCCTCTTTCGTCATCCCTTCCTCCTCCCCCTCTCTTTGTCTGTCCGTGTCTGTCTGTCTGTCTGTCTGTCTCTCACACACACAAGCACGCACGCACGCATGCACACACACAGTCGCTTTCTTTGTCTTCTCGTCTTATATTAGGCTTTTTTTCCCTTTTTCATTTCTACTTTCCAGTCAGATCAAGAGGGAATTGATGGCATCAGCCCACCTGAGTTTGAAATGGGCATAACTTCGACGTTAGAGGCAGGATTTAGTTCTTTCTTTCTTTTCTTCTTTATTCTTTTTTTTCTGCTTGTCTTCCTTCCTTCCCTCTTCATTTCTTTCTTTCTTCTTGTCTTTTCTTCCTTTCTGTCTGTCTGTCTGTCTGTCTTTCTTTCTTTCTTTTTCTTTATTTATTTTCCTCTTCATTTCTTCTTTTGAATGGCATAATTTTGACGTTAACGCAGGATTTAGTTCTTTCTTTCTCTCCTTCTCCGTTTTTTTCTTTCTTTCTTTTTTCCCTCTTCTTTTTCCTTCTGTTTGTTTTCCTTAGTCAGTTTCTGTTTGTTTTTCGTTTTTCCCTTGCCTTCTTTTTTTCCTTCTCTTTTGTCTGTCATTTTCTTTTTATTTATTTATTCATTTATTTATTTTAGTCTTTCTTTCTGTCTATTTTCTATTTTACTTTGTTTGAATTTTGTTTTCTTTTCCTCCTTTCTTTCATTCCGTCCTGCTTTGTTTCGAATTTTCCTTGCATCCTTCTTTCTTTCCCACCATCCTTTATTCATTTATTCTTTTCTTTTCCTTTATTCATTTCTGTTCTCCTCTTTTCTTTCAGTCATCATTTCATTCTGTCATGCTTTTTTGGGGGTTCTTTCAAGTTGCTATTTCATTCTTTCTTTTTGTATCTATTTATCCCTTCCTTTCTTTTTCTTTTGTTCCTTTTTCTTTCCTTTCTTACTTCTTTCTTTTAATTATTTATTCTTTCTCTCTTTTCTTTTCTCTTTAGTTATTATTTCATTCTTTCATGTTCTTTCTCTTTTTCTTTCCAACTATTCTTCTTTCTTTCTCTCTTTCTTTCTTTCTTTTTGTATCTATTTAACCCTTTCTTTTTTCTATTTCTTTTGTTCCTTTTTCTTTGTCTTTCTTACTTCTTTCTGTTAATAATTTATTCTTTCTTTCTTTTGTTTTTTCTTTTAGTTATTATTTCATTCTTTCAGGTTCTTGTTTTTTTCTTTTCCCAACTCTTTGTAACTATTTATCCCTTTTTTCCTTCCTTTCTCCTCCTGTCGTTCCTTTTTATTTCCAGTCTTACTTCTTTCCTTTCATCTGTTCTTTCTTCACTGCATTCAGTTTTCTTATTTCTTTTATTTTGTTCTCTTCTATTCTTTCATTTCTTTTTTCTTTCATTTCTTTTTCTCTTTCATTTCGTTCATTTCTTTTTTCTTTCATTCTTTTATTTCTTTTTTCTTTCATTTCTTTTTTCTTTCATTTCTTTCATTTCTCTTTTTCTTCTATTCTTTCATTTCTTTATTTTCTTTCTCATTTCTTTTTTCTTCCATTCTTTCATTTCTTTTTTCTTTCATTCTTTCATTTCTTTCTTCTTTCATTTCTTTTTTTCTTCCATTTTGTTCATTTCTTTTCTCTTCTCTTCATTCTTTCATTTCTTTTGTTCTACTATTCTTTTACTTCTCTTTTCTTTTTCATTTCTTTCATTTCTTTTTTCTTCCTTTTTGATTTTTAATTTTTTTTTTTTTTAACTGCCACTGGAGGTAGGGGGCAGAAAATGAACGACCATCAGTAGGCTAGTCTGCATGTGATACTACCTGACCCGGTCACCGTGCAGTTAGTGTAATCCCGGGTGGGCTTGAATTTGTCAGGTAAAAAGGTGAAGGAGCCCATTGCTGACAGGCTGGCTGGCTGTCGGTCTGTTGTGGGTCTGTCGGTCTGTCTATCTGTCTATCTTTGCCTTTCTTTACCTGTATGTGTGGTGGTGGCCCCTACCCCTTTTCCTCCTTCTCCTTCTCCCCCTCCTCCTCCTCTTCTTCCTTCCTTCTTTGCCTAACCGTCCCCCTTCTCTCTCTCTCTCTAGATGTAAAAAGCACATGGGTGCTCTCTCTCTCTCTCTCTCTCTCTCTCTCTGGGTGTAAAAAGCACACGGATGCTCTCTCTCTCTCATTCTCTAGGTGTAAAAAGTACATGGGTACTCTCTCTCTCTCTCTCTCTCTCTCTCTCTGGATGTAAAAAAACCCACACAGGTGTTTAATCATAATCCTCGAAATAAAAGAATTTGATTTGATATGGTTTGATTCTCTGTCTGTCTGTCTCTCCCTGTCTCTGTCTCTCTGTCTCTGTCTGTCTGTCTCTGTCTGTCTCTTGATTTTAGTTGTTGCTTTTTCTATTTTCTTCCCAATTTCTGTCGGTGTTTTGTTTTCTGAGTGTTTTTTTTCTGAGTGTTATTTCTGCCTTTGGAATTTCAGAAAAAAACCCAACTACGCACATTTTACCGAATCATGGGTTGTTTTTTTCTCTCGCTTTTTCACTAGCAAAACAATTTACACTGTTTACCTGATAACTAAGCAAATTGGAGCACTCACTTTCCTTGCTTCCCTACCCACCTTCCTCCTAAAAGAGAGAGAGATAGAGAGAGAGAGAGAGAGAGAGAGAGAGAAAGAGAAGAGAGAGAGAGAGAGAGAGAGGGGGAGAGAAATAGAGAGAGAGAGGAGAGAGAGAGAGAGGGGGGGGAGAGAAATAGGAGAGAGGGAGAGAGAGAGAGAGGGGAGGGGAGAGAGGAGAGGAGAGAGAGAGAGAGAGAGAGAGAGAGAGAGAGAGAACGATTTTTTTTAAAAAGAGGGTAATAGATTGAGTACAATGACTTTTTTTTCATCCAGCCCTCAAAAAGGAAAAAAAGTATTAACAACCAAAGCAAAGCAATATATTTGAAATACAAAAAAATGGAAAGGAAAAGAGTAAAGGAAACGCCAAGAGGAGAGAGAGAGAGAGAGAGAGAGAGAGAGAGAGAGAGAGAGAGAGAGAGAGAGAGAGAGAGGGGGGGTAAATAAGAAAGAAAAAGGCGGTGAGAGAGAGAGAGAGAGAGAGAGAGAGAGAGAGAGAGAGAGAGAGAGAGAGAAGAGAGAGGAGAGAGAGAGAGAGAGAGAGAGGTGTAAATAGGAAAGAAAAAGGCAGTGATATATTGGGTGACAGACCAGAAATCTCTTTTCTTTTGATCCAAGTTTAGGAAAACGGTCTGAAATAATCCCTGCTGAAATCAAAGGGGCAGAAAGCTACTGTGATAAACCTGATAGCACACACGATTATGTGTAAGGTGAAAAGTGCAGAGAGGAACAAGACTGGCATCATCATTACAGTTGTTCTTTGTCTTCAAACAAGATTGTTGGCTTACTAAAGTGTTTGTGTCTGATATAAAAATCCGGTTGTTATATTTCGAATTATATGCCAGCTATTTCAGGTCTCAATGAAGCTTTTAGGTAGCATGATGATGAAGGGGCGCAATATGCTGGGCTTAATATGTCAGACTGTGTGTAGCGAGAGAAAGGTTATGCAGATCCGTCTCTCACTTGCCTGCCTTCCAAGGTTCCCCTGTCTGTAGATCCTGAAGGTTGTTGTGTAGAGGAGAGCTCCTACAGCTTCAGCAGACTTCTCAACTTATTCAGTGCACGTAGAGGAACCCACGGCAACAAGAGAGTTGTCCCTGGCAAAATTCTGAGAAAAAAAGCCACTCTGATAGGCAAACAAATACAGTTGCAGACCAAAAAAAAAAAAAAAAAAGGTGGCGCTGCTCTTGTGGCGACGTGCTCTCCCTGGAGGGAGAGCAGCCCGAATTTCACGCAGAGAAATCTCGTGATTTAAAGTGGCGTAAATAAAATAAATAAACTTCTGTTGCTGGGTGTATGCATCTTGTAGTGGACCGATCAACATGAGCTATAGACAAAATAACATTAAGGTCTGCCCCCCAAAAGAAAGGCAGTAGACTTTTTTAAAAAGTGAAGAAAAGGCAGGAAAGAGATGGCAGAAGACAAAGAAATATAGAAAATAAAGGGGAGGGAGGGGGGAGGGGGGTACATTTCTTGAACATAATTCGCATTAGGTTGGATTACAGTTTATGGCAGTGGGACTCATTGCTTAAAGCACTACAAAGAAAAAGACAGGAAAAATTGACTGAAAAGAACAAGTAGCTTAACGATCTTCTAACCTTGGCATTACTGGCGGAAAAAAACAGAGCCCCTTTCGTACTGTAAATCGACACTTATTACCGTTTGTTGGCGCCTGATAGAAAACCGTGGAAGCGTATTGAGGGAAAGGGGACTACCCACTGCTATCATCCATCATTAGGCCCAAACACCTCACCTCCATGCCCCCGACACAGTCGCCGATACTGACCCCCCACTGGGACTTGTCTCAAAGCCAGGAATTACTTTTGGGGGTGGGTTTTTGTGGCTAAAAGCTATTGGTGCTGCTGAGCTTCAGATAGTTTACATACACACACACACACACAGTGGGCCGAAGAGGTGGTCTGAAATCTGCCCAATGTAGAGTTAAGTGAATTGTTTTCCCTTTTTGGTGTTAGGTGTATCAGTTCTGATTGATGGGCTGGTGACAGAATTTGGGAGGTTACGGATTCCAGTCAGACCTTTACATGAGATGATAATAATTATGCTGCGTAAGTCTGTACAAGAAAACTACAGTTTCCCGTAGTTTCATAATATGGAAGATGCCAACATTATCAACTCAAGCATTTTAATTGATACACATTAAGCAATAACACTTTAAAATCGTATTTAATTTATGTTTTGTTCCTTGGATAGAGGTCCGAGGTTCAACAATGGTAAGATGTTGCGTATGCCATCATCTTTGCCCACAATAAAGGTAGCTGCATTCTGACTTTGGGGAGTGATGCTTGGTGCATCTAGTCCCTTCACTTGATCTGTTGAACTGGTAAACTACTCAGTGGTTTTCAATGTGGACAATGATCTGAAGACCCGGTCTCCAAGTCAAGCAAGCTGCCTCATGGAGTCAAAAGACCTGGCAGAGTAGTGTGCCTTGTCGGCTCCGTCTTCAGTTATTGGTGAGGGCAGAGAGAAGAAGGGCAAGTAAGTAAGCAGCCCCTGGGGAAGGAGTGCTTGGACCGATGCTGAACTAACTAAGCCTGCATGGGCGTCAGTGTCTTGGTCTGGTTAACTGCCAGCCACTAGCCATGCTGGAGAATGGAGAGCCAGTCTGCATGTGATACTGCCTGACCCGGTCAGCGTGAGCCTTTTGGGACTGAGGTGCACTTGGCTTGGGTGAAAACGTGACCAAACCATCAGCGGTCTGTTTATTTGGGAAACTCAATCCTCCTCCCCCCCCCCCCCCCTGCATTTCTTCACCTCTTCACCCCTTACCTGATTTTTCTCTCTCTATATATATTTCCGCCATGCTTCTTTATGCCTTCAAGTCTTTACTATTGTTCAGCACCAGACAGGTATTCACTGTGATGAATTTGATACAATACTACACATTTTGATCATTCCTCTTTCTTTTCCTTCCTTTTCTGAATCTTCTCTTTGTTTTCACATCCATGATAAATCACCTCCGATGCTTGCTTTATTTATTTGGTAATATCTCTATTCCTTACTTCTCTCTCACTTTCTTACCTACTAAAGCACAAAAATTAATCCACTGCAACATATTTGGAGCACATGTATTTGATTACTAGGCAAGAACTGATTGGCTCTTTCACAACAAAAGAGACTCCTGGCCTGTCAAGAATTTCTGGCCTAACTCATAATGATAAAGTCAGGATCTCTGTGGAAACAATCTTTCAATGGATTTTGTTTTTGAAAACAGGGGATCATTGTTTTTCATCAGCAAAACTAACCCCCCAAATTCTTTACATCAAAACATATGATATGACTTGGTATTATGATTGTTATTAGTCACAGTCTTGCAGTGCATAAATTAAGGCATTAACATTGAGTGACTGCAGGTTTTAAAAACAACAACATTCATCTGGTTTTTTCTTTACTCTGTGACTGTTATTAGTTAAGCCTATAAAGTACAATTTCCACACAGAATGAAATCAATTAACATACTATCAGCCATTCATTTACAAGTACTTGATTGCATGTTATATGTATATCCCTATCATGCTTTCATATAATTGCTCTTCTCCAAAAAAAAGGGTACAGCCAAACTTAATCACCAAAACAAAAATATACTGACAAGGACACAAGCAGACTTGTATTTTTTCCAGGCTGGTAGCTTGTGACCAGCTAAAATAAAAAAGGCAAACAAACTTTTAGAGTTCTTTTCTCCCTGTAAGTTGACACTTATTACTGTGTTTTGTGCCTACTAGAAAGCTGGGGAAGTGTATTGAGGGACAGGAGACTACCCACTGCTATCATCCATCATTAGGCCCAAACACCCTCACCTCCATGGCCCCGACACAGTGGCCTATAGTGACGTCCTGCTGAGGCTCCTTGCAGGCCATGAATTACTGGTGGCAGCGGATTGTCGGCTGCAGACAGGTCGTGGCCCAGTGAGGCTTTAGATATCTTTTACCATTCAGCCTTCCAAGGAGGGGGGCCAGGAGTGTAGCTGACATACAGTGAGCTGTGCTGGGTGGTGGCTTCATTCATTCCCTTTTTTGGGTGGGGTGGGGGTGGTGGGGGTGTATGGGTTATGATTGATTGATGGGATGGGTGAGGAATTTGGGGAGTTTACAAATCACAGACAGCAACACTACATGAGGATCGTACATGTGCAGACCTGTTTTGGAATAAAAGAATTCAATGTTGTAGCTTTTGTTGAAAGTATCCACGGTTTCAAACCTTTCAAATGAAGCCTTTTAGATTCTAAAACTATGATGAAGTGCTTAATTATAAGTATTCTCAGCATTCACCAGTTTTACCTTCAGATATCCTGTAGTCTACCCATTGGGGCACCACTGAAGATTTTGCAACCGTCTTCCTCCACTCCTCTCATCTCTCAACATTCAGTCTTTTCAAATAACAAATGGTTGTGGTTTTCAAGAGCTCAAGTTATTTAGACATTGAATTCCTTGAGCACTGTAAGATCACAACTTGAACCTCCATCAAGCACACTTATAAACAACTGTGGCAAGTTCCTGCCTAGAACTGACTGTACTGTGACTGAATAGGAAGCCTTGAATCTCTGTGTGCACCCTTTTGTGATTGTCCCCCCCCCCCCCCCCCCTCTGGGTCACATAATAAACACTGCAAAGAGAAAGTTAAAAAAAATCTTTTTTTTAAACTTCATTTTGAGCTTTCTCAGATGACAGTCATAACAAGAATATACAATGTTTGGAGTGATTACATTGATTTATAGCAAATAATTTATTAGGTACTTACTGTGTTTTACCCTACAATAAATCTCAGAAGTGTTTCATGCTTTTTCCTTACTTTCAGGACAAGATAAATTGCAGCTTCTCTAGGAAAGGAAAGAAAGAAGAAGAAGAAAAAAATGAAATCTTAAAAAAAACCCTCTACACATCCATCTTACAGTCTCCTGTTAAAAACCAAACAAACAAACTTGAGCTCCTTGTTTTCAGGGTAGGTGACACATTGTTGTTGTTTTTTGGTGCCAAACAGAAAGCTGGGGAAGCGTAGTATTGAGGGAAAGGAGAGGACCCACTGCTCTCATCCATCATTAGGCCCAACACCCCCCTCACCTCTCTAACCCCCCCACACAGTCGCCGGCAGCAACATCCCACTGGGAATGCTCTCAAGCGAGGAATTACTTTTGGCAGAGTATTGTTGCTGGGAACAGAGATGGGCGCTGCGGGGCTTTAGCTATTTACATTGACTGGGTCAAAGGTGGCTAGGCGTCTAGCTAATATTCAGTGTATTTAGTTGGGAGACACTCCGGGTTTATTGAAAGGTTCATTTTCTTTTTAAAAAAAAAGTATGCATGATGAATGAGATCAACAGGACAAGGTTAGTTTTTGAGAGAGTTGGATACTCTTGACTGTATAATGTTGTTTTGAGAAAAAAAGAGGCCTGCTAGTATTTATAAGGTTATGTGTGCATGAACAGGCACAAGTGTATTATGAGCACGCATGCTTACAGACACACACACACACACACACACATTGGTACACTTACTCACATGCAGAGCACACACACCATTTCAGTTTACTACTTCAATGACATGCTTGGATACACAGCATATTATCTGCGTTGTATTTTGCATTTGTATACCATTACAAATTGTATGTTATGACAGAGATTTCTCTGCTCTGCTCTGCTCTCCCTGTTGAAAGCACGTGGCTACAAGAGTAGAACCACCAATTTCTTTTTTATGTTTTCTACCTCACAGAAGATAAGGCAATAATATTGCTATGTGCTTTTTTTCGTAAGGGGGTTTAAGTCGGATGAGACTATAAACCGAGGCCCCGTGTTCGAACACATGCAGAACATCTTGCGCACACGTCAAACCCTGTTCCGCTTTTCGGAAGAGTAGGCCATTGTGTGCCGGTGGAAACAGATGACAAAATTTACAAAACCGCATACACACGGGGACTGGATGTAAAAAAGCACATGAGTGCTTATTCCATTATCCTCGATATAAAAAAATAAATAAAATAAAATAAAGCGAGGACTAAGATTCATCATCTTTCATTTCTGTCTTCCTTTCTTTCTGTTCTCTTTTTCTGTCTGTCTTTTTCAGTGGTGCTTCACCTATCTTCCATCATTCATTCAGACCCTGTTTTAGATGTTGTTTTTTGTGTGTTTTGTTTTCTTTTTCTCATCTTTGATATCATTCCTCCAAGCATTTACAGATTCCATTCAGTCTCTCCCATCTAGAGTCTGGGGCAAAGGTTAAGATGCAATGTTTGCGGGTGCTTAAAGGAACCTTGAGAATTCATGTGGATTGGTGGTCTAGAGGTAACGCGTCTGTCTAGAAAGCGAAAAGTTCGGGTCGGAATTGTGCGGTGGTTCGAATCCCGTTTGGACCTGAAATTTTCCCCCCATCCATTAGATCATGAGTGGTGGTCTGGGCGTTAGTCTTTCGGATGAGACGATAAACCGAGGTCCCGTGTGTTACACATAATTATTTAGCGCACGTAAAAGAACCCACGGCAACAAGAGAGTTGTCCCTGGCAAAATTCTGTAGAAAAAAGCCACTCTGATAGGGAAACAAATACAGCTGCAGACAGGAAAAAGAAAAAACGGTGGCGCTGCTCTTGTGGCGACGCGCTCTCCCCGGGGATAGCAGCCCGAATTTCACGCAGAGATATATCTCGATAGTAATGTTGATCCCATTAGCGATTAACTAAAAGCGTGAAGTGTGGATGAAAAGAGACTGTTGCCTAAAACATGTTGTGTGTGATAACTCTTAGTTTCCCAGCAAAACAAACATGAGTTTGAATGTGGCCAAGCTTTTATTATTATTATTATTATTATTATTATTTCTTTTATTTCAAAGATAATGGAATAAGCATTCATGTGCTTTTCTTCATCCAGTCCCTGTGTGTATGCAGTTTTGTCAATTTTGTCATCCGTTCCCACCGACACAAAATGGCCTATTCTTCTAAAAAGCGGAACGGGTTTTAACGTGTGCTCAAGATGTTCTGCGTGCGTTCGCACACGGGACCTCGGTTTATAGTCTCACCCGAAGGACTTTTGTGGAGAGTGGATTCTGCACTGATGTTAACTCCAGAGGGAAAAATCCTCTTGAACGAGAATTGGACCCATGTCAGCAGATCACAAAAACATCACTCTAACCACCAGGCTATCCCGTCCCTCCCTTTGTGTGTGTGTGTGTGTGTGTGTGTGTGGTGTGTTGTTGGGTGTGTGTGTGTGTTTGTGTGTGTGTGTGTGGGGGGGGGGGGTACTTTTAATGATAGAACTAGTATGATAATGTTAAATAACTTTGAAAGTGGCCACTTAAAAACAGAGAACATCTGAGCCATCAAAAAACTCTGGAAACTTACCTGTTGCCTGAGATAACACATTATAAAATGCGACAATAAACGTATTTTGAGTTAGAATATAGCATTACACATTGGTTGCTGAAAATAGTTAAATAATTTTGTGCAGTATGAAGAAGCAATAAGGAAGATAACACTTGCGTTTTGCTTTCTAGTCTAGCTTTAAGTTTAACTGATCGTAGAGAAGATATGCATTTATCCTGCATAGTTTTGAGTAGATTGTGATTTTGCTAAATAATTTGTACTCAAAATCTGTTGATGTTGATCTAAGCATTCAGTCATTATTTTTCTGTTAGAAACACTATTCTCTCGTCAAAATAATTATATGTAGTGAAGTGGGAAGATTTTGTTTCTATTTTTCCGGGTCATTTAAACACCTAACCGACATATGTAGAAGCACACTAATATAGAGAAGTAGGCTTAGGAAATGAATATAATCACACACACACAAACACACACACACACAGAGGGAGAGGAGAGGAGAGAGAGAGAGAGAGAGAGAGAGAGAGAGAGAGAGAGAGAAGAGAGAGAGAGTCAAAGCACCACACTCTTATTGCGAGTTCATCTGAATGCTTAGGTCGTTTGCTTTAGTTTTTATTTTCCATCAAGACATCTCAGCAAGAACACATATATATATTTTTTTTTTGAAGTAGTACTTAAAGACGCCAGTAACAGTGTCACAGACCTTATGGGACGTCTCGGGTTCAGGGTGCTGCTATTTCGTTCCAAGCTGACTTGGCCCCTCGTGCTTTTCTTAGGGGCCTGGGGGACTGGAAATGTGACGTTTTATAGTTCATTCCTGCCTGTTAATCGTTGTAGCATGCTTAATTGTTTTGCTTGAATTCAGCCTCACAATATCTACCACCTGCTCGATAGATTCCGCGTGCGAAGAAACCTCCCTGCTTAACGTCAGACACTCACGCCAACCTTCCCCTCTGCCTGCGAAACAACGCTGAACCCGATACTGTTCTAAACACAACTGGGGAACTCTTTTGTTGGAAAGGAAACAAAGCGTCCGCTAATCCGGGCGCAGACGACGGCCATTAATCCGCTGTCATTTTCTTAGTAGTGATGTCGGGTGTGAATGGGCGCATATCTACGATGTGTCGCATTTTCACTGGGCCCGGACACCCGACACTCCTGTCTCCGGCCTTTACGAGTTGTCGTCTGCGTCGTTCACGCTCAGCAGGGGACTTTACCGCGACTTCTTGACGCAAGAAGCCAGGATTAACTCCCTTTGAAAAAGAGCCATCGTAGGGAATTTAAGACGAGGACTAATAAAGATTCAGTGGCTGAAGTTAAGGTTCACAGGGATTTAGCAGAGTTAAGCTTTTGCCTTTGTCTGAAAACAGTCTGCAATGAAAAATCGCCAAAGGCTACAACTGTGAAAATGTCTAAGGTGATGTGTGCAATGTGTGATTGCCCCTGACTTCCTGTTTGCAGGTGATGACTATTATTTCAAAGTGAATAGAGAAGGACGTATTTCATGTATTAAACGATTCTGAATAGTTAGAATTGCATTGCATAGAAAAAAAGTGTTGTCCATATTTCCCACTTTAGAGTAATGGTACTTTAACTGGATGAATTAAAGAATTGAAAAGATCTGAAATATTGACTCTCTCTCTTTCTCTCTCTAACTATAGATATTTATTTATAGATTGTCTGCCAAATCTTGTGTGAAAGTAGCCGAAACTTAAAATATTTTGGAGAAAAGGAACATATAATGAAAGCAACATGAAGTATACAGTAGTAAGTCATTATCAGTAACGGTAGTGAATAAAACAATTCGGTTTAAGCTTGTAGAGACTCAATACATTTAACAAATGGATGACAACTTGAAGTCAGGATTTTGTAGAACTTACAGTCAGGGTTAATAACTTGTCTCTGTTACACCTTGCTAGTTTCTTTTCAGTGTGTCTTCTTGATCTTTAAGTCATTGTGGTTTCAATGGTCCATGTCAATTGTTCTATTGCTAAGTTTTAATTATTGTATTTATGAAATGTGTTAGTATGTTCCTGTATTGCTATACACTGTTCCCCCCGTTTGGTTCTATTGTGGCCTAAGGCCCAAGCACCATTAAACCATTATTTTCAGAGTTCAGATCTCCCTGTCTCTGACTCTGTCTCTGTCTCTCTCTCTGTTGATGGTGATCCTGTACTATTTTGAGAATTATATATTTAATATTATCTCTTAAATACACACACACACACACACACACACACACACACACACACACACACACACACACACACACACATACACACACACTCTCTCTCCTTTTATTGTCTTGCTTATAGTTATAGTTGTTGTGTATCCTGATGAAGGACATATTCATACTTTATGCTTTCAATATTTTATTGGGCTTGTTGGCTGTACTTGAATTTTAATGAATGCCTTATTTCAATATCTTATTGTTACGTGTAACAACTATGCGTACAATTTGACAGTGTGTGGATGTTTATTTTTATGACTTTATAAGTTTGGGGTTTTTCCTTTTTTTTCTTCTGAGTTTTTTCCCTTGGTTTTGTTGTTGTTCTTGTTTGTTTGTTTTTCTGTTTTTCTTCTTTTTCTTTTGATGTAA
>CM054140.1:49459670-49484670 GCA_028751875.1 Rapana venosa | reverse complement strand
GCAAAATGGCTGGCATCTTCAGCATGGCCTGAATTTTTTTTCCATGAAGGAACAGACAGACCAGCGTCAGACTTCACCTGTGCCCTCTGCCATAGGAACTGTCTGTCATTCCTGTGTCCGACTGGCCATCCACCCCCGACGCTGTACCAGAATGAACACCTAGAGCGCAACTCCATAGTCGTACGAGACTGAAGGATGCCCACGTTGAAGAACCGAATAGTTAATTATTAATATGCCTTTCAGTATGCTTTTATCTAGGTAACATTGTTCGCTATTTGAGGAGACAGTTGTCTGGTAAGTTGGTAAGATTAGGTTGAATGCTTGCGCTTTGATTTGTCTTTGCAAGATATACCGCTATATAAGTTCCATTTATTATTATTATTATTATTATTATTATTATTATTATTATTATTATTATTATTAAGTTTGAAGTTAATGCATGTTGATGCGAATTTATGAAGTGAGTGGGATGACAGCCCTGCTTTGCCCTTCCTAGTCAGCAGGGCTATAAACAACAAAAGATGAAACGAAACGCTATTGGAACCCCTCTTTAACTCGCTCATATCTTCTATGTTTGTTCTCCTCTGTAATCACTAAAGCAAATAATACACTCGAGATGTAGCAGTAGTTTTCAAAGGCAACGACAAAGAATTAGTGTGAAGGACAAAAACAACACAAAAACCCATCACAAGAACTAAGCTGTGGTTGAGCTGGGAGGTAAAAAAAACCAAACCCACCCAAACCCTGTGAACGGTATGGTTCGCTTCCAGTTCTGAACACCGCCATTGTCTCTCTCGCCCTCATGGCTTCTCTCATCATTATTTTCTTCCGCTCGGCTCGTCTCATCAAGCGAAGCCTTTAGCACGGATCTGGCTAATGCGGCCTGCAAATTGTTAGTTTCCACATGGCGCAGTGAAAGACTTGACACCATAGCCCACGACCTTCCTGCCTTCAGCGCCCCACCTACCGGCAAACCCAGCGAAGCTTCGGGGCCTGGAGGGGGTTAGACAACTCTAAACAAGGGAGGTAATTCGCACCGATGTCTTGCCCAGTGAGGGTTCTTAGCAGGGGGCAGATCCTTAACGTGTTGACCTTTTGGCTGCAGTTGAAAAGGACACCATATGTGAGCTGGGCTGAGCTGAGCTGAGTTGAGGGCGAAGCAGGAACAGCCTGGCTGACCACGGTATATTGATGCTAGCTGCCACTTGCTGCGCTGGCTAATCCGGCATGTGTCACAGGGAGCATACGATTCTTTCTCCTCATCTCCCTCCTAGTAAAAAGACACGGGCTCAAGCTCAAGTTCAAGCTGGTTTGTCTGTCTGCCAGCCCAGAGACCTCAGACTTCTCCAGCCTCCTGCAGTGCTGCCCATGAGGATAATTTCAGCCCGTGTCAGAGTGTCTGTCTTTCTGGAGGTGTTTTTCCCCCCCTGTATTGTGGAGGCCCTAACGAGGGTCGCGGGGGTCGCGCAAATAGTTTAATTACAGAGAAGACAGGCCTGTGAACAAACACGGCCATGTGTGGGGGTGGTGGTGGGGGTGAGCAAGGCAGGTCTATCTGTGAGCACCTGTGCTGAGCGCAAGAGAGTGTGAGTCGTTTGGTAGAAGTCTTTGTAGGAGCAAGGTTTATTCTAGGAGAAAAGTGTTTTGTTACTGTATGCTGCCGCTGTCACAGTAACTGCTTGCTAGTTGTGCAGGTGGTTTAACAGCTGCTGCAAATCCCAGATTTAGTATTATGTGATTTTAAAAAAAATATATAAAATGGAAAAAGAAGAAGAAGAAAAAAACTTGCTGTGAGTTTTCAGTAGCGTTTTAAAATATGCTCCGCTTCCGTTGTTACAGGAAAAGAAAAAGAAACTAACCCCCCCAAAAAAAAATCCACACATGCTCCTCTTGTTTTCTCACTAAATGTGCAGAAGTAACCAAAAAATGCTTATCTGCTAGCGGATGCATGCCTGCTTGCTTGCGTGCCTGCTTGCTTGCTTCCACTCGCACATACAAACACACAGACACATACACACAGTCTCTCTCTCTCTCGCTCTCGCTCTCGCTCCCTCTCTCTCTCTCGTCTCTCTCTCTCTCTTGCTCTCTCTATCGCTCTCTCTATCTCTCTTTCTCGCTCTCTCTCTCTTTCTCTCTCTCTCTCTCTCTTCTCTCTCTCCCTCTCTCTCCTCTCTCATCTCTCTCTCTCTCCTCTCTCTCTCTCTCTCTCTCTCTCTCTCTCTCTCTCTCTCCTCTCTCTCTCTCTCTCTCTCTCTCCTCTCTCCTCTCTCTCTCTCTCTCTCTCTCTCTCTCTCCTCTCTCTCTCTCTCTCTCATGCGCGTTTGTACACACGCCTACACGCAGGCTCTCTTCCTCTTTTTCTACGTGCCTTTGTCAGTCTGTCTCCATCTCTTTTTTACAACTCTGTATCTGTTTCTTTTTTTTTCTCTCTCTCTCTCTCCATCTACCTCTGTCTGTCTGTCTGTCTTCTGTCTGTCTCCTCTGCTCTCTCTCTCTCTCTCTCTCTCTCTTCTCTCCCTCTCCTCTCTCCACACCTCCCTTACCAACATCTCCCCCCCCCCCCCCTCACACCCAAATAAAAAAGAACGCGACAAAAAGCAATGCTGTATGTACACACTATTTTCAATGACTCATCACACCACACACCACCCACACCACCCCACCCCTTCCCTCTCTATCACACCCCTACCCTTCCCTCCCTTCCCTACCCGTTTAATTTCTCTAAAATGACCAGTGGGTAATGGGCCCTCCCCCCCAAAAAAAAAAAACAGAAAAGAAAGGAAAGAAAAAGAGCGAGAGAGAGAAAAAAAAGAAAGAAAAAAACCCACCACCTGAACTGGGGACAGTAATAAAAGATGCTGGTGATGATTATACAGCATCACACAGACCCCCTGCCTCGGTAAGGGCCAAGGGGTAGGGGGAGCATGTGGTCCATATGGCTGTCAGCAGCCGGTGAATCATAATGCTGGACCTGTCTGTGTTTCCCATGCCCACATCTCTGTAGCAGCAGTTAGTCTGACACCCCCCACCCTATCCACCCTCCCCCTCCCTCTTTCCCTTCTCTCTCCTACCTTTTCCCCCCCACAACCCTTCTTCTCTGGGAAAGAAGAAGATGGAAGGAGAAGAAAGAGTGTAAAACAAAACTAACTTGTTGATAGAAAAGGAGAAGGGGGTGGAAAGGGTGGAAAAAAGAGAGAGAAACGAGTATAAAAGGAGAACGTAGAAGAAAAGACAGGTAAGTTTGGGGAAACAGATGGAAAAAAGGTGGATCGGTGGTCTAGAGGTAACGGCCTGTCTAGAATGCGAAAAGTCCGGGTCGGAAGTGTGCGGTGGTTTGAATCTCGTTTGAGCCCGAAACTTTTCCTCCATCCATTAGACCATGAGTGGTGGTCTGGGCGCTAGTCTTTCGGATGAGACGATAAACCGTTACACAAGATTATTCAGCGCACGTAAAACAACCCACGGCAACAAGGGAGTTGTCCCTGGCAAAATTCTTAGAAAAAAGTCACTCTGATAGGGAAACAAATACAGTTGCAGACAAAAAAAGAAGGTGGCGCTGCTCTTGTGGCGACGCGCTCTCCCCGGGGAGAACAGCCCGGATTTCACGCAGAGAAATCTCGTGACTTAAAAGTGGTATAAATGAAATGAAAGGAGGAAAGGACATTCGTAAATCAAAGAAAAGAAATAAAAATTACCTACATAGTTCCAAATCCAGATTGAATAGTTTGCTAGTTTATTTTATAATTAATCGAACAAAACGAACAACTCACTAATCAAGTAAATCGATAAAAAGATAAAGAAATGTTTGAATAAATGGCTGACTGACTATTTATCCGACAAGCTTACTTCATACTTATTTACCAACCAGTGTATAGCTTCAGGAAAAGCAAATTATGGTGTGTGGCCGTGAGAGCAATCTTTGATATTTTATTAATTAATGAATGTCTGCATTTTCCGCCCTCTTTTTCGTGTTCTGGAGGGAAGGGTGAGGTGATAAGGAAAAAAAAATCAACATATTGTATGTGCACTCATCACAGCTCTTCCCGAACCCTCCTGCCTTCCAGCAAGGGAGACAAGTTGTCAAGACAGGTAATCGATACAGACGCTGTTCCCAGTTTGAAAAGAAACGTCCAGGTTTTCAATACAGAGCAAGGGAAAGGACCACTGCCATTAGTAACGACGGTCTTTGCTTCTGAAGTACGGCTTACAGAGGAGACGTCCTTGCCGCAAAGAAAGACAGGGAAGGGTTCATTGTCCCAGGTCTTTCGCGCGCTTGGCTTGTTCACAGCATCTGTCTGTGATCAGCGTGAACGTGTCTGGCTCTTGTCATGTACTGCAGTGGTAGCCAGAACCAGCGTGCCAGTATGGATGGAGGACAGTAGAGGTGCCAGAACACCAGAACATAGCATGCAACAACGACGACGATGATGATGACGACAACTAGTAAAGACAAGACGACAAACAAAAAAAGTAAAGATACAATCAGCCATTAAAAAGGTCAGGTCAGAGGTCAGTGGTCAGGTCAGAGGTCTCTTCTGCTACTGGTAACCATGTAAGCCAGTACTACCTGTGTCATGTGGGCAGATGGAGCTCATCAGTCTGGGAAGACAGTTCATCTAGGAGAAGGAAAACTCTGATTTCAAACCTCGCTGCCTTGCGGCTATACCTACTCATAGGAAAGGCTTTCGGAGAGTCAACCCAGAGGAAAAATCAAGAGTCGGAATCCCCAAGGACAGTCCGAAGCTGTGTTATAGCATCGTTCTGGCAACTCCTGCGACGGCAGTGGAACTATGTGTATCGGCGATTCCTTTCTAATGGACCATTCCAGCGACGTGGAGATGATGGGTCTGCTGCATGGGTAACAGCTTGCCCTCCATACCTACTTACCCAGGCTTTGCGCTCTGGAGAAGCAACATTAATACCTAAAAGCGCAACTCCATAGTCTTACAAAACTGATGGCTGCCTACGATTAACAAACGAAAACTTGGACTGTTCTATAAGCATGGATAGCTTTCTCCCCAAAGACAAACAAACAAAGCAAAAACCCAAACAAACAAACAAATAACAAAAACAAGCAAGCACACAACGAGAAAGCTAGTTAAAGATGAGTTGTGAATAATAAAAAAAAAAGTTAAAATGCTCTCCGTGAGAAACTATATATCTTGTCTTGTTTTTGAGTTGGCTGTTTCTCACGAAAGCAGTTCTATGTTGCTCTAGTGGTGAGTGTTGATTGAAATCATCTTAGTATCCTTCACCTTCACCTATCCCGTTGTCCCGAAGACCGTGGAGGCACCACTGACGATTTTGCAACCAGCTTCCTGCACTCCCCGCGGTCCTCTGCTTTCCGTAGTTGTTATGCGTTTTAGTATGCATACTTCAAAACAATACCTGACACCCCCACCACCCCTCCAAAAATCATTTGAAAAAATCTATCAACGAAGAAACAACAAAGAAACTAAACAATTTAAAAGGACTCAATCTCCAAAAATAAATCAGACTCCCCCCCCCCCAAAAAAAAAAAAATAAAATAAAATAAAATGCAAACAATCAACCCAACAACTAACCAGCCCCCCCCCCCCCCCCCCCCAAATAAAAAAAGAAAAAAAGAAGGCAACATGCCCACACCCTCCCTCCTCAAACAATTGGGGAATACATATCTGCGTAAAAAAAAAAAAAGGCTGACACACACATGTGTGTGTTCTTTACAACATTTAAAAAAAATTCCAATTGTTGTTGTTTATTTTACTTTCTATATAAGCATCGACTTGCTTGTTTATTTAAGCTGTTTATGTACATGTTCATTGGTCTTCACAAAGACAGGTGTGGAAGTGACCAAGCTTTAGTGCGAAAGTGTGTGTGTGTGTATGTGTGTGTGTGTGTGTGTGTGTTCGCACTATCTATATTGTAAGTATGCATGCCCATTCGTTGTATGCGTTTGTCATGTTGCAAATTTAGCATATAATAATAATAATAATAATAATGAATGGAACTTATATAGCGCTATATCTTGCAAAGACAAATCAAAGCGCATGCACTCAATCCAACCTTACGCAGTCATGCAACCAATGACGAACAATCAATAGTTTAAACAACAGATAGATAGACAGACGAGCAAACACAGAGACAAGAACCGAGCGCTAAGGCACACAGGCAGACGACAGACTGATAGCCAGACATACAGACCAGCAAGCCAGAATACAAACACGCATGTAATCACCATTTTCTCTGTTTGACTAGCCTAGTACTTTACCCCTTATCCATTTTCTTTTCCCATAACAACGACTTGTGTTCTAAAAAAACCCAAAGTTCCAAACCCCCCAAAATCTTTCACCACATAAAATGTTCAGGTTGTGCAAGACTCAGGTTTAAACGCATTTTTATTTGGCCCCCCATTGAAGTTGACGATGTGTTAAGCAGCTAGCTTGGCACTGATTGCAGGTGTTTCCAGCCTGTGTGTCGGCACCTCTAAGAATGGCAGACAGGGTTCTCACATCGTAATAGTCCTCCCGACCAAATTATCTGTCTTTTCTCTGTCTGCACGTGAATCCAGCTGCTGATGACTCAATCCATCTGTCTGACAAAAATGTTATTCTGCTTTCTTTACAAAGTGCAAGCCTGTGGTGTGGTCGGTTGGTTTGTAATCTTGTTTGGATGTTTCTACAATATTGCCTGCCTTTTTATGTTCATCTGGTACGCTGTTGTAGCTGTTACTGGTCTTCTTCTTCATGCTATTGTTGTTATTATTATTGATATTGTTTTGTACAGCTGTCTCAGTTCCACAGCTCTTAATGCTCGAACATAGAGGCTGCTCTGACAGATTCATCTAAGCACAGGCACATATACAGTTAAAATCGCGCTGTTTCAGAGCTGGTGTTCCCTAGAGAACTATCGGTATCAGGCTGTTAACCAGAAGAGACATTACTCCTTAGTGGACTCCTTTAGTGGCATTCTCCTTCTTCTTCGTCCGTCTTCGTCGTCGTCGTCGAACGCTCAGACAGCAACTATTGTTGTCTGCTATATGAGCGAAAATGCGTCACGCTGCCGTTAAACGCCTGACAAGTCAGTCCCAGCGCATCCAACTTCGGCATAAGAGAGATTTGCTATCTTTTAAGTCTTTCGGAAAAAAAGGGCAGGAGAATGGACCAAGAAGGCAGAAAATAGACAAGAAGGAGGTGCCAGGAAGAAAAGGAACAAGGCAGAAACAAAGATAGTGATAGAAAAGAGGAAATTTCCAGCACATAAATTTCTAGAATTTGGGGATGGTATTAGTTTTTATACTGACAGATCCCCAGCATCCCCACGGGGGAAATGGCATTTTAAACACATCACCAAATCAGTGTGGCCCATGACAAATACGCCTTGTTTTCGAATTTCTAAAACTGCTTTATTGTAGGAAGATCATCCAAACTTGCTCTCGTGAAGCTTTTATGTAAATGTTCTCAGCCCTAAGACTTGAATACGAACTTATCATAGGAAAAGATGCACTTAAAAAAAGGAAAGTATGAGGCTATATCAGCTCAGTCAGTTTTGCAGATACTAAAGCATCTCAATTCTTTTCGAATTTCTTGCAGATGTGATGTAAGATACATACCAAATATTCCGTTCACAAAGCGATGTCTCCTTGGAAAAAACTGGAAGGAACTTCTTCTTCTTCTTTCAACGCTCAGACAGCAACTATTGTTGTCTATTATATGAGCGAAAATGCGTCACGCTGCCGTTAAACGCCTGACAAGTCAGGCCCAGCGCACCCGACTTCGGCATAAGAGAGAATTGTTATCTTTTAAGTCTTTCTGGGAAAAAAAAGGGCAGGAGAATGGACCAAGAAGACAGAATATAGACAAGAAGAGGAGTTGACAGGAAGAAAAGGAACAAGGAACTAAATTGCATAGAGAGTTACTCTCGGAAGAGAAGGAAAAGCAAAAAAAAAAAGTATGGGAGGGGAAAGGGCTAGGGTCAAAACTGGAGAGGGCACTGACAGAGACATCCACGGCCTCCACGGTAAGCCTTCAACACACAGGTTAACTCCTGTCGGTTCTGGCGCCTGTCCTATCCTCACGTCTGAATGAGCAGATTGTCTCCCCTCCTCTGTTCTCGGGGTTTAGGCGCTCACGTGCTGGGTTAGGTTGCCCCGGGCAACCAGACCTCTGTGGGAGACCTGGGGAAGGACCCTTCTCTGACGGGTTTTTTGGGTCTTTTTTATTCTCCATGGCACGCAGCAGGAGTGAAGTTTGGATACTTCCGGAGTTTTTGTTAGGAGCGGAGTAAAGAGGGTGTTTAGCTTGTAGTGAAGCGCGTTACTGTATCTCATTGAATTTCTTCCTGCCTGCCTGCCTGTCAAGTCTGTTGGTTGGTCAGTCAACGTGTGGGGGTGGGGTTGGGGTGTGTGTGTGTGTGTGTTGTGTGTGTGTGTGGTTGTGTGTGCATGCTTGATTATGTGTGTGTGCATAAGAGAGAGAGAGAGAGAAGAGAGAGAGAGAGAGAGAGAGAGAGAGAGAGAGAGAGAAGAGAGAGAAGAGAGAGAGAGAGAGAGAGAGAAGAAGAAGAAGAAGAAGAGTAGTAGTAGTAGAAGAAGAAGAGGCAATAAAAGAAGAAGAAGAAGAAGTAGAAGAAGAAGTAGAAGAAGAAGAAGGAGATAGATAGATAGATAGATAGATAGATAGATAGATAGATAGATAGATAGAGAGAGAGAGAGAGAGAGAGAGAGAGAGAGAGAGAGAGAGAGAGAGAGAGAGAGAGAGAGAGAGAGATGCAATGGACATCCAATTAGAAGTAAAAGCACGTGTTCGTTTACATCATGACGATCTCAGGATCAAGCAGACTAAGAAGTACAGACACATGCAGTGCAATCCGGTGATTTGAGCGACACTCTCAAATTCAAACCTATAACATCTGACAGAGCAGACCATCATGCTGGCTACAGAGTCAGACTCATGATCATAACAGTATCAGGACACAGATTTAAGGCTGCTGCTGGGCTGGCCATTACAAGAGACTTTTCTCATGGACTTCATCTCGGTTTTGACTCCATTCTTCTAGAGATCCTTCAGATGACATTGTAAATGTCCTGTGCATAGCATCTTGTGCATACGTTCAACCCTAGGCATCCGTCAGTCTCGTAAGACTATGAAGTTGCGCTCTAAGTGTTTATTCTCCAGAGCGCAAAGCCTGGGTAAGTAAGTATAGAGGGCAAGCTGTTACCCATGCAGCAGACCCCCCCCCCCCCCCCTCCCCTCTCCACGTCGCTGGAATGGTCCATTGGAAAGGCAATCGCTGATACACATGGTTCCAGTGCCGTCGCAGGAGTTGGCAGGTCAGGTCAGAGGTCTCCTCTGCTACTGGTAGCCATGTAAGCCAGTACTACCTGTGTCATGTGTTTAGATGGGACTCATCAATCTGGGAAGACAGTCCATCTAGGAGAAGGAAAACTCTGATTTCAAACCTCCGCTGCCTTGCGGCCATGCCTACTAGTAGGAAAGGCTTCGGGAGTCAATCCTGAGGATAATTCGGGAGTCGGAGTCCCCAAAGCAGTCCGAGGTTGTATACAGAATACGTTTAAACATCTTTAAAAATAACGTCATAGAAGAGTAGGCCATCAATAGCCAGTTGTTGTTTTCAATGTAATATCTACTCACTATTAGTGATGTTAGACGTTTAATGGCCATTGGTATGAAGGACACAACATGCCCAGCATGCATTATGACCAGGGGAAGTATGGATCCAGTCTGGTGAGCCCCATCGGGTTCAACTCGCCCAAACCACACTGCATTTCATTTCATTTATACCACTTTAAGTCACGGCAGATTTCTCTGCGTAAAATTCGGGATGCTCTCCCCGGGGAGAGCGCGTCGCCACAAGAGCAGCGCCACCCATTTTTTTTCTTTTTCCTGTCTGCAACTGTTTTTGTTTCCCTACCAGAGTGGGTTTTTTTCTACAGAATGTTTGCCAGGGACAACTCTCTTGTTGCCGTGGGTTCTCTTACGTGCGCTAAATAATGATGTGTAACACACAGGACCTCGCTTTTTCGTCTCATCCGAAAGACTAGCGCCCAGACCACCACTCATGATCTAATGGATGGGGGTAACAGTTTCGGGTCCATACGGGATTCGAACCACCGCACACTTCCGACCCGGACTTTTCGCTTTCTAGACAGGCACGTTACCTCTAGACCACCGATCCTCCGAATCCACGGGAAAATTTCAGGGCAGTGTCCTGATGGCTCCTCAGGATATTAAGGGGAAAAGACAATTACCACACTCTACTGCATCATTTCATGTAACCTTCTATTTAACATCTCCATCTTCTGTGTAACGTCTGTGTTTGCCCCTGATCCTTTATCCCTCCCCCTCCTCTCTCTCTCTCTCTCCTCTCTCTCTCTCTCCTCTCTCTCTCTCTCTCTCTCTCTCTCTCTCTCTCTTCTCTCTTCTATCATTTGTAGTTCACACAAAGCTAGCACGCAGTGAGTTGTCTGTCACAGACGCTACACAAAGACACAGGTTGACTCCTGTCGGTTCTGGCGCCTGTCTCATCCTCACGTCTGGGCGACCAGATTGTCTCCCCTGCTCCCAATGTCCCAGGGTTCACACGCTCACCATCTTTTGTCGCGTTGCCCTGGGCAACCAGACTATCTGCAGGACGTCTGTGGAGTTGTCTTTTGTGAAGCGGAGGAAAATTGGTAGGGAGGGGTAAGCATTGGGTGTGCTCTCCTGTGGTGTTCGGGGTGTGTGGAAAAGGGAGATGTGGTTTGTAAAGGGTTAAAGGGGTTGTAGTGTGTGTGTGTGTGTGTGTGTGTGTGTTGTGTGTGTGTGTGTGTGTGTGTGTGTGTGTTGTGTGTTGTGTGTGTGTGTGTTGAGTGTGTGTGTGTGTGGTTGTGTGTTCATCTGTGTGAGTGTGTGTGTATGTGAGTAGTGTTGTGTGTGTGAGTGTATGTGTGTGTGTTTGTCTCTGTGTGTGTTGTGTGTGATGTATGCATGTCTGTGTGTATGTGTGTATGTGTGTGTTTGTTTGTTTTTTGTGTGTGTGTATGTGTGTGTGAGTGTGTAGGTGTGTGCTTTCTCTCTGTGTGAGTGTGTGATGGTGTCTGTGTGTATGTGTGTCTATGTGTTATGTGTGTGTGTTCTCTGTGTTGTGTGTGTGTGTGTGTTGTGTGTGTGTGTGTGTGAGTTGTGTATGTGTGTGTGTGTGTGTGTTCCCCCTTTCATTTTTCTTCGTCATGTTAAGTTTGAGATGAATGGTTGTGTCTTGGTCTCTGGGTTTCTGTTTTGTTGTTGTTGTTGTTGTTGTTCTGTCTGTAAGTCTGTGCGTATTTGTTTTTCCATTTCTTAACGATACGGTTTCTTTCCATTGTGTGGTAGCAGGAGTGATTGTTGATATGTGTGCCAGCAAAAATGTGAATTTTTTAAAAGCTGGATATAGTTGTCTTTCTTAGTTGTCTCTAAGTTGTCTCTGTCTTTCTGTGTTTTTTGTTCTCAAGTGATCATGTAGCTTAATTAAACGCCTCTCCTCTCTCTCTCTCTCTCTCTTCTCTCTCTCTCCTCTCTCTCTCTCTCTCTCTCTCTCTCTCTCTCTCTCTCTCTCTCTCTCTCTCTCTCTCTCTCTCTCTGGGGTACGGGATGATAGCCTAGTGGTTAGAACATTGCGCTCGCAATCTGACGACCCTGGTTCGATTCCCGTTCAAGGGGATATTTTCCCCTCGAGTTAACATCAGTGCCGACTCCACTCTCCCCAAAAGTCCTTCGGATGAGACTATAAACCGAGGTCCCGTGTGCGAACGCACGCAGAACATCTTGCGCACACGTTAAACCCTGTTCCGCTTTTCGTAAGAGTAGGTCATTGTGTGCAGGTGGGAACAGATGACACAATTTACACAGTCGCATACACACGGGGACTGGATGTACAAAAGCACATACGTGCTTATTCCATTATCTTCGATTAAAAAAAAAATCTCTCTCTCTCTCGCTCTCTGTATGTCCATTAAGTTTGTTTGTCCTTTTGTAACTGCGACTTAATCAACATTACTGTGGTTTGCTTGGAGATAGCATTGTAACATCCCCTATGTGGCCCTTATCCGGCTGTGGAACAGCTCACTGGCTACAGCCATGCACTCGCAATCTGGAATGCTCAGGGCTGGTTGTTTGAGAAGGGAATATTCTCCCTGGAGTTAACGTTGGTGCGGAATTTATCCTCTTGCAAGTACTGGTGAGTTTATGAACTGAGGTTTTGTATGTGAACACACGCATCATACCTTTACACGCGTATTTTTAAAAAAAAAGAAGAAAACACTCCCAAAACATCAAAAATATGGTAGGGGTTGTTAATGTGCTGGATGGGCTTCACTAGGTTCACTGTCACCTATCCCGCAGTCCTGTAGTCCATGGGTGCATCACTGAAGATTTTGCAACCAGCTTCCTCCACTAGGTTAGATTTGTCCTAAATACCTCATGAAAAAGTTTCAGGGACTTCTTAGAGAGTTAAAGAATGGTGGCAGAAGAGGAGAGAGAGAGAGAGGGAGAGAGAGAGGGGGGGGGGGGGGGGTTAGGGGGGGGGGGGGATTTGACAGGGAAGAGAAAAGAGGCTTGGGTCAGATGGACTCACGGCAGTATCACCTCCCCTGTCTAACATAAATGTTAGTGTCGCTGGGCTCAGTTTTAACTGTAGCACTCCCTGACACTGTCATGCCTTTCCGAATGGCTCTGACTTGACTTTTGTGGAACACTTCTGCAATATCTGGCCGCTGGTGCTTGCTGGTCATGTTTTCCCTGTGTGTGAGACTTGAGGCCTGCCTCCGTTTCTTCTTTTTTGTCTATGTTTTTACTCGGAAAATGGCTGCCATGAGGTCTGTGTTGTTGTAGGGTGGTAACACATGGCCAGTGTGTGTTCGTTTTCTTCTTTATTGATGTTTGTGAGTAATTTTTGGATGGTGTACAAGGCTTTTTAACTGGTTCTTCTGCCTGTCCGAATGATGTGTAGCAGAATCTTACAGATGCATAATCTCTGCTTCTTCGATTCTTCTGCGATCAGTTTTTTGACGAGAGTTCAGGCTTTGAGGCCATAAGTTATGGTTAGCCAGATATTTTAGACTTTGTAAGTATACCATACAACACCCACACCCACACCCACGAACACACATACACTCTCTCTCTCTCTCTCTCTCTCTCTCTCTCTCTCTCTGTGAGCTCTCTCTCTCTCTCTCTCTCTCTCTCCTCTCTCTCTCTCTCTCTCTCTCTCTCTCTCTCTCTCTCAGCTCTCTCTCTCTCTCAGCTCTATCTCTGTAACTTTCTGTGGTCTTATTGAGATTACGATTCGTATCAACGTGCCTGTCAGGACTGTAATCGCTCTTCATGGGAATGATTAAAGTGTTTTTGACTTGACTTAACTCTCTCTCTCTCGTCTCTCTCTCTCCCCTTTCTCTCTGTCTCTCTTTCTCTCTGTGTGTGTGTCTCTCTCGCTCTCTCCCCTTTCTCTCTCTCTCTGTCTCTCTCTCTCTGTCTCTCTCTGTCTCTCTCTGTCTCCCTCCCTCTCTCTCTCTCTCTCTCTCTTCCATTGTGTTCCCCCCCGCCCAGTTCTACAATTTCTCTCAAACACTACCACGGTCCACCTACGCAGGCAGGCTCAGCAGACTCACTGTTACCACTGCTCACAGCCACAGACAGACAGACAGATTAATTTACGAGCGCCTGTCAGAGAAAGGGCCACAACTTTCACATACACCGGATGATCAAGGGCCACGCCAGATGATGGCAATCTTGAGTTCGGAGCTCGTCTGTCTGCACGAGAGAAAGTGGGACGTCTGCCGCCAGTAGAAGGTGTTTGCATGGCTCCACCTTTTGGAGGGACCCTTTCTGCCTGGAGTCTTCTGGCCTTGTTCCGCTTCTGTGCCAGCCATGTTGTGTGTGTGTGTGTGTGTGTGTGTAGTCTTTTTGTCTTGAAAACTCACGTAAAAGATAAACAGATAGGTCAGGTACTGGTAAAAAAAGGAAAAGGGTGGGAGATAGGGGGTAGGGGTTGGGGTGGGGGTGGGGGGAAGGTGTGGGGAGGGGGTGGGGTGAGAAGAGGGTAAAAAACATGAATGTTCAGTATTGTAGGGGTTATGATATTGGTGTGCTCAGTTATAAGATATTGTTATAGGGAGGAGAGTATTACTATTTTTGTTGTTGTTGTTATTGTTAATGTCGCTGCTGCTGTTGCTGCTGAAGAAGAAGAAGATAATATGAAAGAAAGAATGAATCAAAGAGGAAAAGAAAGAAAAAAGTGAGAAAGAGAGATAGAGAAAGAAAGAAAACAAAGAAAGAAGGAGTACTAACTCCCTGTTCATTCATCATCATTTTATCCGGTAAGTCCCTTGGACTGTGGGGGCACTAGTGAAGATTTTGCAACCAGCTTCCTCCACTGTCTGCTAGCTTAGAAAATGAGAAATCTGGACACTGGCCAGCTTAAGTGACTGGTAAAGTTCTGGGTGTGAGAAGAGACACCTTTCCTAATCAACTCACAGCTAGAGTAATGTGAACACTGTCAGCCGTATCCCCACTATTGTCATCATCCTCAGCATACATCATGCATAAGGGACCCCCCCACTCAAGATCCTCCACCCCCCCACCCCTTCAGATTTCGATATCGATTTAACATGTGTGGAAGATGCTCTGTGTGCGTTCGGACACAGAGCCTGGTTAAGAGACTCATCTGAAGGACTTTTGGGAGAGTGGAGTCAGTACTGATGTTAACTCCAGAAGGAAACAGAATCCCCTTGAACGGGCGTCTTGGTAGCGGCTCCATGAAACGGGACTGAAAAAACTTAATGGAAGGAAGCAAAGATGCTTCTCTGACTGCCAATAGCTTTATAATAAATGGATGGAGAACCCAAGAACAACTAACTCAGGATTTTATAACAGATTGTTTCTGGTTTGTGGTACTCTAGAGCTGAGATCTACAGCTCAGAATCACTGAACAGTGGAATTACGATGATCAATTCAGTTCAAATACTTCATTATCTCACAGAGAAATTCATCAGAGATCTTCTACCCAGCTGAAATATGGTCAGTATATTTGTATAAGGGGATGGGACAGCTCAGTGGTCAGAGCACTCGCTTTCCACCAGCCAAAGTTAAGCAGCGTCGAGCGTGGTTACCACTTGGATGGGTGACCGTTTGCGCGCCTTGGCTTCAGTACAGTCCCCCAGTTTACCCAGCTGTAAATGGGTACCTGCCTCTTTAGGGTCAGGGAAGGTAAAGCAGCGAGGGAGAGGAGATGGGCGCCGCCCTCAATATACTGGCCCCCTAGAGAAACTGAGGTCTCTGATGCCTCGCTCCCCTACGACCTAATAGGTTATGGGACTCCTTTACTTTACTAGTTGTAGCACAGGAACATTCACTGCAATGTTCATAAAAACTTTACCAAGATGGAAAGAAAAATAAGAATATCTTCTGACAAGATCGCTCCAGAGACCGAGACACCACCATGGCGGACAGACCAGCTAAAAGGGCGCCTTCCTCCTCCTCCTCCTCCTCCTCTTCCTCCTCCTCCTTCTCCTCCTCCAAAACAAGCCTATCTATCCCCTGACTGGCGCAGTTAACAGCTAGAAACCCCAGGTGTGCACAAGGCAGTTTCAAAGCTCAAAGAAGCGAAACTCCAGACCCTGATAAATCTTTTGATGGGCTCTCCGCGTCGCGTCATCAACAAGACTTGTTGAAAGATGGCACGCCCGTGTCTTTTAGTGGGGGGGACGGACTCTGTCCTTTTTATCTCCCTTGTTTTATGGCGCAGGGAGGATTAAGCCCCCTTCGTCGTCTGCTGTTACCGGCTAACAACCAAAACAGTCGCCATGTTTTGGGTTTCAAGGGATTGAGCCGAGTGCGGAGAGTCACGCAATGAGGTCTGTGGGGAACAGCGGCGAAGGAAAAGAAACATGCTAGTAGAAAAAAAAAGAAAACGAAGCAAAAGAGACCGAGAGAGAGAGAGAGAGAGAGAGAGAGAGAGAGAGAGAGAGAGAGAGAGAGGTCAAACGAAGCCAACCAAAATTTACTTTCCTGTAGTTGATCGAGCGTGGCTTGAAGAAGCGTATTTGGTTTCTGTCGTTTTTGTCACTGCTCCCTTCCCTGTCTGGTTCTGTCCCTCCACCCCCACGCCTTGTTTGTGTGTGTGTGTGTGTGTGTGTGTGTGTGTGTGTGTGTGTGTGTTGTGTGTGTGTCTTGTGTGCGTGCAAGTGTGTGTATGCCTATGAGTCACTAAATGTTTATATATATCTATGTAAATATATATATATGAAAATGTAACAGTATATATATATATATATATATATATATATATATATATATATATATATATATATATATATATATATATATAGAGAGAGAGAGAGAGAGAGAGAGAGAGAGAGAGAGAGAGAGAGTTATTTCCCCCATGAAATACATAATGTTGACGTAGAGAAGAATTTCTAAACATGACAACGGAAAGGAAAACTTTCAGGAGGAAAACAAAGCTCACCAGAATTCTTTAAAAATGTGTATAAAACCAAATCATCAGTCATTGAAGACAGCTCCGGAAACCTCCTCACAGAAAGCTCAGCTGCATTGAACAGGTGGTCTGAATATTGTCAAGAACTGTACAACTACCCAATACAACCAGACAAGAGCATAATAGAAGAGAAAGTAGCAACATCAAGAGCACCCTCGCCATTACCTATACTGAGGGAGGAAGTGGAAGAAGCCATCCGCAGCTTACCAGTAGGAAAGTCCCCAGGAGCAGACAATATACCAGCAGAGCTGCTCAAGCATGGTGGCGAAACAGTCATCACATATGTTACAGCTATCTGTCAGAAGATTTGGGAGACAAAACAGTGGCCAACAGAATGGACACAATCACTCATCATACCCCTGCCCAAGAAGGGGAATTTACGCCAATGCCAAAACTATAGAACAATCAGCCTCATCAGCCACGCCAGCAAGATCATGCTCAAAGTTATTTTGAATTGACTCAAGAAGGAGGCAGAAGAACACCTTGCAGAGGAACAAGCTGGGTTCAGGGCAGGCAGGAGCACAATCGAACAGATTTTTAACTGCCACATCCTGATGGAAAAACATCTTCAACATCAGAGAGACCTGTTCCACAACTTCATCGACTTCAAGAAGGCTTTCGACAGAGTATGGCACGAAGGCCTGTGGCAGGTCCTCAGAATGTTTGGCATTGAAGAAGGACTAGTGCAAACCATTCAAGCACTATACAACACTGCAAGCAGTGCAGTCCTTCTGAACAATCAGGTCGGAGACTACTTCAAAACCACAGTTGGGGTCCGACAAGGATGCCTGTTATCTCCAGTCCTGTTTAATCTGTTCTTGGAAAACATTATGAGAGAGACCCTCCATGACTTCCACTCTACTATCTCCATTGGCGGCAGACCCCTCAACAACTTACGGTTTGCCGATGACATTGACCTCATGGGCGGAAGTAACACAGAGCTGCAAGATCTTACGACCAGACTTGAGAACAGAGCTGGAGCATATGGGATGGAGGTGAGCTCGGAGAAAAGTAAAGTACTTGTGAACAGCACGAGCAACGCCACTGCTAAAATTTACATGAACGGCCAACAACTGGAGGAGGTAGACGCTTTTAAATACCTTGGCGCTACACTCACAAAGGACGGGCGATCGATGACAGAAATCAAAGTCAGAATAGCCATGGCAACATCTTCCATGACAAAACTCACCACCATATGGAAAAGTAAAGAGATCAGTTTCCCAATCAAACTAAAGCTCTACAAAACCCTAATTCAGACGATCCTGCTGTACGGAAGTGAAACCTGGACATTGACTGCTGAAACAGCAAAGCGAATCCAGTCATTCGAAACAAAATGCCATAGAAAACTACTGGGCATATCCTGGAGGGAACGAAAGACCAATGAATTTGTCAAGAGTCAAATAACACGGCTGGCAGGTCCACAGGAACCCCTTCTCACCATCGTCAAGAAGAAAAAGCTGACATGGTTCGGCCACGTCACCCGCCACAACACTCTGCCAAAAACAGTACTGCAGGGAACACTCGAAGGTGGCAGAAGGAGGGGAAGACAGAACAAGTCATGGATGGACAACATCAGAGAATGGACCAGGATGAATGACTCGGCACTACTGCGCAGAGCCGAGGACCGAGATGGATGGAGGAGGCATCGTCTTTCGTGTCTACCCCACGACCGCCAAGGTCACGGGTCTGATGATGATGATGATGATGATAAAAGGTAAGGGTGTCCCATAATCTATGTGGTTGTAGGGGAGCGAGGCGTCAGAGACAGGGCGGCGCCCATCTCCTCTCCCTCGCTGCTTTACCTTCCCTGACCCTAAAGAGGCATGTACCCATTTACAGCTGGGTAAACTGGGGGACTGTACTGAAGCCAAGGCGCGCAAACGGTCACCCATCCAAGTGGTAACCACGCTTGATGCTGCTTAACCTTGGCTGAGGGGTAAGCGAGTACTCCGACCACTGAGCTATCCCAAAAATGTGTATCATCATCAATGCGTTTGTGCCTTATTGGCACGTAGGGCAGCAAAAAATGTTCTCCACTCCTGTCTGTCCTGGGCCAGCTTCCGAATGGTTCCCCAGGTATGTTGGAAGGTCTTCAGCTCTGTTTCGACAGTCCGACGCCAAGTGTTCTTGGGTCGTCCTCGTTTGCGTTTTCCCTCTGGTGTCCAGTGGAGGACTGTTCGGGCGATGTTTCCCTGTTCCCGACGGCAGATATGCCCTATCCATCCCCATCGCCTATGCATGATGATGGTATCCATGCTTTCCTGGTTGCAACGGGCAAAAAGTTATTGGTTGGAGATGGTCTCAGGTCAGAAGATGCACAAGATTCTTCTGAGATTCTTCGTGTGGAATGTGGATAGTTTGTCGAGGTCACTCTCAGTCATCCTCCAGCACTCCGAGCCGTACAAAAGGGTGGAAAGTACACAGCTCTGGTATAGTCTTAGTTTGGTTCTGGTGCTGTACTGGGACGATTTCCACACATTGTTCAGATTTCTGTAAGCATTTCTTGCTTTGCTAATCCGGTTCTTGATGTCGCTGCCTGCTCCGCCGTCATGCCTAACAGTGCTCCCGAGGTACGTGAACTCTTCAGTTGTTGGTAAATCTTCTCCATTCACTGTGACCGGTGAGGGGTTCTGAACGTTCAGTGTCATCACCTCTGTCTTCTTCTGACTGATTTTCAGGCCTACTTGCTGTGCGAAAGTGCTGAGACGGGATGTGTATGTATTCCTTAAAATCGAAGTGAATTGGAAGAATTATGTTCGCAGGCAAGTGCACTCACTGCAGCGTGCCCTCGAGCACACACACACACACACACACACACACGCACACGCACACACACACACACACACACACACACACACACACACACATCAAACACATACTAGCACACACACACACACATCAAACACATACTAGCACACACACACACATCAAAAACACAAACAAAAATACCAACGCAGAGAGCAAGCGAGCCAGTGAGAGCGAGAGAGAGAGAGAGAGAGAGAAACAGACAGAAGGGCCTATATATACGGCAAGAATAGAAAAATATTTTGTAAAAAGGAAGGGGGGGGGGGGGGTGTGTGTGTGTGTGTGTGTGTGTGGGGGGGGGGGGGGGGGTGAGACACCGGAGTTGGCGTCACAGAGTAGCAGTTTTCGTCATTGCAGTTCTTGTGCTCTACATTCCTTTTCATCTGGGGACTGTCAGCTAGACGTTAAAACGGCAGAGAAAGGCACTGTCAACGTCATTGTCAGGGCTTTAGACGCGTCTGTAACTAATAGGCCCATCGTAACACTGCACAAGCCAATTCGTGCTGTGCAGGGACACACACACACACACCACACACACACACACACACACGCACGCACGCACACAATCGAGGTCCCGTGTGCAAACGCACGCAGAACATCTTGCGCACTTGTTAAAACATGTTCCGCTTTTCGGACGAGTAGGCCATTGTGAGCCGGTGGGAACGGATGACAAAATGTCCAAAACTGCATACACACGTGGACTGGATGAAAAAAAGCAAGTCGGTGCTTATTTCATTATCCTCGAAATAAAAGACTAGAATAAATAAATACACACATACACACACTCTCACGTGCGCGCGCGCTCACACACACAACTTCGTGTAAGAGACTTAAAAATATCAATAGTGCCAGAAACGAGACTGAGGAAGTATCATCAATTATCCATACTAAAGATCTATCTTCCATATATTTTGAGTTGCAGAGTCAAGACTCAACAATTTGATTTCTGATTCAGATATGTACATACCAGATTATGACACTATAAGACTGTCAGATCTAGCAGTTTGCTGTTTTACTGCGTGATTTCTTTGTCATGGAAAAGATTTACACATCTTGAACAGTTTCATGTAGAATCAATATGGATAGAAATCTGATTTAGACCTGTAAATCGATTATACTTGGTTTCATCTACAGGAACCCAGCTGAAACAATTGACTTGTATGATAACTTTAATTCAACGATGGATGCCATAATCCCCCCCCCCCCCCCCAAAAAAAAAAAAAAAAAGTTGTGTAAACTTAATCTTTTACTCTCAATAAAGATAACTTTGACTTGACTCTCTCTTCTCACACACGACCGCGCGCGCGCCACACACACACACACACACACACACACACACACACACATACATACACACACACACACACACACACACACACACACACACACAACGCACACACACACACACACACACAGAACATCTTGCACACACGTTAAATCTTGTTCCGCTTTTCGTAAGATTACAAAACCGCATACACACGGGGACGAGATGTGAAAAAGCACATAAGTGCTTATCCTCGATATAAGAGAATAAAATAAATAAATGAATAAATAAATAAACAAACACAGAAGGGCGTATAGGGCAAGAATAGAAAATTTAAAAAAAAGCACTGGGGGTGGGTGGGATGGAGTGTGTGTGGTGTGTGTGTGGGGGGGGGGGGGGTGGGGTGTTGCTGGGGTGGAGTGGTGTGTGTGTGTGTGGGGGGGGGGGGGGGGGGGATGGGGTGGTGGTAGGGGCACTGGTGTTTTGCGTCATAGAGTGACAGTTTTCGTCATTGCGAGCTTGTGTTGTACATTCCTTTTCACCTGCTGAGGCATTGGCGGGGGCTGTCAGCGGCTGTACAGTCAACAGCAGAGAAAGGATCAATCGTCCCTCCTTGTCAGGGCTTTTGACGCGTCTGTAACTAATAGGCCCATCGCAACACTCAACAAACACAGTCGTGTGTGTGCGTGCGTACTCGTGCGCGCGCGCGCGCTCGTGGGAGCACAGGGGGCGCAAACACACACAGACACACACACACAGACACGCGCGTGGGCACATACACACACGCACGCACGCGTGCACGTACGCACGCGCGCGCGCACACACACACACACACACGCACGCATGCACAACACACACAGGTACACCACACCACACCACACCCACCACACCACATCTCTTCACACACACACACACACACACACACACACACACACACACACACACACACACACACACACACACACACACACACACATTATTCGCGTCTAATATCACTAAAAGTGAACAGACGTAAAATTGAAGTCAACAACAACAACAACAACACACACATTACTTCCCCCCCTCTACTCCTCCACCGTCTTTCACCCCACCCCCTCCTCACCCCCCACCCCCACCCCCAATCACAACCACGGCCTCCACTACCACCATCTGCCATAACAGCATACAGCATACTGCCAATACAGCATACTGCCAATACAGCATTCAGCATACTGCCAATACAGCATACAGCATACTGCCAATACAGCAACAGCCCCCCACACCACCCCAAAAACCACACTCTTACAACACCTCCACCCTCTCCTCCCCACCGTCAGCACTCATCCGTACCCAGTAACGATCCTATTTCACCCAGGTGCATGCACTGTCTCTGTCCCCCTGTCTCCCCCTCCCTTCCCCCTCCAACACCCTCCCCCCCATTCCCCTACACCCACCCCACCCGCCCCCCCCCCCCCCTCCCACACACCTATCTGTTGAGGTGATCTATGCAGAAACCTATCAGGACACAATAGCCACTGCTGCTTTCACCCTCCCCTCCCACCAGCTCTGGGTTTATGGCTGTGTTACATGGTGCCATTCACTCACTCCAGACAGAGAGAGAGAGAGAGCAGAGAGAGGGGAGGGAGGGAGAGAGAGAGAGAGAGAGAGAGAGAGAGAGAGAGAGAGAGAGAGAGAGACAGAGAGAGAGAGCGTGAGAGAGAGAGCGTGAGAGAGAGAGAGAGAGAGGAGAGAGAGAGAGAGAGAGAGAGAGAGAGAGAGAGAGAGAGAGAGAGAGAGAGAGAGAGAGAGAGAGAGAGAGAGAGAGAAAACGTTAGGATAACTGGAATGGTCCTCCCAGGAATCAGTAGGAATTGCAGGAGTGCCAGGAATTGTGTACACAGGAATATCAGGATACAGTAGGAATTGGTACACAGGAATATCAGGATACAGTAGGAATTGGTACACAGGAATATCAGGATACAGTAGGAATTGGTACACAGGAATATCAGGATACAATAGGAATTGGTACACAGGAGTATTAGGATACAGTAGGAATTATGTACACAGGAGCACCAGGATACAGTAGGAATTGGTACACAGGAGTATCAGGATACAGTAGGAATTGGTACACAGGAGTATTAGGATACAGTAGGAATTATGTACACAGGAGTATTAGGATACAGTAGGAATTATGTACACAGGAGTATCAGGATACAGTAGGAATTGGTACACAGGAGTATCAGGATACAGTAGGAATTGGTACACAGGAGTATCAGGATACAGTAGGAATTGGTACACAGGAGTATTAGGATACAGTAGGAATTGGTACACAGGAGTATCAGGATACAGTAGGAATTATGTACACAGGAGTATTAGGATACAGTAGGAATTGGTACACAGGAGTATCAGGATACAGTAGGAATTATGTACACAGGAGCACCAGGATACAGTAGGAATTGGTACACAGGAGTATCAGGATACAGTAGGAATTATGTACACAGGAGTATTAGGATACAGTAGGAATTATGTACACAGGAGCACCAGGATACAGTAGGAATTATGTACACAGGAGCACCAGGATACAGTATGAATTATGTACACAGGAGCACCAGGATACAGTAGGAATTATGTACACAGGAGTATCAGGATACAGTAGGAATTGGTACACAGGAGTATTAGGATACAGTAGGAATTGGTACACAGGAGTATCAGGATACAGTAGGAATTATGTACACAGGAGCACCAGGATACAGTAGGAATTGTGTGCACAGGAGTATCAGGATACAGTAGGAATTGTGTGCACAGGAGCAACAGGATACATTAGGAATTGTGTGCACAGGAGCAACGGGAAGTGTGTACAAAAGAGAATTGTGGTCTTCCGACTGGAAAGTAAGGTATTTTGGATTGAAATACTAGGCTCCTGTACGAAGCTGGATATTGGGTGGTGCAAACATAAGCGGATGCTTGTCCCAGAACATTTGCAACTTACGTGAAGGATATGCATTATAACTGGCTTTGAAGCCATCTGGGTTAGAACGTTTTGTCAGAAGTATAATCAAACGGGATTTTGTGTATGCGTGACTTTGAGAAAGAAGTACACTTTGATGAAGTTCAGTATTGCAGAAAACTGTATTATCATTAATATTAATGATGTGGCATCTTTCAGAGAGGATCAGTGTCATTACTTTTTTCTTTTTTAGATATTGCTGTGAAAGTCTGTGTGGCCGCAAATGTTAGTTTGGGCCCTATGCACTATTTCTACTGAAGCATTGCATCTTCTCACCTCACGTGCTTTGCACTCCTTTTGACTTGCATTTACCTATTGTCCACCGAATGATTTTCACACTTCTTTTCTCTATTAACTCCTTGAGAGGTCAATGGGGTATTGCACATAATTTTTGAAGCTATTTAATTTTTTTAATTTTTCATTTATGCCACTTTTAAGTCACGCGAAATTCGGGTTGCTCTCCCCGGGGAGAGCGCGTCGCCACAAGAGCAGCGCCACCCTTTTTTTTTGTTACAGTTGTATTGGTTTCCCTATCAGAGTGGCTTTTTTCTAACACTTTTGCCAGGGACAACTCTCTTGTTGCCGTGGTTCTTTTACGTGCGCTAAATAATTTTGTGTAACACACGGGACCTTAGTTTATCGTCTCACCCGAAAGACTAGCGCCCAGAGAAAAGTTTCGGGCCCAAACGGGATTTGAACCACCGCACACTTCCGACCCCCCCCCCCCCCACCCCCTCCCCAGATCGTGAAGATCCCAAAGAAAGGAGCCCTGAACAATTGTAACAACTGGAGAGGAATCACTCTGCTATCTGTTCCCAGCAAGATTCTGGCAAAGATCATCATCGGACGAATCTCAGAGGCAGTGGACCAACAACTCAGAAAGGAACAGGCAGGTTTTAGACCAGGAAGAAGATGCATAGACCAGATCTTCACCCTGCGCAACATCATCGAACAGTTCACGGAATGGCAGAGACAGCTGTATATCAACTTCGTAGATTTTGAAAAAGCCTTTGACAGCATTCATCGAGAAAGTGTATGGCGCATACTCCGAGCATATGGAATTCCACAGGAGATTATCCAAGTCATTAAGAGCTTCACGTGCAGAGTAGGAAACAGCAAAACTAGTTTCAGTGTACAAACCGGCGTCAGACAAGGCTGCCCCATGTCAGCACTACTCTTCAACCTGACAATTGATTGGGTGATGAGACAAACAACAGCTGACCAGTCACGGGGCATCAGATGAACCCCCTTCTCAACGCTTGAAGACCTAGATTTTGCCGACGATCTGGCACTGCTCTCACATACCCACCATCACATTCAAGAGAAGACATCCCGTCTCAGCACTTTCGCACAGCAAGTAGGCCTGAAAATCAGTCAGAAGAAGACAGAGGTGATGACACTGAACGTCCAGAACCCCTCACCGGTCACAGTGAATGGAG
>CM054140.1:49427170-49454670 GCA_028751875.1 Rapana venosa | reverse complement strand
ATTAACACGCATGCAACCGTCTACAAAATAGGATCAACAGATCAAAATTTCACATAAACACACACACCCAGAGTCCTCAATAAATATGTTGTCCGGGAGAGAAGCTGAGGTCTTCCACACGTCATTCCCCATCAACCCCATCAACTGCATAGCTGATGGGAATACCTTTATTATTATTTTACACACACACATACATACACATATATATATAATACATGTTATTTATACAGCGCTATATCTTGCACACAAAAAAAATCAAAGCGCTTTCATTCATCCTAGTCTTTCACATGCAGCCAGTTACAATTAATAGATTTTTACAAATTTCAAATGTAAACAACACGCCTCACTCGTCTTTCCCTCCTCCTCCCCCCCGCCACACTTTTCCCCCACCCCCCTCCCCCCCCCCCCCCCCCCCCCCCCCGCCCATACACACAGGTTGTACACTCACAGGGTAATGGGGGGAGTTGGTTGTTGAGGGCAGGGACAGAACTGAGATGAAACAAGAGGGAGAATCATTAAGTTTGAATATATATATATATATATATATATGTGTTGTGTGTGTGTGTGTATGTGTGTGTGTGTGTGTGTGTGTGTGTGTTGTGTGTGTGTGTGTGTGTGTGTGTCAATAGTCTAACTGTGTAAGTTTTAGCTTAAAATATAATTTGATGCATTACCAGCTTTCACCAAGAGTATAAAATCTGGTCTGGACGCCAAGAACAGTATGTCAAGGAGCAGTAATGGATTCCTTTGGGGGCAGTACCCTGTAGAGCTGTTTACTAGTTTCCTCCACCACACATCAACCACCTGGCTGCTGTGGTGTAGAGGGTGTGGTCTGGATAACTTGATAACCTGACAGTCGGGATATTCCCTCCATCCACTTCATTCCCTGTTCAGCCCTTCTGAATTGTGTATGTGTGTGTTATTTTTTTGTTGAAAATCTTTTATATCGAGGATAATAGAATAAACACTTATGTGATTTTTTACATCCAGTCCCCGTGTGTATGCGGTTTTGTAAATTCTGTCATCTGTTCCCACCGGCACACAATGGCCTGCTCTTACGAAAAGCGGAACAGGATTTAACGTGTGCGCAAGATGTTCTGCGTGCGTTCGCACACGGGCCTCGGTTTATAGTCTCATCCGAAGGAATTTGGGGAGAGTGGAGTCTCACTGATGTTAACTCCAGGGGAAAATATCCCCTTGAACGGGAATCGAACCCGGGTCGTCAGATTGCGAGAGCAATGTTCTGACCACTAGGCTATCCCCCCCCCCCCTCCCGGTTTGTGTGTGTGTGTGTGTGTGGTGTGCGCGCACGCGCGCGTGTGTGTGTGTGTACACGTGCATGTACGAGTTTACACGTATTTGCATGGCCAATGTATGTACGTGTACTGAGCTCGAGTGTAGATGTGTGCTTGTATGCGCGCGTGCGCGCGTGCGTGCGTGCGTGCGTGTGAGTGTGTGTGTGTGAGTAGGTGCATAGCCATGTATGTTACGTGTGCTGCGCTTGAATGTATGTGTGTGCTTGCATGCGTGCGTGCGTGCGTGGGAGGGTGGGAGCGTGGGAAGGTGGGTGGGAGTGCACAGGTACGGTCGTGAGAACCTTCTTGCTGCATAGTGTGTGCTCAGACAACCTTGAAAAATATAGCAACTTCAAACCAAGAGGCATTGTTCTAGTTTCACCTCAAATTTCTCCTGGCAGGTCGACGTTAATCCGCTAAGTCTCCCCACACAGGCCGTTGACAACAGAGGCCGGGGGAGTGTAGCAGCCTTCTTTTCTCCCCCCAAATGGGATCTGTTTACCTCCTGATACCTGTCTAAGCCCTCGCTTCTCATTGTTGATTCGCAGACTCGAGATGATCCCTCCAGTATTACAATGACGTTTATATCAAGGGTTGCGTTACACTTGTCTTATAAACAAAGCCGCAGTAATTGTCAGTGGAAAATGTCCAGGCTGCCCCTGAAACAAAAAAAAGAAAAAAGAAAATTGGTAGGTTTAAATTCTTGTGTTTTTTGGTGTCTGATTATTTATTCATTTGGTGGTAAAATAAAACTCTCCAGCAAAAAACCGACGTTGTTATTGTTGCCGCTGCTGATTCTGCCGCCTCTGATGCTGTCTACGCTCCTGTTTCTGCTGCAGCAACTGCCGCCACAGCTGTTTGTTCTGCTACTTCTAGTACTACTGTTGCTGCTGCTGCTAGTATTTTCTCTTCCTCCGGGCTTCTTTTACTCCAGCCAGCCCTTACCGTGTAAATCCGCTAGCTATCTGTGAGGAAACCTGACACGGGAATGCTTGTTACAACGCGTTTCTCTTTTCCCTTAAGACATCGGCAAGGCGAGTGGGTAACCAGAACCCATCTTTGCCAAGGCAAGAGAAACCAGAGCAGCATCCGGCATTTAACCTTTCCCGACAGCTACAAGGTGTGTAGGGCAGGGCAGGGCAGGGCAGGGCAGGCCAGTAACTCTAGCCCTGAGGGTGGCTGCACGACCTCTCCCGCTCCAACCCGTCCCTCTCGACACGTGGGGGGGGATTTGGAGGGAGGGAGGGAGGGATCGCGTTAATCTCATCCCTCTGGAATGAAGATGGACCAAACCTGGCACCCGCCCCTGTGTGGCCCTGGTGTGTCAAGCGGAGATTGAAATCTTTTTCCACAGGCTTCTTTCTGTAGTACTACTGTGTGTGGCGAGGTGTGAAGGTAAGAAGGGTGTCAGAGAGAGAGAGAGAGATAGAGAGAGAGAGGGAGGGGGAAAGAGAGAGAGAGGGGGAGGGGGGGGAGAGAGAGAGAGGGGGGAGGGGAGAAGAGAGAGAGGGGGGGGGAGGAGAGAGAGAGAGGGGAGAGAGAGAGAGAGAGAGAGAGAGAGAGAGAGAGAGAGAGAGAGAGAGAGAGAGAGAGAGAGAGAGAGAGAGAGGAGAGAGAAGGGCTGGAAGCCATCTGCGTTGAGCTTTGTCAGCGTGTTGTCAAGTCGACTGTGACGGATTTTTAAAAAAGAAAATCTGTTATAAAAAGTGATGGCCTGTTTTGGGTGGGTGTAAAACGAGGAGATACTAAATGCGATGAGAGTCCAGAGAGACAAGACAGACAGACAGACAGACAGACATGCAAGCAGAGTCAGCAGCAAAATGGTTTTTTCACCTTTCAAGTTGTAAAGCAAAGCAAAGAAAGAGCAATCAGCCCGAGAATACACAAAAATGATGCTTTGAATGCCAGTTTTATTTCTCTCTGCTTCTGTGATTAAAAGCAAATAGACGAGTCTGCCTTTTTGTTATTGAATGTGCAAATCATATGCCAGTGAAGCAAAATATTTGGAGATGGAACGAGAGTGTGTAAAGTTGAAAAAAACAACAACTAAGATTAAGTTTAACGATCTTTTATTTGAAACAGTAACAGCACAGAGATAGAATGTATCTTTAAAATTACATTTTACAAGGATGTCATATAGTTATGAATATTGAATAGAGAAAAATGCGATTAAAGTGAAACAAACAAACAAACAATTGATATACACTATTCTAAACCGGTTTAGGACTGCCAGCACTACTGAATATCAGTTAAAACTAGCGGTGCTAGCGCAGTAATGCACACAATCATGAATAACTTACAGCTGCAAATATATTCCATTATCTCTGAAGGACTAGACGTGTTGGCCTCAGGATCAGTCAAGAGAAGACCAAGTTACTGCGTACCAACAACCAGCAAGAGGCTCCTGTCACCATCTCTGGGAAAGCAGTAGAGGATGTCAGTGAATTTGTGTACCTGGGCAGTAAGATCAGCCAGACAGGAGGCACAGACGAAGACATCAAGGCAAGAATAAAGAAAGCACGCCAAGCATTTGCCATCTTGAAACCCGTATGGAGAACAAATGCGATCTCCACAACCACCAAGCTCAGGATCTTCAACTCCAACGTGAAGTCTGTGCTTCTCTACGGGTCAGAAACTTGGCGGGTCATCAACACCAGCTCCTCCAAGATCCAGACCTTCATCAACGGATGTCTCCGGCAGATCCTTCATCTCAGATGGTTCGACAGAGTGCCAAGTACCGACCTGTGGATGAGGGCGAACCAACAGCCTATGGATGTCCAAGTAAGGCGGCGAAAGTGGCGTTGGGTCGGCCACACCCTACGGAAGGAGCCTTGCAACATCACCAGACAAGCGCTCGAGTGGAACCCACAGGGGAAAAGGAAGAGAGGGCGTCCCAAACAAACCTGGAGGAGAAGCCTGCATAGTGAGCTGAGAGACTCCAGCCTGACATGGGAAGAGGCCAAGACCCTTGCCAGAGACAGGAGAAGGTGGAGGGACGCTGTTGAGGCCCTATGCTCCGCTAGGAGCTATAAGGATTAAGATCTCTGAAGGACAGGCTGCAATTCAAAAAGGCAAAATCACCAGTGAGCAAATCTTTAATAACATACACAATGTAAAGACTGGAACGACGCCATGTTTTCATTGATTTGAAAAAGGCGCTGACAAGAGTCTGAAAGGAGGCACAAGGATGCCCAGAGAATCTATTGAACATTATGTTGAAGCTAATGAAAACCGTCCAATAGTGTTTTTTCCCAAAGCAGTTGATGTGATCCTTACCATGATGGTGTAGAAAAGTGACCCAATACTTACAGTTGGAGTTCGTCAGGGTTGCCTTCTATTTCCCACACCTTTTAATATAGTCCTGAAACGTGTCGTGACTTATGCAGGTGGAGATATGAGCACAATAAGTTTGAATTTTCTTTTCTAGATCACACTGATGGTCTGGCGGGGAGTAAACACGAAGTTGCTAAGGTGGTCGAAAGGCTGGATGGAAGATTAAAAAGATGTTGCATACAAGAAAGAGCAGAAAATATTAAGATGCTTGCCAGTACAACTCTAACAATCACTACCGACATAATATGATTATGTTAATGGGAAAAATCTAGGAGCTGTTCAGAGGGTCATTCGCCTTAATATTATCAGCAGCAGGGAGGAATCCACACCACTCAAAGCAGCTAAAGGAACGACAGCATTGTCTAGACTGAAACCTGCTTGGAGGGACAACAACCTCTCTATGGAATACAAACTAAGGCTCATGTGACCATATATGTATTCTGACTATCTTCATGTATACATTCCAAACATGGACTTTGACAGAGGATCAAGAAAGAAGAGTCCAGCAGTGGAAAAGAAGTGTTAGATGCAATATTCCAAACACGAGATACACTGAACATGTCCCCAAATAAACAAGGCACAAGACAGAATATCGGTCTATATGAACTAGTGACATCAGTTTTAAAAAAAAAGGAAGAAGAAAATGACGTTAATGTGCCACCTGACAAGATTCAATGGCCTGCTAAAGTTGCTCTCCAAATGAATATGATGGGGTAGACCAGAAAGAAACCCAACAAACAAACGAAAAAATGTGGATGGACAAAATGACAGATTGGACAGGGAATCCAGTTGTAATGACTCAGCATTGGCTCACAGCCAACACATTCAAGTGGAGGAATCTAGAAAACAGCTCTTAGGTCTGGCGCCCAATGACTCCTGACACAATTAACTGATAGGAATATCCCACTAGCTGTGACATCTCCACGGGAAATGTAACCCGCTCAGATCCACGATTCCGGCAGAATGGGGTGGATGACCCTTTGACCCACAATGACTCCAAAGGCGGAAGTGAAGCCACAGAAGACAACTGAAGTTTTTGTCTTGAGACTGCAGACAATCAGTGACGGCACTACATCAGTGATAACTCGTTTGACGTTGGGACTGAACCTGAGTGGTGCCTGCCAGGTCAGAGGAGATTTTCTCTTGAGCCAAAAAGTCTGCACACTGTGTTTTTCTCTTTTATTCAAGTCCCTGTAATAGTAAATTAAGCTGAAGTTTCTGCGCGTGAACAGACGCAATGCACAATCTCGCATGCATTTTAAATCCCATTTCACCTTTCCAAAAAACTAGGCAATCTCATGCCAGTCAGAACGGATGGCAAAAATGAAAAGTGCACGCACACTTGTGTTTAGACATCATCCTGTAGACGGGATTTGGCGACATTAATGGTGGTAAAACGGCCATACATGCACAAATCTCCATGTTTAGCAGAGGAGAAAAGAAGAATGTAGTGCACAGATTACAGCAAGGAGTCTGGTTGCGCGGATGGAGCTATCAGATGGAAACCATTTTGGAAACCCTCACCTTGAAAGCGGAGGACAAAAAGCAGTCCAAACATGGCCACGCCCTTCCTTCTCTGATTTCGACAAGAGATGCAGCAAGAAAGAAAATGTCGGTCAGAATGATGGATGGAAGCGATTATAATTCCAGTGTATACAAATCCCCCAAAGTAAGGGAATGTTCACAAAGGATTTCTCTTGTCTGTCTTCCTGATATGTATCTTTGTGACAGAAAGGCCGGACTCTATCTAGACCCACCCGCGCACTGTTGAGATGCCTTCTTCTTCTTCTTATTCATCGTACTGTCTGCACTGAACAATCTCCGACATGATCGAGAAAAGTCATTAGTTTTGCTCATTAAAGTGAAAAAGTATCATGTACTGTGCAGGCTACGGTTACACTTTTCTGACTAAGCTCGCGAATAGAACGAAAGATAACATAAATTATTTTGGCAGCCTGCCTCTTTCAACTGACGATGACTGCCTCATCCCTTTGTAAAAAGGTGAAGAAGAAGAAGGTATACCTTGACAGGTAGGAAGATAAAGGTTGGGCCTGGGCGCAGGTAAATCATCTGATGCTCGGGGTCATAGACCCAGTTTCTGTGTTGTTGGATTTCACTGAAGGCTGTTCATTGTAGGTCACACACTTCACCCTGAGCAATGTGCTTTTTATTTATTTATTCTTTTATATCGAGGATAATGGAATATGCGCTCATGTGCTGTTTTTACTTCCAGTCCCCGTGTGCATGCAGTTTTTATAAAAATTTTGTCATCTGTTCCCACTGGCACATAATGGCCTACTCATTCGAAAAGCGGAACAGGATCTAACGTGTGTGCAAGACGTTCTGCGTGCGTTAGCGCACGGGGGCTCGGTTTATTGTCTCATCCGAAGGACTACCAACTTAGGTAATGAATAAAAGAAGCTGGTTGTTTCTACAGCAGAACTATCACAGATTCATGTAGCATGTGGACAAATGGGGTTTGATTTTGCTCTTGTTTGTGGACCTCAAAAACAATTGTTTTACTGCAGATTTTTCTCACTGGAATCAAGAACTGCAGTAAAACAATGGTTTTTGAGGTCGATGAACAAGAGCAAATCAAAGCCCATTTGTCCACATGCTACACTTACTAACACTGCAGTCGATGCGCTTTGTGAAAGGATCAGTGCCATGATCTTTCTTTGTTTCCATTAAATAGGGGTAGGGGGAGGGGGCGATCGTAGACTACAAGCGGTTTGAATTGTGTTGTATTACGTTGTGTTTCATTGCATTGTGTTGTATTGCATTATATTCCCCTGCCTGAGAGAGAGAGAGAGAGAGATAGATAGATAGATAGAGAGAGAGAGAGAGGAGAGAGAGAGAGAGATAGATAGAGAGAGAGAGAGAGATAGATAGATAGTAGATAGAGAGATGAGAGAGATTGTAGAGAGCAGAGCAGAGAGACTGAAGAGAGGAGGGGAGAGAGAGAGAGGTTTAACTAATTATCAAGTTTCAATCATCCACATAGAGAACTTTAAAGGGAGTGGGGGAGGAGGGCAACAACTGAATATGACAGCAACGAAGAATAGTCAATGGAACAATACAAAAGCAACTTTCGTAAGTGGAAACCAAACTGCAGTACTGATGTAATGTAATTTTAGTGAAACAAGGACCACAGGCTACCCTATCACTGTCCTCACACACAGTCTGACACCACTGATGGGGCAGAGAACGGGCTGTTCCTAGTGTTGCTGACAATATTTCCATCTGTCGGTAGTGCTGTCTTTCCTCCTGCTCTTCAATGATAGTTTCTATCATCATCATCATTAACCATTACACCCAGTGGTGTGTAGGGCAACAACAAAGCGCTTCCACTACTGCCTATCCTGGGCCAGCCTAGTCACTGATCCCCAAGAGTTCTGCATGGCCTTCATCTCACTTTCTACAGTCCTCCTCCACGTTGCTTTTGGTCTTCCTTTCTTTCTCCTTCCTTCTGGGGTCCAGTGTAATGCTGTTCTTGTGATTGACTGTGGGTCTCTTCGGAGGATGTGCCCAATCCACTTCCACCGTCGTCTGGTGATGACGGTTCCCATGTCTTCTTGCCTGCATCTCCGTAGTAGGTCTTCATTGGAGATCTTCTCTGGCCAAAAGATCCGGAGAATTCTTCGTAGGCATATGGTGTGAAAGGAGGCTGAAACTATGTTCTTTTCTTATCGTTGCAGTTGTTCAGTTACTTTTCTTGCAGTCTTTATTTGACAGGGGAATGGATTACGTGTAAAAACCACTCACATTGCTTTTTCGCTGGTCAAAATTTGCTCTACAGATAAAATAAGCAACGGAATCTCTTCCTGAGAGAGAACTTGAAAGAATTTCTTCTTAAAAGGCCGTTGGCCCATACATGAAGAGGGTTGCTGATCAATTCACTGAATAATGATAGGAATATGCGGGGAAGTACAGATGTGACATACGAATGCAATCACAGCCACAGGGGAAAACAGTACTACCTTACGACAACACGATATTTCTTATTTGAAAGGCTTTATGTAAAATATAAAGCTAACTTTCTAATGATAATTAGGATTACTACATGCTAGGAGTAAACAAAGAGTCTAAATGCGTTAGGGCTGGTTACTCCTGAGAGAGAGAGCGAGAGAGAGAGAGGAGAGAGAGAGAGAGAGAGAGAGAGAGAGAGAGAGAGAGGGGAGAGAGAGAGAGAGAGAGAGGGGTGATAAGATGAAAGGTGGGGGGTGGGGGAGGGGGAGTTAGAGGGACAAAAGCCAGTCGCCCTGCTTCAACAATTTGCAGACAAACTTCGAAGAAAGGGAGAGAACAAAAGGCAAGAGTGCCTGATTTACAGCACGGTGAAATTTAGAGTGATATCAATCCTCACTGACAATACGACAACAAATTCGATACAGTACAAGTTTCAACACATATCTTTCTTGCTACACACGTCACACACACACACACACACACACACACACACACACACACACACACACACACACACCACACACAACACACACTACATCAAGATTGTCTTTCAGTTCACTTACCCCCCTCCTATAATCATCTTTCACTTTATTTTTTTCTTCTTTCAAGGGATCGTCTTGATCAGAAAGCTAGCTTAGAAAAAAAACACCCACACAATTTTAGCATGTTTCTGCACGCAAGCCTTCCTTTATCCTGCTCCATAGACGAACAGAAGTCGATCCTTGATTGTGGGATAAGTGAAAAGAGAAAGAAGAACAGGGAAAGATTGATCTAATACGGGGCAAAGTGACGAGGAAACCCAATCAGATAGTAGAACATGAAGAGAAAGTCGATCCGACTTGCGTGTTAAGTGACAAAGACGGGGGAGGTTTGGTTGGGTTTTTTTTGGAAGGGGGAGAGGGATTTTTGTGCTCGTGGCCACTGCCGCGCAAAAGGGGGCGACAATTGAATCTTTGGTTACATCAGTGGAACAGCTTATTTATTATTCTCCCCCTATCTCCTTACCCCCACCCCCCTCCCCCACCCACCACCACGCTTTCCCACCCCCCACCACCACCCCTGCACCACTCGAGGCGCTACTATTTGTCTGTGCATCACCTCTGTCTCTCTTTGTTTCTTTCGTGAGGGCGTGTGTGTGTGTGTGTGTGTGTGTGTGTGTGTGTGTTTGTGTTGTGTGTGTATGTGTGTGTGTTGTGTGTGTGTGTTTTGTGTTGTGTGTGCGTGTGTGTGTGTGTGTGTGTTGTGTGTGTGTGTGTGTTGTGTGTATGTGTGTGTGTGTGAAGTCTTCTCATTGTTTCCTCTCTCCTTCCTCCTCTCTCTTTTCTTTCCTTTTCGTCTTTTTTGTTTTGTACACACAACATCCCCCCCCCTTCCCTTTCCCCTCTACCCCCACCCCTGAAATTTGCTTGTCTCTTTGTTCTAGTATAATGTTTCGTTTATAAATGGCTGTTTCATGAAATTTATTTCTGAGTATCCTTCACAACCCTGGACCCAGTTACATGCAAGACATGCAGGCACGTGCGTGCTTGTCCACGCACACACACACACACTCACACACACACACACACACACACACACACACCCCCACACACACACACACACACACACACACACAAAGAAGACAGACGCACGTATGCACACGTACGCACACATGCATAGAAACACGCAGAGAGAGAGAGCGAGAGCAGAGAGAAAGAGAGAGCGAGAGCGAGAGAGAGAGAGAGTTCGGACGGTAAATAAAACGATAGGCACGACCACACAAATCCATGCAGTTTGTGAACCAGGACTGACCAGTCACGTCTACACCCAGATAAGTGTGTGTGTGTGTGTGTGTGTGTGTGTGTGTGTGTAAGGGGGAAGGTAGGTATTTTTTAAATTTTTTTATTTTCATTTTGTTCTTTTATATCGAGGATAATGGAATAAGCACTTACGTGCTTTTTTACATTTAGTCCCCGTGTGTATATGGTTTGTAAATTATCATCTGTACCCACCGGAACACAATGGCCTACTCTTACGAAAAGCGGAACAGGATTTAACATGTGCGCAAGATGTTCTGCGTGCGTTCGTTCGCACACAGTGCCTCTGTTTATAGTCTCATCCGAAGGACTTTTGGGGAGAGTGGAGTCTGCACTGATGTAAACTCCAGGGGAAAATATCCCCTTGAACGGGACTCGAACCCGGGTCGTCAGATTGCGAGCGCAGTGTTCTAACCACTTGGCTATCCCGTCTCCAGAGGACCTGTCCATTTCCGTGTACACTGGCCAACTCCTTGGCCCCTTGTGGTTTGTTCCAAGGACTTTCTTTTGTGTTTGTTCCTCAATTACAGCTCCGAGGTTCCTCAATGATAAGATATTGTGCATGCCACCGTTTTTACCGACTTTTCAGGTAGCTGCATTCTGACTTCAGAGATGATGTTAGATCTAAATACGACACCAGTGTACATGCGGTTTGAAAATAATTATATTTCTGTCATCCGTTCTTACCATCACGAATGGCCTACTCTTCCGAAAAGCAGAACAGGTTTTAATGCCCAGGCATGATGTTCTGCATGCGTTTACACACGAGGCCTTGACTTTTAATAATGTTAATGATAAATAATAATAATAATGATAATAATATAATAATAACAATAATAATAAATGGAATTTATATAGCGCGCTTTATCTTGTAAAAACAAATCAAAGCACTTGCATTCAACCCACTCCTAAATAATAACAGTTTTAACAAATTCAAGCACACACACACACACACACACACACACACACACACACACACACACACACACACAGGTTATACACTTCGGCAGGATGATGGGAATTTTGGCTGTTGAAGGCAGGTACATATAATTATGAGTTGAAACAATAGGGGAAAGTCTTAGGTTTGAAATAGGTGTGTCTTGAGGCTGGATTTAAAAGTGTCGTAAGCAGGCTTTTCCCAGAGGGAGAGAGAGAGATCATTCCAGATTGATGGACCAGAAAAAATTAATATAGAACGAGCCACAGCCGATGGTGGATTGATTAAATCTAGGTATTCATAGGCACAGGGTATCTGCAGCAGAGCTGAGGGAACGGGAAGGAGTGTGCAGGTTAAGACATTCACAGAGGTAGGAGGGTGCTGTATTGTGGAGGCATTTATAACAGAGGGTACTGATGTTATAGTTTATTCTCTGTGGCACAGGCAACCAGTGGAGAGATCGCAAGAGAGGAGTAATATGCTCAGATTTTTTCTTTCTGAGGACTACTCGAGCTGCAGGATTTTGTGTGCGTTGAAAGGAGTGGATCGATGATACTGACAGACCAGCTAGAAGAGAATTGCAATAGTCCAAACAAGAAAGAATGAGAGATGTGACAAGTTTGGGTGTTGCATCAGTGGACAGGTACTTTCGGATTGCGCTTATACGCCGTAATTGATAGTATCGAGACTGGCAGGTCTGGGTGATGAATTTTTGCAAGGAGAGTGTGTTGTCCATAACAACACGTAGATACTTGGCTGTGGTGGATAGAGAAACTGTGGTATTGCCAAATTCTATTGAAGCTATTGTGATGGAAGAGAATTTGTGTTTGGTCCAAACAATCATGGCTTCAATTTCATCTGCATTTAGCTGTAAACTTGTTTTGTATCATCCAGTTTTGAGTATCTTGGAGGCAGTGTGACATATTTGTCAAGAGAGAAGGCAGATTTTCAGAAGTATCATTGCTCTGAATCTGAGAGTCATCAGCATAGAAATGATGGTTGATCTGGTCTCGCCCTTTAGACAACTTTAGGGGGAGTGGGTTCAGTACCAATGTTAACTCTAGATGGAGTCAGTACCAATGTTAACTCTAGATGGAGTCAGTACCAATGTTAACTTTAGATGGAGTCAGTACCAATGTTAACTTTAGATGGAGTCAGTACCAATGTTAACTTTAGATGAGGAAGTACCAATGTTAACTTTAGATGGAGTCAGTACCAATGTTAACTTTAGATGGAGTCAGTACCAATGTTAACCTTAGATGAGGTAGTACCAATGTTAACTTTAGATGGAGTCAGTACCAATGTTAACTTTAGATGAGGTAGTACCAATGTTAACTCTAGATGGAGTCAGTACCAATGTTAACTTTAGATGGAGTCAGTACCAATGTTAACTTTAGATGGAGTCAGTACCAATGTTAACTTTAGATGGAGTCAGTACCAATGTTAACTTTAGATGGAGTCAGTACCAATGTTAACTTTAGATGGAGTCAGTACCAATGTTAACTTTAGATGAGGTAGTACCAATGTTAACTTTAGATGAGGTAGTACCAATGTTAACTTTAGATGGAGTCAGTACCAATGTTAACTTTAGATGGAGTCAGTACCAATGTTAACTTTAGATGAGGTAGTACCAATGTTAACTTTAGATGAGGTAGTACCAATGTTAACTTTAGTTGGAGTCAGTACCAATGTTAACTTTAGATGAGGTAGTACCAATGTTAACTTTAGATGAGTTAGTACCAATGTTAACTTTAGATGAGGTAGTACAATGTTAACTTTAGATGGAGTCAGTACCAATGTTAACTTTAGATGAGGTAGTACCAATGTTAACTTTAGATGAGTTAGTACCAATGTTAACTTTAGATGGAGTCAGTACCAATGTTAACTTTAGATGGAGTCAGTACCAATGTTAAATCCACACGGAGTCAGATGATGTCAGTACCAATGTTAACTTTACACCGAGTCAGTACCAATGGTACCTTCAGAGGAAAAACATCCCCTCCAATGGTCGTTCAGCACAGACCGTTTTAGCAACGGGGTAAATCCCCCTCTGTCACCACGCTAGTAAAAGAGAGACAAAAAGAAAATAATACAGGCAGCTTCTTCATTCCAGTCACAGTATATTCAATATCCCCCCTTCTGAGGTATTGAAGTGTGGACTGATGGATTTCCTTTCGTCTCATACACGATCTCTCCACGCTGTAAGCTCTTCACAAGCCTGTGTGCAAGTGTGGCACAGCCGGGGCAAAAGGAAGAGTGTGTGTGCGAGTTTTTCCCGTGCCCTGTCATGTTCTAGCCAAGTGTATCACGTGGCAGAGCGGTGTGAACAAAGACACCCAACTCACAGAGCTTCACGTTCGGCACGAAGGCTGGAAATAACGCTGACATGACAACCTCACCACCCCTGCTTCTCTCCCTTGTTCTTCTTCCCCCACCTTCCCCACTGTCCACACGCCCACACATTCTCATTTTTCTCACCAGTGTAGGTTGGAGATTAATGATGTATTAGCGGTTGCCTCGAAGGTCAGATTAGAGAGCACAAGCCCACCTCCCAGTTTTACATTGGTTAATAATGAGCTAATCACTTCATCTCTCTGTTCTCCCCATCTCAGACTGAACTCTGCTACCTGCAAGAGCCCTTGTTTGTGAGCGCACTGCCGCCCACTCACCATGTCTGTGCTGTTCAATGTCATGTTTGGAGTTCATGTTCGGTAAGTGCTTTGCTTTTGTGTCTTGGTTTTTGGTTTCAAAGTCTCCCGTTACCTTGTGTCGTCAGTCGCTTGAAAAACAAGATGTCTGTTTGAACAGAGAAAGAAAATTGACATTAGTGTGCATGATATGATAAATATGATTATTGCTGCAATGGCAAGATGCTGATATTCTTGTTAGCTTTTTTCTTCAGAAAACTTGTGTTAAGTTAAAAAGAAAATTACCGCATGTGTTCTTGTTTTTGCAAGCAGTGCTTTTGTTTAAGCGCTATGCTTTAAAAAAAATGTGGTGATTAGGATTGCATTTCTTTTCAAATTTATTTTTATCTCTGATTCTTAGGTAGATTTTTTTTACTGAATTGAGTGAACCAATTTCTTAGATCAGTCAAACTGACAATCATTTTTTGGGGGGCGATTGTCAGACGGATGGTTCTGTCTCTGTGACGAAGACAGCTGTATACTGCAGATCCTCTCTCTGTCTCCATAGAGCTTCTGGGCCACTGGGGAGGTATGGGTCAGACCAAGTCTTCTTTCGGAATGCCTCATGGAGTGAGCACGACTGCAGCACATGTGTTGTTTGGCTGCTGCCAGTCTTGCAAGGGCTGTGTGGCCCATGTGGAGTTTGATGTACATACGGTGGTTTAGGCGCTTGTGGCCTGTCCCCGAGTCTGAATATACAAAGCTATTCCCGTCGTGTCCGCAGGTAGTAGAGGTCTGACTTGGTGTAATCTCGATGCTGTATATCCATTTATTGTGTTGCTTGGCCTCCTTGATGATGGTCTAGGCTTTCACAAAATCTTGACAGACCTATCCACCTGGTCTTGCCTTGTTCCCTTCTTTGCCAGGAAGTCGGCAGTCTCGTTGCCGAGCACGTTGCAATGGGAGGGGATCCACTGCATGACTCCTGCAGAAGGAGGCAATAGCGGAGGACAGATCGTTTAGGTCAGAATCCCTGTTGGACTTCAGGGCCTGTAAGACAGACAGGGCATCTGTCAAGAAGACTGCTCTGTGGGAAGTATACGACCTGACCATGAGTAGGTTGCTGCTGCTCTTTTGATGGCTTCTGCCTCAGCTTTGTAGTATGCGGAGTAAAGAAAGGCCAGCTGCGAGAATAATCCTATCTTCTTTGTCTTCAGGGTCACTAAACATAGATCCCTGTCCCTCCATTTCACACTGCTTCCTCAGCAGAGCCATCGGTGTAGACATAGGTCCATAAGTCTTTTGGGTAGTGAGCGGATCAGCCATTTCTTATGAACAGTCTGCAAGTAGCTGAGGTGCACAGAAAATAAATTGAGGTTAACACAAAAATAAATCGAGAGCAGAAAAATGAATTGAGGTGTACACAGATAAAACGAGGTCGCAGAAGTAAGTTGAGGTGCACAGAAATAAATTGAGGTATGCTTTGAGGTGCATAAAAATCAATTTAGGTGCACAAAAATGGAAGTTCACAGCAATGGATAGAGGTGCACAAACATGAATTGATGTCCACATAATTGAACTGAGGTGCACATAAATGAACTGAGGTGCACATAAATGAACTGAGGTGCACATAAATGGATTGAGTTGCACAGAAATAGATTGAGGTTCACAAAAATGGGTTGAGGTGCACAAAAATGGGTTGAGGTGCACAAAAATGAACTCTCACCCGCGCTGCATGCTTAATACATGTTATTACTCCTCACAAAACTGTTAATAATGCACGTGTGTCAGGGAGGGCAGAGAGGCAGAGTCTGCTATAGTTTCATCATAACTGTGCCTGGCCATGTCATGTCATGTCATGTCAGGTCGAATCGTATCGCATGCCCGCGTGGTTGTTAACACAGAGCAACACTGATCTTTTCTTATGTTCCTAGGACAGAGTGAGTGGAAATAATTATCCACGCTGATACCAATTATGTTTAAATCACAGCTCGTGCTTCTCTCTCTTGCTCACTCCACCCCCCTGCTCCCTCCCCCCCCCCACCCCCCGACTTTCATAATTATCTTCTCATGTTTCTACCACCCTGGGCTGAGGCTGAGGGATGTATTAGCATGTGCTCTTGAAGGTGAGATTGCCAGCTCACACCTCGCGTCTTGATTTGACATTCTTTACTGCATTAATCACGCCATCTTTTTTTCTTTCTCTTCAGAGCAAAGCCTGCCACCTGCGAGTCCCATTATCTTTGTAAAATCCAACAACAACAACAACAAAACAACGTCTGCCACCCACCTCACAGTTTCAGTGTCAACAATCACCTCGCTTTAAATGTCATATCCGATAAACATCCATATGGATATTTTGTGTTCGTCTCTTTGGTTTAGATCTCAATTTAGCATGCACTGGTGATGTGGTTACGGTGGAAAAACCCTTGCTTATCTGACTTGATAAAGATTGGAGTGGTGTGTTAAATATTGTATCGGGGAGATACATCTGTGTTTGGCAGGGCGGGATGAAGACGTTTTCAGTTAAGTGCAGAAGAAAGGATATCATCTTTTTTTAATTCTTAATTTCTGTATAGAATTTCTTTCTTTACGGTGCTGCTTTAGAAAAGAAAGTTGACACTGCGTGTTGTGGTCGCTGTTTGTGAATCAGCGCCATCTGTTGCAACGGAAGAGGTTCTGAGTTCTGTCCCTTCTTCAACATTGCCTCATTTCTGCTTCAATCTGTCCGAGGCTCCGCTTGTCTCTGTGTCTACTGCGGTTCTTTTTCTGTCTTCCTATCTCTTTTTTACATAATCATTATCTACTCTTTTGGTCTCTGTCTGTCTTATTTTCTTTCTCTGTCTGCCTAAATGTCTCTAGTTTTGCTATGTTTGTTCTCTGTCCTCTGTTTCAATGATCTTTTGTCTTTCTGTCAACTTGCCCGTCTCTCTCTCTCTCTCTCTCTCTCTCTCTCTCTCTCTCTCTTTCGTGTAGTTTTTGACTTGGCCTTATTCTAGGTGAAAAAACAGTTTCGTGTTGAAAAGAGCACAGATGTATCATGTCAATGAAACTTTTTCTAAATGTCCGGTAATTTTACCTTGCTCTACAAATACATACAGTTGACAATTTTTCTCTTAAATAGAGAAAATAATTATGTGGGTAACAATTCCAATAAAGGTATGATTTGGATAAAACTAGAAGATTGACGCAGAGGAGATTGCAAGCGTATCTGAAATCAGCGCATTACAATAAGTTTTCAGGTGTCTATTAATGTCAGTATGTTAATAACCGCTGTCTTATCATCATAGCATGTCCTCCCTAATTATTCTTCTAATCAGGAAGTCACTCCTCTGCCCTACCTCAGTCCCAACTTGCCACCTGCAAGGACCAACCCAACCTGTCCAATCCCTTTCTGTCTTTTTCCCTGTCACTGTTCCACGCCATATCAGATAAACACCCACTTTTATACACCGTTTCCATCTATGAACCGTCTATCTTTTTCCTCAAGTGCAAACGACGTCATTTGGTGTTTGGGGTAAACCCTTCCTTAGTCTTGACATCCCCTGGCATTTCTCTGTATGGAGCGAGAAATGTTGTAGTGGTGAGAAAGTTGGAATGGAGGTCTCAAGCCAGTGCAACATGTAGACCATTGAGGTTCAATGGCTGTCACCTTTCATGCCATGCAAGTGTCATCGTGTATCTGCCCTGGCTGGGGTGGTTTCCACACTGCACAACTTGTCTTTTGTGGACAATGTATGTACCCAGGGTGGTGACAGTCTTGTGAATGTGTGTGTGTGTGTGTGTTGGTGTTGTGTGTGTATGTGTGTGTGACATTTTGTTTGAAAAGGGGCATTTTAAGCTGGGGGCTAGTGAGTGCGGATATGTTGATGTCATTAAGATTTTTTGTGTGGCTAAAAGTAAGGAATGATATCACGGACTGATTCATGCCAGTTGGGGTTCTGTTTATTGGTATCTTTAAAATGTTAAAGCGATTAGTGAGTGGCTGAGTGCCCACCCCTGCGCGCGCGCACACACACACACATGCTCGCACGCGCACACAACACACACACACCCTTTATATATATTTTCTATTTTTATCAGATAAATAATTTCTTTTAGATGATGTAGTTGTAACTGGTTAAGTGCACTTGTTTTCCTTCACTGCTATTCTCTGATATATCTATCTATCTATCTATCTATCTATCTATCTATCTATCTATCTGTCTGTCTGTCTGTCTGTCTGTCTGTCTGTCTGTCTGTCTGTCTGTCTGTCTGTCTGTCTACCTATCTACCTACCTATCTATCTACATACCTACCTACCTACCTACCTACCTACCTACCTATCTATCTATCTATCTATCTATCTATCTATCTATCTATCTATCTATCTATCTATCTATCTATCTATCTATCTATCTATCTACCTACCTACCTACCTACCTACCACCTACCTACCCACCCACCCACCCACCCACCTACCTACCTATCTACCTACCTACCTACCTACCTATCTATCTATCTATCTATCTATCTATCTATCAAACCTGCTTTCCTATTAGGCAAACAAACAAAAAAGAAACACACAGATTTCAACCATGACAAAGGCAGCTTAAACCCAGAAGGGCAAGGGTAAACATGGACAGGTTTGCAGGGGAAAATGGGAACAGAAATACGAGATGATATGGAATAACATGAAATATAGACTCTAAACATCAATTTTGAAAAGATAGCCCCCCCAAATCTCTATTATACTTTTTGACCCCTGCACTTTTATCAGCCTGCACAAACTCGCCTGTGTATGTGGAAAACAGCATGAGGGTATGCATCATTCTGTGGTATCACACCGTTTCATGTAGTGAGGCACCACATTCTGGTGGAGAGCATAGCAGAGGTGTGTTAACAGTACGAAAAGCACCCGGGAAAGGCGGTGGGGGGAAGGGGGGGGGGACAAATGATGAAACTTGCAGGTGGCAGCTAAAAAAATAATGAAAGCAGGGATCGAGGGATGACGGATTTTCTGATTAATTCATACAGTGATGAAAGGTAGTGAATGGCTGATGTCTGCCGACAGGTGAAAGCTGAACCCTTTCACCACAAACCTAATAGCTTTATTCGCTCTTCCTTTTGTTTTTTCTCCTCACTGTCTATTAATCCTGCCCCCCCCCCCCCCCCCTCCCCCCGCGCCCCCATCCGCCTATGGTTGTCCATGACCTGCCTTCTCACCTCCCTGTCAGCCAAGATCAAAAGCTGAAGGGCTGATTAGCATTTTAAATAAATTCGGCAGACATCAGCCATTCACTATCTTTCATCGCTGTATGTATTAATCAGAAAATCCGTCATCGCTTGATCCCTGCTTTCATTATTTTTCTTTTTTAGCTTGCCACCTGCAAGTTTCATCATTTGGACCCCCCTTCCCCTCCCTTCCCCCACCACCTTTGCCACAGGGTGACCCCTTTCTCTCCTACCCCTCCTGGCTTACTCCTTTCCTGCTCCCCCCTCCCCTACTGCCTCCCCTCCTGCCTCCAGTACCCACCCCCCCTCCCCAGCCCCCACCAGCCCCTAGTACTCTGTGTCCTCTGCTCCCATCCTGCTGATGATGATTCATCCAAATCACAACTGATAACGATCATGTTTTTTGTTGCTGCATTTATTATGGTTGTCATGGAAGACATCTTTCTTGACGTGCGAATGAATCCCTCTGATTGGCCAACCCTGATCTGACGTGATTTCCATGTGTTTCTTTTCATGCAGCAAGGCTTTTGACAGATTTAACAATTAAGATCGCATTCCATTTGCAGTCTGGCTTAAAAAAAATCTTAAGACATGTTCTTGTCATATGCTTTTATATTGAATGAATAATGAGAATAACAGTGCTGCTATCACATATTTGGTTTTAACACTTTGTCAAAACTAAGTTGACGATTTTACGAAGCTCATCACCACATGTAAATGACACGAAAGCCATTTATATAAAAGGACATTTCCTTCATTTGAAAAATCACCTCATGCAAACAGAAGTTGAATAGATTTCTAAAACAGTTTATGACAAAGATTAAGCTAAAGGTCTAAAGCACACATTCAGTGTTTGGAATTTTTTCTTTCTGTCCTTACCACCAAAAGCTTATGCTTCTTACGTATTCAATAAAATAATAAGCAAAGAAAGAGTTCTCTCCTGTGTACATAGTAATCACAAAATACCAACAGAAACATCGTATTTCTGTCATTAGAGCAAATAGGAGGGGGTGCATTGATTTTTTTTAAGAGGGGGATAGGCCTAAACCCTGTAATTTGGATAGGTTTTGAACGGCAGGCAAAAGAATCTCCTTTCCTTCATTCAATGACTTTTCTTTCTCTGTCTTCACAGGTACGTGTGTTGAGCGTGATGGTGAGAGAGAAGAGAATGGCCTTATGGTATCACGCCAATCGGGGACTGTAGCATCAAACCCTATCGTATAGCACAGCCGTGTTAACAGTCAGTAAAATGACCCAACAACACGTTCTTAGGGGAAAGCCGAAGCGATGCTGGGAGATAACCTCAAACATACTGCTCCTGGCTTGTGCTCTCCCTTGGGCGTCTATTTATTCCTCCCCCCTCCCCTCCCCCCACCTCTCTTGCCTCGTTTGTCTCTTACCTGGCCTACTCACCTTCCCACCTTTCTGCCATCTTAGATCCCAGATTGGTGACTCATTTGCATTTTAAAATCTGCACACAACCATTCACCCTGGCTTGATATCTTTTCTAATCAGAAAATCTCTCTCTCTCTCTCTCTCTCTCTCTCTCTCTCTCTCTCTCTCTCTCTCTCTTTTCTCTCTCTCTCTCTCTGTGCTCTCATTTAAGCCACCACCTGCATGTTTCATCCTCTGACCCCCTCCCTCTGCAGCAGCATAAGCCCACCCTGTAAGCTTCTCCCCCTAGAAATCTGCCTGGTCTACCACCCTTCCTCATTAGATGTTTTTCTTTCAGAATTATTGTATTCTATCAATATTGCCAGTTTGCTTCTGCGTGTCTTATGCTTGTTAAAAAGCCTGTGCACATCGTAAGTGGTGTCTTTGGGCTAGCTAAAAACAAAACAAACAAAACACCCCACCCGCTGATTAAACTAGAATTGATGACGTTTTACTAACTGTTGCACCAGAAAGAACATTTTATGGTATGGGGACTAAATGTTGCACCAGAAACAGCATTTTATGACATATGGCACTGGAGTTTGCAACACATGCAGCATTCTACGACATAGAACACTAAATATTGCACAAGATACAGCTTTTTATGACGTAGGACACTAAATAGTGCACCAGAGACAGCATTTTATGACACATGCCACTAAATATTGCACCCGAGACAGCACTCATGACACAGGACACTAAATATTGCACCAGAGACAACACTTATGACACAGGACACTAAATATTGCACCAGAGACAACACTTATGACAGGGCACTAAATATTGCACCAGAGACAACACTTATGACACAGGGCACTAAATATTGCACCAGAGACAGCACCTATGACACAGGACACTAAATATTGCACCAGAGACAACACTTATGACACAGGACACTAAATATTGCACCAGAGACAACACTTATGACAGGGCACTAAATATTGCACCAGAGACAACACTTATGACACAGGACACTAAATATTGCACCAGAGACAGCACCTACGACACAGGACACTAAATATTGCACCAGAGACAACACCTATGACAGGGCACTAAATATTGCACCAGAGACAGCACTTATGACACAGGACATTAAATATTGCACCAGAGACAGCACCTACGACACAGGACACTAAATATTGCACCAGAGACAACACCTATGACACAGGGCACTAAATATTGCACCAGAGACAGCATTTACGCCACAGGACATTCAATATTGCACCAGAGACAGCATTGTGTGATACGCGACACTAAATGTTGCACCAGAGACAGCTTTTTACGACACACGGCACTAAATATTACACCAGAGACAGCATTTTATGACATAGAACACTACACTTTGCACCAGACAGCATTTTATGACATAGAACACTAAACTTTGCACCAGACAGCATTTTATGACATAGAACACTAAACTTTGCACGAGGCAGCATTTTATGACATAGAACACTAAACTTTGCACGAGACAGCATTTTATGACATAGAACACTAACCTTTGCACCAGACAGCATTGTATGACATACAACACTAAACTTTGCACGAGGCAGCATTTTATGACATAGAACACTAAACTTTGCACCAGACAGCATTTTATGACATAGAACACTACACTGTGCACCAGACAGCATTTTATGACATAGAACACTACACTGTGCACCAGACAGCATTGTATGACATAGAACACTAAACTTTGCACGAGGCAGCATTTTATGACATAGAACACTACACTGTGCACCAGACAGCATTGTATGACATAGAACACTAAACATTGCACCAGAGACGGCATTTTACTGTGTGGGGCACTAAGACTGATCAGCTTTCCAAGTCTGCAGACAGCTATCCACTCAATGTCATATCTTTAGATAATGAGAAAATTCACTTTCCATCCTGTAGTTCAACCTAAAAGTACTTTTTTAAACAATTTTCTTTCCTGACCTGGACGTCAAATATAAGTTTAAAACAAAGTACTGCTTCAAAGAGTAATAAACAGACCACGCATGATTTAAGGTTTTTTTGGGTCTTTTTTTTTGACCCAGCACTTCCAGCTGTTTAATTTGAACGCTTAAACTAGATCTCTTTAGCGAAAGGCAGTAATCACAAATGTCAGTGTTGTTTTTATGTCATGTCTCTGTCACAATCCAAACTAAAGGGTAGGGAGTAAATTAGCTGTCACCTAAATTCTATCATCTAAGTATTGTGTCTGAAAAGGTTGGCTAGTAGATTCCCTTTAATATTCCTTATCCTTTTGATTCATCGGTCTTCACACGCAGGCATGAGTTGAACGGGAGAGAAAGGTTTAAAGAGAAATCTCCAGTCGTAGCATGCCAGTCCATTCAGTGTAGCATCAACTGATATCACAAAGCCCAACTGGCTCAGCAACACCTTCATAATTGAAAGCTAAACTGATGTTTTCGTGATAACTGGGCCTGTTGCTGCGACTTCAGTGTCTATTTATCGTCTGTCTTCCTCCTTTGTCTCTTCCCTGTCTTGCTCAACTTCCCACCTCCCTGCAACCTTAGATCTCAGATTATTGCCTCATTAGCATTGGCTCCTCAAGTTTTTGCAGCCATCTTTACACCATCATCACTCTAATCACCAGAAAATCCCTCCCCACTCTCTCCCTCCCTCCCTGCTCTGACTTAAGCTGCCACCTGCAGGTTCCATCATCTACCTCCCCCACCCCTCTACCACAGGACAGCGCCACCTTTGTGGACTCCTTCTCCACATACCCCCTTTATCCTTTTCTGCACCACACCCTACTGGCATTGATTCTTTTAGATCACATCTGATAAACGCTGAGTTGTTCCTGCATATGGTTTTATGTAAGCGTCTGTCTTCATATCAAAATCTCATTATTTGGTCGGGAAAACCCTGATCAGCGCTGACTGGTCTCATTATTTGGTCGGGAAAACCCTGATCAGCGCTGACTGTCTCATTATGTGGTCGGGAAAACCCTGATCAGCGCTGACTCGTCTCATTATTTGGTCAGGAAAACCCTGATCAGCTCTGACTGTCTCATTATTTGGTCGGGAAAACCCTGATCAGCTCTGACTCGTCTCATTATTTGGTCAGGAAAACCCTGATCAGCTCTGACTCGAAGGCATTTTGCATTTCAGTGCGATAAATGTTGCGTCACTGATAGACCTTGACTTGAAGGTCCACGCTGATACCATACATTTTATCATGGAAATGTGGTAGTCTTAAGTCTCCATATCGTGGATATTCTAAAATAATGAAAAAGACGAAGATAGTGTTACCGCATCTTCATTTTTAATTCTGTAGTTTGTTAAACAAAATTCATGATTCTAAGGACCTATCCATTTAAAAAAGATAATATGGAAGCTATTTCATTAAAAGCATATTTCTTTTATGAAAAACTCTGATGCAAATTTCAGAACATATCATATCCAAAGCAACGTTCATTTAAAGAACAAATAAGGCAATAAAACACACATCATCAAGAAGATTTCATCCTGGGTTTTTTTTTGGACAGAAGTATGCTACTTATTTCTTTAGAAAGACCACGACATTGTATCCATACAGGCTGGTCAGGGACACCCCTGGTTTTTCCTTAGATTGTCACAAAAAAGCCACACACAAAAATGACAGCAAACTAACTTTTACCAAAACTATGTCTGGAGAGATACTATAAAAAAAACCGTATGTAAGTTGACACCTTGCTCTAGATGTTGACCACATTGCCTCTATCATCAAACTTGACAAGCATGTATGTGAGTGTGGTAGAAAAGTAGAAGAAAAAAAAGCCCTGTATTGTGTGGCATTGTGTGATGCCATGTGGTATAGCAACAGATCCTATCCTGTAGGAGAGCAGTGTTAACCCAAAGTAAACCGATCTGGCAACACGCCGGTAAGTGAAAGCTGAACTGATGCTGTGGTGATAAGCTCACACAGCCTGCTCCTTCTTTCGCTCTCCTCCTAGTTCCTCCCCCACTGCCTTGTTTGTCTTCTTCTATGCACCCTGTCTTCCTCGCTCCCACCTTCCTGCCGTTTCAGATCTCCGATTAACGACTTATTAGCATTTTAAACTCTACAGACAACTCCCCACAAGGTGACATCCTTTAATGATCAGAAAGGCTCTTCTCTCCTCTCACATAAGACGACACCTGCAACTTCTATCATCTGTCCCTCCACCCCTCTACCTCTTTCCATAGGACAACCACATCTGTGTGGACTCTTTCACAGCATACTCTTCCATCCGTCCTTCTGACATAGGCTCTTCCAGATCACATCTGATAAACACACAGGTTTGCTTCCTATATGATTATGTTTAGATGTAAACATCTTTTCACATGAAAGTGGCATTAGTTGGAAGGTGCTCTGATGATATTTTGTGTTATTATGCAATATATGTCGCACCACTAATGGATTTTAGATTGAAGCTCCCTGGTGATATGGCCTTTCTGCTATGGAAGTTTGGTTGTCATAAGCCTCCATACAAAGGGTATTTCGGAAACAGACAATATTATATAATCATCACACTTTGAAATATACATTTTATCAAAATATAGTTAGTGAGTGTATGATGCTCATCACGTCTTGATGACACCAGAGCACATCATATGAAAACTATTTACATCAGAGCACATCATATGAAAGCTATTTACATCAGAGCACATTTACATCAGAGCACATCCTATGAAAACTATTTACATCAGGGCACATCATATGAAAACTATTTACATCAGGGCACATCCTATGACAACTATTTACATCAGGGCACATCATATGAAAGCTATTTACATCAGAGCACATCATATGAAAGCTATTTACATCAGAGCACATTTACATCAGAGCACATCCTATGAAAACTATTTACATCAGGGCACATCATATGAAAACTATTTATATCAGAGTACATCATATGAAAACTATTTATATCAGAGCACATCATATGAAAACTGTTTACATCAGAGTACATCATATGAAAACTATTTATATCAGGGCACATCACGTGAAAACTATTTACATCAGAGAACATCATATGAACACTATTTACATCAGAGCACATCATATGAAAACTGTTTACATCAGAGCACATCATATGAAAACTGTTTACATCAGAGCACATCATATGAAAACTGTTTACATCAAAACACATCATATGAAAACTGTTTACATCACAGCACATCATGTGAAAACTGTTTATATCATAACACATCACATGAAAACTATTTACATCAGAGTACATCATATGAAAACTATTACATCAGAGCACATATGAAAACTGTTTACATCAGATCACATCCTATGAAACCTATTTACACCAGAGAACATCATATGAAAACTGTTTACATCAGAGCACATCATATGAAAACTATTTACATCAGAGCACATCCTATGACAACAATTTACATCAGAGCACATCCTATGACAACAATTTACATCAGACACATCCTATGACAACTATTTACATCAGAGCACATCATATGAAAGCTACTTACATCAGAGCACATCCTATGACAACTATTTACATCAGAGCACATCATATGAAAACTATTTACATCAGAGCACACTACTTTCATGTAAAAGGATTACAGCTTCCTGTCAAAAACAAAAGCATCCAGTGAACAGAGAAAAGCACAATATCACTTAAATAAAGTGCATCTCATGCACAAACTAGGAAAACAAACTACACATTTTGTAGGTTTTGCCCCTTTTTGACTACAAAATTATGTTATTCCTTATCTCCAGAAGACTACACCACATTTATCTCCTTTGTGCATACTAAATAATCACAAATACCAGTTTGTTGCCGTAGAATAACCCTGTTACAATGATAAAAACAGAAAGTATATCGACTTCTAATTAAATCCCTTTGTCAAGTAAATCATTAATCCAGTCACGTTGTTCTTATCTCAACCAACGACAGAGGCCATCATTATATCAGGGATAAAAACATTATATCAGGGCCGTCTCTCTCTCTCTCTCTCTCTCTCTCTCTCTCTCTCTCTCTCTCTCTCTCTCTCTCTCTCTCTCTCTCTCTCACGCGTGCACCCGCGCGTTAAACTAAAAAAAGTACACAGATATTGAATTATGAGTTCAATAGCTGGGTTTTTTGTTGTTTGAAAGTTGTCTGAGCTCTTGACTTGACCCTTAATGTCTTGCTGTAGATAAAGAGTTCACAGTACTTTGCTAATGTGTGGCAGCCATCATTTTATCATTTCTCTTGATTTGGCAACACTCTTCTGTCCTACAGCTCCTACACACTGTCCTCTTGTCCACTATTTTAGTGCATACATTCACTATATCACCCAAGGTACGCTTGTTTTTGCATACCCCATACTTTCCATGTCAGCATGATTATGATGACAAAAGGAGCAAAGATTCAATACAACAACGGTAGTACATTATTTGTGAAAGCCGAGGCTTTATGTCAATATTCCTGAACTATTTTACACAGAGGATTCATTATGTGCCTTTTTTGTTGATGTGGTAAACGTGTTTGTCAAAAGTCAGCTTCCTATCGAAATTGTATTGAAATATCCAGTGTTCCTCTGCCCACCTCTCCACAGCCTCATCATCAATCAGAGGATTCTTAATACGCTGAGAAATTGTTCCAAACGTTTATCCACTTTTCTCTGATTTCTGCTACATGTAATTGCTAGATGTAAAGGATTTTCTTCACAAGAGGAATATAATTTCTTTGTACTTCATTGATATAATTATGTAGAGTCAAAGTTGAACAAACCTATGTTAGCAAAGTCATCAGTGTTTAAGTAACAGGGGTGTATTTGTTGTGGGACAAATCTATAGGAAAAGTCATCAGAATGTTTAATAACAGGTGTGTAATTTTTAAAAACTGTGTTGACAATAAATTATGTCTCATGTTCATGGTGGTGTGAATGGGTATTTTCATCCTTGGAGGACAATA
>CM054140.1:49337170-49424670 GCA_028751875.1 Rapana venosa | reverse complement strand
TAGACGAAAGAGGCTGGGTGAACAACATAAAGAGAATAGGGCCAAAAATTGATCCCTTGGGAACTCCGAAATGGAGAACTGTTGACGGGATAGCTCAGTGGTCAGAATACTCATTTTCCCCTGGCTAAGGTTAAGCAGTATCGAGCGTGGTTACCACTTGGATGGGCGACCGTTTGCGCGCCTTGGCTTCAGTACAGTCCCCCAGTTGACCCAGCTGTAAATGGGTGTCTGCCTCTTTAGGGTCAGGAAAGGTAAAGCAGCGAGGGAGAGGAGATTGGCACCGCCCTCAATATGTTGGCCCCTTGAGAAGCTGAGGTCTCTGATGCCTCACTCCCTACGACCTTATAAGTTATGGGACACCTTTACCCAAAGAGATAGTTTCAGTCTGACTGGCTGAATTGGGTAGCATTTTCCCACCTTCTCCAAAAGAATGTGAAAGATTCCAAAGAAAATAAGATAGTTGTGTCAAAGGCGGCTGACAAGTCAAGTAAAAACAGTAACAGTATACACACATACACACAGTTTTCATATAGTGTTTCCAAATAAACGAAGAAAAATATATAGATATCTAGAAACCCCATTTGTTAGACCTGTGACGGAGGGTTACTTTTATCTCCATCGTCCCGGGATAGCCTGGTGGTTACAGTGATGTATTCATGATCTGCTGACCCGGGTTCCATTCTCGTTCAAGAGGATTTTTTCCTCTGGAGTTAACATCAGTGCCGACTCCACTCTACCCGAATGATGAGACTATAAACCGAGGTCCCGTGTGCGAACGCACGCAAAACATCTTGCACACACGTTAAAACCCGTTCCGCTTTTCGGACGAGTAGGCCATTGTGTGCCGGTAGGAATGGATGACAAAATGAACAAAACTGCATACACACGGGGACTGGATGAAAAAATCACATGAGCGCTTATTCCATTATCCTCGAAATAAAAGAATAAAAAAAAAAAAAAATCCTTACACAACTTCAAGATACCAGTCCCTATGCGTGAGCATAAAAAACGTTTTTTGAAATGTGGATCGAAATAGCGATAGCATGGACAAAAATTCCCATAGCTGAGATACGAGGTGCTTCTGTCGCTGGTGTGTTTAAGGCTTTAATTAAAGAATGATAGACTCTGGTTACAGTTTTTATTTTGTCCCACATTTTTATTTCTACTTTGAAGATCCCATGCTTTGTGTTACTGGGGGTCCATTTCAGTAGTTATAAAAGTGTTGTTATGAGCAAGACACACGCAAGACGACTGCAAAAGAGTGAAGGGTCGTGAATGCTTGATCAGGGAAGAGAGAGAAAGAGAAGAGAGAGAGAGAGAGAGAGAGGAGAGAGAGAAGAGAGAAGAGAGAGAGAGAAGAGAGACTCGGTATGTGTGTGTGTCTGCATGTGTATGTGTGTGTGTGTGCGTGCGCGCGCGTGCGTGAGTTTGTGTATAGTTACGTAGTGTGTGTGTGTGTGTGTTTAATTTTATTTATTTTATTTTATATCGTGGATACTAAAATCAACACCTTATGTGCTTTTTTACATCAAGTCCCCGTGTGTATGCGGTTTTGTCAATTTTGTCATCTGTTCCCACCGGCACACATTGGCCTACTCTTTCGAAAAGCGGAACAGGCTTTAACGTGTGCGCAAGATGTTCTGCATGCGTTCGCACACGGGGCCTCGGTTTATAGTCTCATCCGAAGGATGTGTGTGTGCGTGTGTATGTGCGTGCATGCACGTGCGTGTGTGCACGTTTGTGCGTGTGTGCGTTTGTGTGTAGGTACGTAGTTTTTTAATTCATTTTATTCCTTACCGGCACACAATGGCCTACTCTTCCGAAAAGCGGAACGGTTTTAACATATGCGCAAGATGTTCTACGTGCATTCGCACACGGGACCTCAGTTTATAGTCTCATCCGAAAGACTTTGGGGGAGAGTGGAGTCGGCACTGATGTTAACTCCAGAAGAAAAATCCTCTCGAACGAGAATCGAACCCAGGTCAGCAGATCACAATTACATCACTGTAACCACCAGGCTATCCCGTCTCGTGTGTGTGTGTGTGTGTGTGTGGGGTGTGTGTGAGTGGAGTTTGAGTGTGCCTGTGTGTGTGCGTGTGTATTTGTGTATGTGTGTGTGTGCGCGCGTCTGTGTGTGTGAGTGTGTGTGTGTGCGTCTGTATGAGTTGGGGTGTGTGTTTTGTGGTGTGTGTGCGCGCACGCGCGCTTGGCAGAAGAAAAAAGAAAATGGGGTAAACAGGGACGAGGCAGATGGATAGGCAGATTGGAAGAGGAAAAGGAGATGATAGAAGTTGGGTTAACAGGTGAGAGCAATTGGATTCTTTCTTTTTTTCCCCTCGCATCAATCCTGCATTTATAGTCCTTTGTTTTTGTCTGCCTGTCTTTGCTTTGCAAGTTCTCTCTCTCTCTCTCTCTCTCTCTCTCTCTCTCTCTCTCTCTCTCTCTCTCTCTCTCTCTCTCTCTCTCCCCCTCTCTCTCCCTCTCTCTCCCTTTCTCTCCACACACACACATGCACACAAATACACACACACAAATACACACACACAAAACACACACACAAATACACACACAACACACACACACACACACACACACAACACACACACCACGAAGGAAACAAAGAGAGAGAGGTGATGCACAGACGAATAGTAGCGGCTCGAGTGGTGCATTATTTTATTTATTTATTTTTATCTTATTTATTCTTTTATCTCGAGGACAATGGAATAAACACTCATGTGCTTTTTTACATCCAGTCCCCGTGTGTATGCGTTTTGTAAATTTTGTCATCTGTTTCCATCGGCTCACAGTGGCCTACTCTCCCGAAAAGCGGAACAGGATTTAACGTGTGCGCAAGATGTTCTGCATGCGTTCGAACACGGGGCGTCGGGTTATAGTCTCACGAGTTCGTGATCTGAATCTAGCGTAAATTAAGTGCGTGCGATTTATCTGTAATTGCTTAGAAAGATTTGTCTGTTTGGAAAACACATTAAATCACACGAAAAGGACCAGCTATACTTACTTTAAATACCCATGTCTAAGTTCAGCCAGCTGTACTTACTTTTAATCGCTACGCCTGAGTGCCCTTTTGTTTGAAAGAACAAAACTAACGAGTCTGTCTTTGAATTCTGAAAGAAACTGGTGCTGAGTAACATCTTCCTGAGACAGCCACACCAACCCAAAACCATGTTGTGACGAAACTTCTTTTTTAAATTGATAAGAAATTATTTTATAAACGAATCACTGAAAACAATAACAAAATCAATCACTTAACCAATTTAGAACTTAAATATTTAAATCAATCGATCAATTTCAATAATCAACCAATCTACCATTTTAAAAAAGAAGAAAAAATGCATACGCAACCATAAACATAACTTGTTTTCCACTCACATAACGAAAACCACATTAATTACTGAGAGAGAGAGAGAGAGAGAGAGAGAGAGAGAGAGAGAGGAGAGAGAGAGATAGATAGATAGATAGATAGATAAAATAGAAGAGAGAGAGAGAGAGAGAGAGAAAAGAAGAGAGAGAAGAAGAGAGAGAGAGAGAGAGAGAGAGAGAGAGAGAGATTTCAAAAGAACAGACTACATCATCTATCATTCCCGCCAAACAAACAAAAAAACCCTCACAAGAATTTGACATTTCATCAGACACACCGATATTTATACCCCACCTCAGACGAATTCCTGATGTCCCTCATCTCGCCCATCCCAGCCAAGATGGATCTTGGTCATTGTCCATTACAGATGACCAGCTGATTCTGAAGAGGTAGGGGCCCTCTGGTCAGTAGAGTGGTGAGCTGTCATTGTTGTAGTTTATGTCGTCTGATAGCCATCTTTACGGGGCTGTATACAGGGTAGCCGACTGTCTTTGAAGAGCCCTACCTATGCGTCATCGCCCACACTTTCAGGCCTATCTTCATCTCTGTGGGCATGTAGGGTGGAGGCATCAACACTGCTGTTTGAGAGGGTGCCGCTGGCTTTAGTGAAAGTCGGGCTATTAACTTAACATTCATACCATCACGTTGGTTTGATCTCCACTGGTCGGTCACGTGCCATTCATTAGTCACATTGGTTTTCTCCCCTCTGTCACGTGCCGAAAAAGGGTGAGCACTTTACTTAAACCTTCCCGTGTTCAATATTCACCTCTGGACAATATTTTTTTTATTAATGTTTTCACAGGGCATTTGTGTGTATTTGGAAAGTATGCGCTTAAGTGGTAATGGCATTAATCTGGGAGAGTTGAGGTGAGACTGACACTGATATCTGAGTCAATATTATAGATATCAGGCCTTCTTCGGCTCTGTATGTGTTTTGTAGTTTCTGTTCTGTGCGGGAGAGAATACTAACAAATAAATGTACTCTACTGTGCATCGCCCTAGCTGTAAAAAGGGACATGGCCTTGTGTTCTGTTCTAGTTAGTGTATACATGCAATTATGAAGGGAAAGACTTGGAAAAGAAAAGAACACGATTCAGAGATCAATAATAGAAGAAATGGATTTTTGGATTTATTTCTGCCAATCAAAACGTGAAATACATGTTTTTTAAGAAATACAGCAGGCATAGCAGATTCATATGACCAAACACAGACCATCAACAGCAGACTATTATTAAATGTTCAATGAAGATAAGAAATACTCACCTTACTGTATAACTATACACACACTACTGCCTGGACAATACAGAGCTGGCACTGGGACAACACAACATGTAGGGAAGTCCTACCCACTATTAGGAAAGGTGCTCGGAAAGGAGACCTGGTCTGACCCTACCCCGACCAAGAGACTGCAGTGACTTAAAGGACGTGCAGGGTACCGCTGCTTTCATTACAGACATGACCTGTCCATCTGACAAACGTCCAAAAAAAGAGAAAACATTCACAATCCAGTGGAAGTGTTTCAGCTAAGTACAGAGGAACCTCATCCCAAAGTAGAAAGTAAAAAGGACCAGAAAAGATAAAATTTTAGTTGTGATTCGGTCATCAGTTTGATAATTTTGTTGTCCAAAACGTGACCATTAATTGATCACAGTTTAAAGAATAAAAACACAATGAGTATGGTCTGCGTCGTGGATTGTCATGAACAAAGTTTTAGACAAAAAACGAAGAAACAAACAAACAAACAAACCAACCAACACGAGTATATCTATGCTCTTTTTGGAATTCTGAGGAATGTTGTGACATATCGCCTCAGATATTGCGTAACATGAAGCTGGACGTCCTATAAGGCAAGGTGTCAGTTTTAGAGAGTTTGTTTAGTGTAAAAAAAAAAGTGACACTAAAATGACTTGGGGGTCAGATTTCTCTAGGTTCGACTTTTCACCATGACACCGAAGGAAACATTTAGCAACATGAGGCGCCAAAGTGGAAGAGGTTTTTGGCGGGAAAGGGAGCGTGTCCTAGCATCAGGAGAAGGAGATTAAGAACAGCGATATGGTTTTGATGGATGTTCTCCACAAGGCCCCTGGACTGTACTGACCAGCTGTCAGCCGACACGGGTGAACTGACCGCTTGGAGTGGTCAGTGATAGGTGTGAGGAGGCTTTGTCCTGACTGTTGACAGTGTCCGTTGAAGAAGGGTGGGGACGTTTGGCTTATCAGGGCCTGTCAACACGCTGTAAAGCTATTGGAAACCCTGCTTTTGTCGGGTAGAAAAGGTTTGGGGGGTTTTGGGTGTTGGTTTTTTTAAAGTTTGTGTCTGAGGTTTGTGTGTCTGTTGGTATGTCAGTGTATAGTTCTGGTCCCAGGGCCTGTCAGCACGTCATGAACATGTCAGGGAAGCTACACTTGCTTCTTCTGGTGGTGGGTAGGAAAGGGTTGGGTTTGTTCTGTTTCTTTTGTCTGTCTGTTTGTCTTAAGTGGCTTCAGTTTGTAGGTAATGTTGTGGTGTGTGCGTGAGAGAGAGAGAGAAGAGAGAGAGAGAGAGAGAGAGAGATTTGGATGTTTATTTACATAAACATAAACATCCGAATAAACATCAGCGAGAGAGAGAGAGAGAGAGAGAGAGAGAGAGAGGAGAGAGAGAGAGATGGCGCCACTTTTACTTTCAGAAATATGTGCTAACTCACAGATTGTATTTTTTGTGTGTTTTTTTTATTGGGGGGGGGGGGGGGGGAGGGGGGGGGGGGGGGCAGGGGCTGCTTAGGAGAGAAAAGGGTTTCTTTTTGATAAGTATATTGAAAACTTTGACATAATCCCGTGTAGAGGTATCTATAGGTCAGTATGTACGAATGTTCCGAAATCAGACTACGAGCTTGTTCAGGTAGAAAAAAGAACGCCTATAAAGCAATACGGGTCACGAAGTCAAAAAAGAATATTAACCCTTTCCTCAAACTTAAACCTACCCCCCTACAGAGAAAAGAAAATCCTCAAAGAAAAAGAATTCATCGTGGTTCTAAAACGCACAGGCCCGAAACCGCTATGATAGCGCTATAGCTATAGCGCAGGTCTGGCGTTTTGAGAGGAGTGCCTTCTCTCAACAGAAAGGCCAATGATCACCCGACTTGTCAACAGTCAATAAGACTGTAATCACTCTGCCTGCTTAACCCATCAGCGCCCCCAGTGTACCCAAACCACCCACAGCTGCTGATTGTTCCCTCCCCTTTCAATGAACGGTTTTATGACACTTCTTTTTTTTTTCTTTCTGTCAACCATTCCTACAAGCTGCACCAGCTCTCCATGCTCCAAAACCCCCCCACCCCACATCAGGGAGTAAGAGGCGGGTGGTGGTAGTGGTAGGAGAGGAGGGGAGGGGAGGGGAGGGAGGAGGAGGAGGAGGAAGCACCAGCTTGGGAAAGTTCTTTGCCCCTAAGTGCGCATGTGCAGCCAGGGCAATTCATGATGGGGAGTTAATTTCCCCAACACAAAATGTCTGCCAGGCTTCAATGTTTTGTCTGTGCTGCTAATGACGTTAACTCCAGCAGTCTATACGCTACTTTGCTGGCTTTTCAGGAGGACTTTAGTCCAAATACTCGCCCCCTTTTTTTGTGTCCCCAGGGGCTGTATGAGCTCTGATGACGCCATTATGCCTGCCCCCCTTCGGCTCACTGAGGCGGCCTGGAGTGCAGTTTTCATTCAAAAGCCCCCCACCCCCACCCCCACCCCTCTCCGATGTAATCATGTGAGACATACAGTAACTTCTTTACAAGCCTCTCCGAGAGACGTTCATCTCCGTAACCAGTCTGTCGCTTGGCCCCCACGTTCTGGTGCAGAATGAGATTGAATTTGTCCAGGAACACTAGCAGTTGAAAACATGGTGATGAAGGCATTGAAGGAAAACACACCACCTATCGAATCGACGTCGTGTGGAGTCATAGGGCCAATGGGATGACACGCCGCGTCCTCAGTTGTGTACAGGGCCAGACAGGGGCGCAGACAGGGCCACAAAGGAGCGCTGCCTTCTGCTTTCAACTGGCATAGTCTCCTTCGGTGGGGAGCCTTCGGGTGTTTTAAGGGTTGACGTTGCAACGGTTGACTACTGTTTCGGTATTCACGAGCCGAGGAAATGTATGTTCAATTAAAGCTGCTTTGTAGAGCTACCTGGCGAGTGCTGTAAATGCTGTCACCTTCACTTTTTGCCTGTGGCAAGTTGTATTGCAGGTCAGAGTGGGGATGAATAAGAGGCGTGTGTGTGTGTGTGTTGTGTGTTTTGGGGCTTGGTGGTGAGGGTGTTGTGTGGATGTTGTTTAGCCTCCATTTACATTATACTTCGTTTAATTAGTGACATTATGTGAGCTAATGTAAGTCAGACAACATATTGTAAGTGCTTGAATCCAACTGTGTGGTTTTTTTCTCTCTCTTTCTAGACGGGGAAGGGGGGATGACTCTTTCATTGAGATTTTGCATTTTGAATGACTGTTCTTTTTTCTTTTCTTTTTCTTCTTCTTCTTTTCATTGATGGTTTAGGTCTCATTTTTGTGACAATCCACAAAAAGAATCTTTTACAGATGGGATGAAGAAAAAGAACTGCGGCCTGCTTTTTGGAACACCTTCTCTCTTCTTTCCTCTTCTTTTCGATCTTTGCCTTAAACATGGAGGAACATATCTTTTAACACAGGGTTTGTGTCTTTCTCATGAATGAAAGAGTAACTAGCACACACACACACACACACACACACACACACACACACACACACACACACACACACACACACACACACAAGGGAGTCTTCGGATGAGACTGTAAACCGAGGCCGCGTGTGCGAACGCATGCAGAACATCTTGCGCACACGTTAAGTCCTGTTCCGCTTTTCGAAAGAGTAGGCCATTGTGTGCCGGTAGGAACAGATGACAAAATTTACAAAACCGCATACACGCGGGGACTGCATGTAAAAAAGCACATGAGTGCTTATTCCATTATCCTCGATATAAAAGAATAAATAAATAAATTTAAAAAAAACCACACACACACAAGGTGAGAGAGAAAGAGTCTAATATCACTTATAGTGAAAAGACATTAAACTGAAAAACAAACGAAACACACACACACACACACACACAAACTATTGTATTGCATTGTGTGGTATTGTTTTCAGTCCTCAGATCTCTCTGGGTGACTTTCAAGCTGCTCTCCCCGGGAAGAGCAAGCTGCTACCAGGAGAACAGCCCCACCAATGTAAAGAACAATTCTGTACCCAAGTGGATTTGCTTCTGTAAGAGAGTGCTTTTTTTGCAAGATTTTTCCCGGGACAACTCTCTTCTGAGCCATGGGCTATTTTACTTGCACTAAATGTATGTCACATAATGAGCCACCTCCGTTTATTGTCGCATGAAAGACTAGCACCAAGAGCATGATTCATATCTTGCCTGAAAAAAGCTTATAGGTTCTAAACTCTGTACTAAGTACTAAAGATAATATATATATATAAAATATATATTAATCTTTAGTAAATATAACACCATGCAATACATATATATATATATATATATATATATATATATATATATATATATATATATATATATATATATATATATATATAGAGAGAGAGAGAGAAAGAGAGAGGAGGGAAATCATCTTACGGAAACAAAGTTCGATTTTAGACGGGATTGAACCCTTGATCTATCTCTTTCTACACGGGTACACGCACTATGGGGACAGGGTAGCTCAGTGGTCAGAGCACTTTTCCCCAAGCTAAGGTTAAACAGCAGCAAGCATAGTTACCAAGTGGATGGGTGTTTGCGTGCCTTGGCTTCAGTAAAAAAAAAAAAAAAAAAGGTAAAGGTGTCCCATAACCGACAAGGTTGTAGGGGAGTGAGGCGTCAGAGACTTCAGCTTCTCTAGGGGCCAGCGTATTGAGGGGGCGCCCATCTCCTCTCCCTCGCTGCTTTGCCTTCCCTGACCCTAAAGAGAGCAGGTACCCAATTGCAGCTGGGTGAACTGGGGGACTGTACTCGTCACAAAGTTTGATAAGACCTGGCATATTATAAACCTTGGTATACACCCACAAATGTATTCTCGCCATGTACATTTTCCTCGCCAACGTTTTGTTTTCTGTAACTTAAGGCAAAAGTTTGAATGGCTACTGACAATTTTGTTCCGAGTGGATTGTTGCCTCAGACTCACCATTAGTACTAAATCTTCTCTTCTCTTCTAAAGGTCATACGGGAAGATCCTACAAACGGAGATCCCGTGAACAAACACACACACACAGAACACCTGGCACATTGAGTAAAGTCCATCCATTCCCTGTGGAAGAACAGGCCAGAGATGGTCGGTCAGCAGCATGGAGTACAGGAACTGCCACCACACTGAGGGCAGCGCTTATGTTAGTCCGTCGTTTTCGACGATGACCTCCAAAACAGCAGAGGAGGCAGCTGCTGTTTCGGAAATTGGGCAGAAATTTGATTTATAGTGGAGATGCCTTGCCCACTACAGTACATCCCTACTCTCTCGGCCAAGTGGGCAAAGGACATTCAGCGTTGGAGATGTTCTCCAAAGGCCAACTAGCCCCCAGGGCTGCAGCACATAAGGACTGTGCAAGTCAAGCCTCCTAGTCAGAGAGTCATAGTCGATCACTAAAGACTAAGCTGTAAAGTGGAATTCCATGAGTGGAAGAAGCCACTGGTCATACAGCCTCTCACTTTGCTGTTGCCCCCAGCGTCAATGGTTTAATCAAGAACTGTGATAAACCCCAGGCGCTGACGGCTACATTCTGCTTGTCCAGGTTAATGGGTCAATCCGTAGTCTAGAGGTAACGCACCTACCTAGAAAGCGAAAACTCCGGATTCGAAGTGTCTGATGGTTCGATCCCCGTTTGGGCCAAAACCTTTTCCCCTCATCCACTAGACCGTGAGTGGTGGTCTAAGTGCTAGTCTTTTGGAAGTGACGATAAATCGAGGTCGCGTGTGTTACATATAGTTAATTAGCACACATAAAAGAACCCACGGCCACAAGGAAGTTGGGTCTGGCAAAATTGTGTAGAAAAAAGCCACTGATAATTGAAACAAATACAGTTGCAGACAGGAAAAGAGAAAAAAAAAGGTGGCGCTGTTCTTGTGGCGACACACTCTCCCCGAGGAGAGCAGCCCGAATTTCACGCAGAGAAATCTGCAGTGACTTAAAGTGCTATGCAATACAATACATTACAAGTTGCCTGAGAACCGTAGTGTACATGAAAGTGTTTACAGCTTGTTAAGGCCTCCTTGACATTTAGCTTGTAAACAACCCATGCTTTTATTTCCTGTAATGGTTTCATACGTTTTGGCAAGAGATGCATGTAATTTTTGCCCCCCCCCCCCCCCCCCGAAAAAAGGAACTAGAACCCAGTGCCCCAATAACTACTAATGGAGCTCTAGGGGGATATCATTTATTTATTTATATTTATTTATACCACTTTAAGTCACGGCAGATTTCTCTGCGGGAAATTTGGGCTGCTTTCCCCGGGGAGAGCACGTCGCCACAAGAGCAGCGCCACCCATTTTTTTCTTTTTTCTTTTTCCTGTCTGCTACAGTATTTGTTTCCCTATGAGAGTGGCTTATTTTCTACAGAATTTTGCCAGGGACAACTCTCTTATTGCCGTGGGTTCTTTTACGTGCACTAAATAATTATGTGCAACACACGGGACCTCGGTTTATGGTCTCATCCGAATGACTAGCGCCCAGACCACCACTCATGATCTAATGGATAGGGAAAAAGTTTCGGGTCCAACGGGATTCGAACCACCGCACACTTCCGACGCGGATTTTTCGATTTCTAGACAGGCGCGTTACCTCTAGACCACCGATCCATGTCAGAGCTTGTTCATGTTAACGTTTATTTCGTCATTCTTTTCTTTTCCTTTTTTCTTTAAGAATGTAAACTAGTTACCTATGTAAAACGATACACTGCATATTATTTGGATAATGATAGTGATGATAAAGGACATTTTCAGAGCACTGTCCTTCCTCTTTGCAGATGTAGCACACAGGGGCTCATACAATAGGAATGTGGATCGGGGACGGGATAGCCTGGTGGTTACAGTGATGTTTTCGTGATCTGTTGACCCGGGTTCGATTCCCGTTCAAGAGGATTTTTCCTCTGGAGTTAACATCAGTGCAGACTCCATTCTCCCCAAAAGTCCTTCGGATGAGACTATAAACCAAGGCCCCGTGAGCGAACGCTTGCAGAACATCTTAAAACCAGTTCCACTTTTCGGAAGAGTAGGCCATTGTTTGCCGGTGGTTCCCATGACAAATTTACAAAACTGCATACACACGGGGACTGGATGAAAGAAATCGAAATAAAAGAATAAATAAATAAATAAAACAAATCAATGTATGTAGCAATGCACACAAAAACATGATATAATACGACACTTAAGCCACATTAAAATACACATAGTGGGATAAAGTCGCTTTCAAAATAACAAACTATCAAAAGACAAAACATTTTTTTGCAGAGTTGATATTTACTTTTTTCTGGTTTGTAAAGTAAAAAAGGAAAAGAAAAAGAAACAAGAAACGGCGAAGCTTTCATTTTTTGTGTGGTCTTTTGTAAACGCGGAATATGGTTGAGATGACACGCAACACCCGGCTATTTTAAACGCTACTTGCCATTCTAACACCTTTAGCAAAACCAAAGTAGAAAGTGAAGAGCTCGCAAATAGGTTAGTGGAAGCTGTAACAAAACTGCAGATTACAGAAACAGGATACATGTAATCTTCATTCTGATCATGTCATGAATATGGAGGAGGTTATAATGTGTGTCATTTTAAGACAGGCTGTATTCAACACATTTTGCCGGTTTTCGTCTCATATCACTTTGAGTGAGCAGACGTAAAATCGAAGCAACAACAACAACACTTTGCCAGTTTATACATGGCGTTGATTGCCTTGGGTGGGATGCGTGAGATGCCTAGGTAACCTGCTTCAGTTATGACAAATTGTTATGAAATTTTACACACACACATACACACACACACACACACACAGAGGCTATGACAATTGTTTATTGAGTTGAACATTTAAACCCATTTCCAAGGGGAGAGTAGGAAGGGGGCTGGGAACAATATACATATTGTAAAGGTAAAGGTGTCCCATAACCTATGTGGTCGTAGGGGAGTGAGGCGTCAGAGACCTCAGCTTCTCTAGGGGCCAGCATATTGAGGACGGTGGCCATCTCCTCTCCCTCGCTGCTTTACCTTCCCTGACCCTAAAGAGGGCAGGTACCCATTTACAGCTGGGTGAACTGGAGGACTGTACTGAAGCCAAAGCCCGCAAACGGTCACCCATCCAACTGGTAACCACCGCGATGCTGCTTATCATTAGCTGGGGAAAAGCGAGTGCTCTGACGACTGAGCTATCCGGGCTCCAGTAATATACATATTGATTCAAGAAAGCAAATCTGTAGCCCAAATGATCGTCATGGCCTGGATTCCACGTCATGGTAAACAGATATGAGATCCAGAATATGACTATTGCAAAATGTTTTTTTAGTCAGGTTGGGGAAGGGGGGTGTGCGCTAAAAGAGAGAGCGAGGAAGAGAGAGAGAGAGGAGAGAGAGAGAGAGAGAGAGAGAGAGAGAGAGAGAGAGAGAGAGAGAGAGAGAGAGAGAGAGAGCAAAACAAACTGTCCGAAAATTGCGACACAAAGCGACATGCTGAGACCATAACAGGTAAATAGGTGTGCCTCTACTTTGCACTACATAGTACCGGGTATTGTGGTAGGCGAAGCTTAGAGAGAGAGAGAGAGAGAGAGAGAGAGAGAGAGAGAGAGAGAGAGAGAGAGAGAGAGAGAGAGACACCAGAGAGAGACACAGAGAGAGAGAGAGAACTCGAACTCGAACTCAATGATTTATTCACAAAAAGGCCATTGGCCCATACATGAAGGGGGTTGCCGAACTGCTTAGTATGACATAATGTTACTGTATAACAAAAAGTCAGCTACAAAAATATGAATTGGTATAACAATATCTCTCTTATTCTGAGAGCTTTACACAAATATAAAGTGAGGCTGCGTACAACCTCAGGATGACTTGATGCCAGGAGTAAACAGAGTCTAAATAAATTAGGCTGTCTACTATATTTAACAGGGATGTAGTTCTGCCTAACATCCTCTAATACTGGACAGCACAACACAAAATGTACTTCATCCTCCAGTGCTTGCTTACATAATGGGCATAGCAGCCTGAGGTCATCAATATCATGTTCTCTGTATCTGAATTTATGAACATTTATATCTGATACACCAAGTCTAAACTTAGACATAATTCTTTTCAAATGTATATCCATATCAAGTTTTAGATAAGGTTTGACATCATGCAAACTTATAAATTGTGTACATTTGAAATCTTTCACTGCTCTGTATATGATCACTCCATTGCTGCCATCGGCAGTCAATCAATCTTTGCCTGAAAGCCTTAATAAACTCTCTAAAATTTCCGACGCCTTGATTGAACCAAACAAATCCAAACCCGAGTTCACACAAACAGGTACGTATTTGTGTAGCCCAGTTGTTTTTCCCTTTGACATCTAGATCATTATACATCTTGTAGGATTTAGAAGGTAGCCTGCTCTCATTCATATGCAGAATCTTAATCCAATATCTAACGCATCGTACAACAGCATTAACAGAGAGAGGGTATCTATTAGTTTCACTATAAACAAGATCATTAAGTGTACGTCTATCTAAGCCTAAAAACTGCTTTAAAGCAAAGAGGTGCAGTGATTCACAATGTGTTACAGCTGCATCCTAGCCCCAAATTTCTGCACCATATAACACAGTGGGTTGTATTTGTGCATCAAATACCTTAATGAACAAGTCAAAAGAGTTATTATTCATTATTCGTAGTATTTTCAACACAAATAACAAGCTTCGTTTACCTCGACTTGCCAGATCTTTACATGCAGTTGTGAAACTAAGCTTTGTGATTCCTAAATATTTAAATACCTTAATCACAGGCATGACTTTTCCATTGTACAACCATTTTCCATGAGCAGCTAAATAACCACCTTTTCTGAATACAACGATATTACTCTTATTCAGATTAACCTTAAGATCAAGTGTCGTTGCAGCACTGCTTAAGCTATTCAACGAGAGAGAGAGAGAAAGAGAGAGAGAGAGAGAGAGAGAGAGAGAGAGAGGAGAGAGAGAGAGAGAGAGAGAGAGACAGACAGACAGACAGACAGACAGACAGACAGACAGACAGAGACAGAGAGACACAGAGAGATAGACTGTCCAAAAATTGCGATACAATTTGACATACTGAGACCATACTAGGTGCGCCTCTACTTCTTCTTTGCACTAGCAGTAGTGCAGGGGTATTGTGATCTGCCCAGCTTGAATCAAAACAGTACAAGTTTCCATTCTTCTCTCTCCCCCCCCCCCTCGCCCCCTCCTCCTCCTCCTCCTCTTCCTCCTCCTCCTCCTCCTCCCTGTGTAGCTATTTTTACCTCCCCCCTGTGGGAACGGAACAGCACAGCATGGCACAACAGAGGGCAGGGTGGTAAAGATTTTCTTTAGCGGTTTCGGGTGTTTGTGAATCTGATATCTTGTCTGCTTCGTGTGTGTGTGTGTGTGTGTGTGTGTGTGTGTGTGTGTGTGTGTGTGTGTGTGTGTGTTGTGTACGTGTGTGTGTGTGTGTTGTGTGTGTGTGTGTGTGTGTGTTGTGTGTGTGTGTTGTTGTGTGTGTGTTGTGTGTTGTGTGTGTGTGTTAGTATGTGTGTGTGTATGTGTGTGTTGTGTGGTGTGTGTGTTGTGTGAGTGTGTGTGTAGTGTGTGTGTGTGTGTGTGTGTGTGTGTGTGTGTGTGTGTGGGAAGAGAGAGAGAGAGAGAGAGAGAGAGAGAGAGAGAGATTGAATTCACACTATTTTTTTCCACCGCAGGCGCTTGTGTGTGTGTGTGTGTGTAAAAGAAAGAGAGAGGGAGAGAGAGAGACGAGAGAGACAGAGACAGAGACAGAGAGACTGATATAGACACAGAGAGACAGACACACAGAGAGACAGAGACAGATTCACACCATTTTGTTCAACCGTAGGCGCTAATCCATCTTATTACCTGTTTAAAAAAAACCAACCCACCAAAACCAACAACAACCCCCACCCCTACCCCCCACCCCCCACCCCCAAACCCTGTAGGGCTCCTTATACTACTATATAGACATTATCTCGCTCTGTCTTTTACAGCCTCCTCTTTCTTTCTTTTTCTTTTTTCTTCAGCACCAACTTTGAACAGTGTATAGACCCCTTCGTCGCGGTTTGAGGCGTTCATCTGGAGTCTTGTACATTCTCTTTCTCTCTGGCAAAGTTTTCGCACCGGCCTGTTAAAATCTAAATGTTCATTATGTGCTACGTTACGATTGTATGCTCGGCTTTTTGCTTGACGTATGAAAAGGCAGCATATTTAGAATTCGTGTGTAAAAATGAAGAGAAGGGAAGGCGGGTGTGTGTGTGTGTGGGGGTGGGGTGGGGGGGGTGGGGGGGGTGATGGAGTGGAGGTGGAGGTGGGGTATTAGGGTTTGAAAGTTGGGGGGTGAGAGAGAGAGAGAGGGGGGTGGGGGGGGGGAGGGGGGTGTTGGTGTTAAGACGAACATCAACATGTCAAATCAAACAGCTCGGTTCTATCTTTCTATCGGGGTTTTGTCTGTAGTGCCTCTTTTTATGTCTGTCCTCGTTCATTTTTTTTTGTTTTTTGGGGGGTGTCTCTTTTTCTACCTAAGCGCAGGAGAGAGAGAGGGAGGGAGAGAGAGAGGGGGGAGAGGGAGAGAGAGAGGGAGAGAGAGAGTGAGAGAGAGAGAGGGAGAGAGTGAGAGAGAGATGGGGGTTCTTCTTTTTCTCTTCTCCTTCGTCTTCCTCTTTTCTTCCGTTCGTTGTTGTTGTTGTTGTTGTTGTTGTTGTTCTTCTTCTTCTTCTTCTTCTTCTTCTTCTTCTTCTTCTTCTTCTTCGTCTTCTTCTTCTTCGTTGTGTGTGTGTGTGTGTGTGTTGTGTGTGTGTGTGAGAGTGAGTGTGTGTGTGCGCTTCTTCTTCCTCTTCTTCTTCTTCTCCTTCATACGCGTGCGTGTGTGTGTGTGTGTGTGTGTGTGTGTGTGTGTGTGTGTGCGCGCGCGCGCCTAACTACTTGTGCGCACACACACACACACCCACACGCGCGTGCGAGTGCATGTGCTTGTGTCACCACGCACACGCGCGCCTCTGTGCGTGTGTGTATATGTATAGGCATGTCAACAACAACAAAGAGGACGGACGTTTGAAGTTAAGGAAAGTGGATCCTTTTTTCCCCCGTCGTTGAGATCTTAATTTGTCATCATTGAGACCACTAAAGAGATTCGTGGCTTTCTTCCTTCCATAGCCACCACCACTACCACAGACAGTATCGGAACATCTTAATGATTCTTAAATGAGCGGACTAATCTGGAATTTCAGAAGTGGCTTACACCCCCCCTCCCCCCCCCCCCTCCCCCTCCATCCCGATCTTGCAAGTCATCTCTCTCTGGCACTTTAGTTTCCTGCAGACAGTCGGAGCTTGAAAGATTAATCTGGAATTTTACTTCCCCTCAACCCCATCTTACCATACATCTTCTTTTAATGCGGTTTGGTTTTTGTTTCCTGGTGATAAACAACCGTGTCTGCTTGCAAGTGAAGGTGTGGTAGGCACAAAGAATTGGGAGGGGGGGTTAGGGTGGGGGGTGGGGTGGGGTGGGGTAAGAGAGGACTTAAATTACCTGGACATGAAAGTGAGAAAATCAGTTGAGTGGTGACCATGCGAAGCAGAACCAATTACTGATGTTGGGAAAGAAAAGAAAATTTTGAAATGTGCAATCTGAGTCGTCTGGTGCTTTGAAGGAAGATTATTGGGGTGTGTGTGTGTGTTTATTTATTCTTTTATTTCGAGTGTGTGTGTGTGCGCGCGTTCGTGCGTGCATGCCCGTGCAGACTAAATCTTACACGGCTTACAAGAGAAAACGAGGAAATAAATTAAAGAATTTAGTCTAGAGCGAGCTGGAAGTAGTGGTTTCAAGGAAGAGGAAAATAATACTTTATAATTTTCTTAAATTTTGAAATATTTTTTCAAACAGTCTACTTGATCCCCTTTTTCTGGGCCAACAATCACCATGCTTTACCATACCCGAAACTGACAAGAGAAGGGGTACCAAGCTTTACCTTTTCTGTCCACCCCCCACCTCTCTCTCTCACCACCCCCCCCCCCCCCCCCAACACACACAAAAAAATGAAAAATTTTCTTAAAAACCAGAATCTCCCTCGTCCTTTCTCCATCGGCCATTTTGTTTTAATAACGTCACGGGCTGACAATCTTCACGGGTAATCTCCCTTCACTATCACGATCAGCGAAGAGGTAGGTTGGGGTGGGATGGGGAAGGGGGGGGGGTGAGCATTTTAGGGGCGGGCGATAACAAATGAGGCTCTTTTCACCCAGGGAGTTTGCCTCCCAACGGCTCAGCTGGATTTAGGGACCATGGCCCGCCACCAAATCGCCACATCTCTTAATCAGTGTTCGCGACAGATCGCGTTTCATCGCTGCCGAGAGAGAGAGAGAGAGAGAGAGAGAGAGAGAGCCATGACGCAATGCTGCATTTGTCGGAGTGGGGCGTGACGGGGATGGAAGGGCGATAGCGGTGGGGGCGGGGAGGTAAGGGTAGGGGGTGGGGGTAGGGGGGGTGCCTTATTATCGCCTCTCCGTCTTCACACTGCTCTGCTAAGCGAAGCCTACGCTCTTTAGCCTTTGGAGAGACAGAGAGAGAGAGAGGGAGAGACAGAGAGAGAGAGAGAGAGAGAGAGAGAGAGAGAGAGAGAGAGAGAGAGAGAGAGAGAGAGAGAATAGCCTCTCCTCTCGCCCCCTCCCTCCCTCCCTTCCCACACTTACTTCTTTCTCTCTTTACCTGGTTCTGGGTTTGGTTCGTTTGGTTTTTATTTTTTACAATTTAATTTAAAGAGTGTCGGAAGGGACTTTAAGAAGTTTGAGGATAACGATAAGAAAAAGGTGTTGTGTTGTGTGTGTGTGTGTGGTAGGGGTGGGGGGCTCTGTGTGTGTGTGTGTGTGGTAGGGTGGGGGGCTCTGTGTGTGTGTGTGTGGGGGGGGGGGTGAGGGTGAGGGCTCTTGTGTGTGTGTGTGTGGTAGGGGTGGGGGGGCTCTGTGTGTGTGTGTGTGGGGGGGGGGGGGTGAGGGGGGGGGGCTCTGTTGTGGGGTGTGGTGGTAGGGGGGGGGGGGGTGGGGGTGGGGGGCTCTGTGTGTTTTTGGTGTGGGGGGGGGGGGGTGAGGGTGAGGGCTTGTGTGTTGTGTTGTGGTGGGGGGGGTGAGGGTGGGGTCTGTGTGTGTGTTGTGTGGGGGGGGGTTTGGGGGGGTTGTTTGTGTTTTGTGTGGGGGGGGGGGGTGGGGGGGGGGCTTGTGTTGGGGGGGTTTGTGTGGGGGGGGGGTTGAGGGGGGGCTTTCTGTGTGTGTGTGTTGTGGTAGGGGGAGGGGGGGGCTCTGTTGTGTGTGTGGGGGGGGGGGGGTGCGGGGGTGGGTTTGGGTGATTGTTGTAAGGGGCTCGTGTGTGTGTGTGGGGTGGGGTGATGAGGTGAGGTGCTCTGTCGTGTGTGTCGTGTGTAGGAGGGGGAGGGAGGGGGCGACGGTCTGTGTGTGAGTAGGTGGGGGGGGGGGGTGAGGTGTTGGGGCTCTGTGTGTGTATGTGTGTGGTAGGGTGGGGTGAGGGTGAGGGCTCTTCTTGTGTGTGTGGTAGGTTTTGAGTGGGTCGTGTGTGTGTGTGTGTGAGGGGGGGGGGGTGAGGGTGAGGGCTACTGTGTTGTGTGTGTGTGGTTAGGGGGTGAGGCTGGGGCTCTGTGTTGTGTGTGTGTGGGTGGGGGTGGGGTGAGGGTGGGCTCTGTGTGTGTGTGTGTGTGTAGGGTAGGGGTGAGGTGAGGGTCTGTTGTGTGTGTGTGTGGAGGGGGGGTGAGGTGAGGGCTTGTGTGTGTGTGTGTGTGGTAGGGGTGGGGTGAGGGTGAGGGCTCTGTGTGTGTGTGTGTGTGGTAGGGGTGGGGTGAGGGGGGGCTCTGTGTGTGTGTGTGGTGGTGGGGTGGGGTGAGGTGAGGGCTCTGTGTGTGTGTGAGTGTGGGGGGGGGGGGGGTGGGGGGGTTGGGTTGGTGAGGGCTCTGGTGTGTGTGTGTGTGTGGTAGGGGGGGGTGAGGGTGAGGGCTTGTGTTGTGTGTGTGTGGTAGGGGTGGGGTGGGGGCTCTGTGTGTTGTGTGTGTGTGGGGGGGGGGGGTGAGGGTGAGGGCTCTGTGTGGTGAGGTATGTTTTTGTGTGGTTAGGGGTGGGGGGTGAGGGTGAGGGCTCTGGTGTGTGTGTGTGTGGTAGGGGTGGGGTGAGGGTGAGGGCTCTGTGTGTGTGTGTGTGTGGGGGGTGGGGTTGAGGGTGAGGGCTCGTGTGTGTGTGTGTGTGGTAGGGGTGGGGTGAGGGTGAGGGCTTGTGTGTGTGTGTGTTGTGGTGGGGTGGGGTGAGGGTGAGGGCTCTGTGTGTGTGTGTGTGTGGTAGGGGTGGGGTGAGGGGGAGGGCTCTGTGTGTGTGTGTGTGTGGTAGGGGTGGGGTGGGGTGAGGGCTCTGTGTGTGTGTGTGTGTGGTGGGGTGGGGGTGAGGGTGAGGGCTCTGTGTGTGTGGTGTGTGTGGTAGGGGTGGGGTGAGGGTGGGGGCTCTGTGTGTGTGTGTGTGTGGTAGGGGTGGGGTGAGGGTGAGGCTCTGTGTGTGTGTGTGTGTGGGTGGGGGGGGTTTGAGGGTGAGGGCTCTGTGTGTGTGTGTGTGTGGTAGGGGTGGGGTGAGGGTGAGGGCTCTGTGTGTGTGTGTGTGTGGGGTGAGGGGGGTTTGGTGTGGTGTGGGGGGGTGAGGGTGAGGGCTCTGTGTGTGTGTTGTGTGTGGTAGGGGTGGGGTGAGGGTGGGGGCTCTGTGTGTGTGTGTGTGTGGGTAGGGGTGAGGGTGAGGGCTCTGTGTGTGTGTGTGTGTGGTGGGGTGGGGGGGGGTGAGGGTGAGGGCTCTGTGTGTGTTTTGTGTGTGGTAGGGGGTGGGGTGAGGGTGAGGGCTCTGTGTGTGTGTGTGTGTGGTGGGGTGGGGTGAGGGTGAGGGCTCTGTGTGTGTGTGTGTGTGGTAGGGGTGGGGTGAGGGTGAGGGCTCTGTGTGTGTGGTTGGTGTGGTAGGGGTGGGGTGAGGGTGAGGGCTCTGTGTGTGTGTGTGTGTGTGGTAGGGGTGGGGTGAGGGTGAGGGCTCTGTGTGTGTGTGTGTGTGGTAGGGGTGGGGTGAGGGTGAGGGCTCTGTGTGTGTGTGTGTGTGGTAGGGGTGGGGTGGGGTGAGGGCTCTGTGTGTGTGTGTGTGTGGTAGGGGTGGGGTGAGGGTGAGGGCTCTGTGTGTGTGTGTGTGTGGTAAGGGTGGGGTGAGGGTGAGGGCTCTGTGTGTGTGTGTGTGTGGTGGGGTGGGTGGTGGGTGAGGGCTCTGTGTGTGTGTGTGTGTGGTAGGGGTGGGGTGAGGGTGAGGGCTCGTGTGTGTGTGTGTGTGGTAGGGGTGGGGTGAGGGTGGGGCTCTGTGTGTGTGTGTGTGTGGGGTGGGGTGAGGGTGAGGGCTTGTGTGTGTGTGTGTGTGGTAGGGGTGGGGTGAGGGTGAGGGCTCTGTGTGTGTGTGTGTGTGGTAGGGGTGGTAGGTGGGGCTCTGTGTGTGTGTGTGTGGGTGGTGGGGGGGGGTGAGGGTGAGGGCTCTGTGTGTGTGTGTGTGTGGTAGGGTGGGGTGAGGGTGAGGGCTCTGTGTGTGTGTGGTGTGTAGGGGTGGGGTGGTGAGGGTGAGGGCTTGTGTGTGTGTGTGTGTGTGGTAGGGGTGGGGTGAGGGTGAGGGCTCTGTGTGTGTGTGTGTTTGTGTGGTGGGGTGGGGTGAGGGTGAGGGCTCTGTGTGTGTGTGTGTGTGGTAGGGGTGGGGGAGGGTGAGGGCTCTGTGTGTGTGTGTGTGTGGTAGGGGTGGGGTGAGGGTGAGGGCTCTGTGTGTGTGTGTGTGTGGTAGGGGTGGGGTGAGGGTGAGGGCTCTGTGTGTGTGTGGGGGGGGGGGGGGGAGGGCTCTGTGTGTGTGTGGGGGGAGGGGGGCACTGGGTGTGTGTGTGTGTGTTTGTGAGAGAGAGGGGTGAGGGTGGAAGGAAGGACAAGGGTTGAAAGGTTGTTTGGTTGATACCATTTTTCGGTACTAATTTTTGCTCCAATTCAGTCCTGTTGTTTTATAAGCCCCGCATGCCACAGAGGCCATATCAGGGCTGTCACCTCGTAAAATTTGAAATCTAAAATTTTTTAAAACTCAATATCTTCCTGGGATATTGCTCTCATCCCTCTTCAAATTCTCTCTCTCTCCCCCTCCCTCCCTCCTTTTCTCTCTCCCCCTTTCTCTCTCTCCCCTCCCTCCCTTCCCCCTCCTCTCTCTCCCTCCCTCCTTTCTTTCTCTCTCTCTCTCTCTCCCTCCCTCTCTCCCTCCTCTCTCCCTCCCTCTCTCCCTCCTCTCTCCCTCCCCTCCTCCCTCCCTCTCTCTCTCTCTCTCTCTCTCTCTCTCTCTTCTCTTCTCTCTCTCTCTGTTTCCGTTTTTTATTCTGACTCTTGTGATCATTTCCTGTCGGCCATGCTTCTTTCACACCTGTGTTGGCGGTGTGGTAGGGCTGTGTTAATGTTCTCTCCTCTGTTCTGTTCTGTTGTACCCAAGGCCCCCACAGAACACCCCGCCTACCCTACCCTACCCTATCCTACCCTACCCTACCCGACTCTACACTACCCTACCCTTCCACCCCGCCCTTCACCTCAATTAGATCAGCCAGCTACCCTGGCTCGGCAAAGGTTTTGCTGCTGTCGTCTGCTATGCTGCAGGGGACGGGATAACCTGGTGGTTAGAGTGATGCGCATTGCGCTCGTGATCGGCTGACTCGGGTTCCAATCTCGTTCAAGAGGATTTTTTTCCCCTCTGGAGTTAACATCAGTGCCGACTCCACTCCCTGTAAAAAAAGTCCTTCGGATGAGAGTATAAACCGAGGTCCCGTGTGCGAACGCACGTAGAACATCTTGCGCACAGGTTAAAACCTGTTCCGCTTTTCGTAAGAGTGAGCCATTGTGTGCCGGTGGGAACGGATAACAAAATTATACCAAACTGTATACACACGGGAACTGGATGTAAAAAAATCACATGAGTGCTTATTCCATTATCCTGGAAGTAAAACAATAATAATAATAATAATAATAATAATAATGATGATGATAATAATAATAATAACGCAGCTCCGGATTCGGATTCGAATATTGTGATTGAATAAGAGAGGGGAACAGGATGAGGGTTGTTCTGTGCATTTCTGTTGTAAAGTTTAGAATTTTGTTTTGGAATTTTTTTTTAATGATGATGTTTCTTTCCTCAACCGTTTAAATCTTGCGCATTTCTGTTGTGAATTTTAGAATTGTGTTTTTGAATAGATGATGTTTCTTTTCTTAACTGCTTAAATCTTGTGCGTTTCTGTTGTGAATTTTCGAATGATGATTTAAAAAAATGAAGATGCTTCTTTCTTGTGTATGATTAAAACAGTTTGTGTGTTTACATTTGATTTGTCTTTGCAAGATATAGCGCTATATAAGTTCCATTTATTATTATTATTATTATTATTATTATTATTATTATCTATTTACATTCAGTTCATACAGAGATAATCCAGACAGGAATTGTTATCACTTTAAACTATTGTGTTGTATTGCAGTGTGTTGCAATATATTGTATCCTGTTTTACTGCAAACTACTAGCCCTCTGTCATTTATTTTTTATTTTATTTTATTTTAGTCTTTTATATCGAGGATAATGGAATAAGCACTTTGTTGTTGGCATCCGTTTGTCTCGGGAGACAATGGAGAATGCGCCGTGGAATAAGCACTTATGTGCTTTTTTACATCCAGTCCCCGTGTGTATATCATGATTTCCCTGTTGCTTTATATACACAGTTTTAGCAAGAACAGTTTCCTTGTTGTCATGGGTTCTTTTACATGCACTAAATGCATATTACACACGGGACCTCGGTTTTATGGTTTCATAGGAAAGGCTAGCACCAACACCATCATCACTCAAGGTCTGAAGGATGGTCGGAAAGGCTGGTTTTCAAAGCGGAGAACAAACCCACGACTTTGTGCTTTTTAGACAGGAGCGTAATCTCTAAGCTACCCATCCTCCCAATTCTTGCTTGAAGCAAACATTCATGAAGGCTAAAGATGGGTGTCTGTTGTTTTGAGGGCATCCCAGTTGAACAGTGTGTGTGTGTGTGTGTGTGTGTGTGTGTGTGTGTGTGTGTGTGTGTGTGTGTGTAAGTTTGATATCTGTGAATCTCATTATTTTGTGGATGGCTGCATGCATGTAAATGATTTCAACATAAGCGCTTTGATTTGTTGCCTTGCAAAATTCAGGGCTAGGCTTATATAAATACTACGCAATATCATCGTCATCATCATCATCATCGTCATCATCATTATTATTATCCCTACTACTACTACTACTACTACTACTACTACTACTACTACTACTACTACTACTACTACTACTGCTACTACTACTACTACTACTAGTGTTGTTGTTGTTGTTGCTGTTGTTGTTGGTGGTGGTGGTATCACCATCACCATCATCATCATCATCATCATCATCATCATCATCATCATCTAAATCATCATCTAAATCATCATCTAAATCAAGCGGAAACCCGCACATCTCCCCATCCTGAAGAAGCCAAAAGTACTAAGGTGTAGTCATTGTGTGCCAGTGTGGAAACGGGATGACAAAATCAAAGGCAAGCTGAAGAAGGTGAACATTCCATGTACAATGCTGGACTGGACTTCCCTCACTCAACAGAACACAGCCAAGATGGCACCAGTTTTTCTTGATTCTTCTTCTTCTTCTTCTTCTTGTTATTATTATTATTATTATTATTATTTCGAGGGTAATGGAATAAGCACTCATCTGTTGTTGTTGTGTTTATTTACATCCAGTCCTCGTGTGTGCAGTTTTGTAAATTTTGTCATCCGTTCCCAACGGCACACAATGGCCTCATGTTAAACATGGGAGACGTCATACCAAAGTCTGGCAACTATCAGCCTGATATGATATTAGACCCACGCTATGGATAGTCCAGCTCGAGTGGTTAAAGACAGATTTCAATTCTGTGGGTCAATGGGGTCGAGGGTTCGAGTCTCTGCAGCAGCGTCTGGTGAATTAAGCGTGGATGTTTTTTTATTTTATTTTACCATCTCCCAGTGCAGACCTGCTAGTGCCTCAATTCTTTTGGTGTAAACACACGTCCCGTGTACGAACGCACGCAGAACATAATGCACGCGTGTTAAAAAAGAATATGCAACGTCTTTTTGGGGAAAGCAGGCTAGTGCCTGCAGGTAGGACTAGAGGACAAATTCTTAGCGGGGGAAAAAAGAAGAGTGCATGTACACTGGTGTCGTGTTTAGACATCACCCCCAAAGTTAGGGCAAGGGTCGCATACGCAAAATCTCATCTCACCATTGGTGAACACCGGAGCTGTAGCTGAGGAACAAGGAAGAAGAAGAAGAAGAAAGAGAAGGAGGATGAGAAGGCTTTAATACTTACCAAGAGTATTCATTCCTTTCTGTACTAGGCTAGATTCCTACACTGTCCCGTGTTCACACCCCAAACGTTAGCAGTTTCCTTCTAAATATGCCATTTTCCATGGGAACCCGCATCTGGCTGCAGAAAGAAGAAAAAGAAGAAAAGGGATTGAGAGCGTTATATCTTACCAAGAGTTTCTCTTTCGTCTTAGGTTAGCATTTCCGACTTACCCAGTGGTTTAAATTCAAACGTCATTTGTTTCCTCTTCTATTCATCACTAGTTTTCCCGTGAAGGTCTTCCGCTCTACCCGCCTGCAGATAAATCATACATCGAGCAATTCAAGTGCTTATTCTCGGGAGGCTCTCTATGGAAGCTGGGAGTTTGCCTTAGGATCACTGGACCTCCCTCCTTGTGGAAAGAGTAATTAAACGGGCTTTGAGCGGATTTCTTTCGAATCTGCCTGACTCACTGTCCTACAACCCCCACCATCCTTCATTCCTTTCTTTTCCTGGTTGATTTTGTTTTTATGGGGACTTTTGTCTAGTTGCTGGTTTTGCTAAATCGAAGTTGCCACTCTTATTTTTCCCGTGACACCACGTCTCAGAATCCAGGTAGTTTTGTTTGAGGATACTACTTTGGCAGGGCCATTGGTTCGATAGGTGTTCATCTCATAAGGTTCGCTATGATGCCTTCCAGAACACTGCATGCTCAGGTACCTTTTGGTGTGTAATGGTGTTAGCTGTCTGGTTCTTCTGACATGTGGTTTTGTGGTTTCTCTTGACTGGTGTTTGGTCCTTCTGAATGGTGTTTGGTCAGTCTGGTGTCTTTGTGATCATTACTGGTGTTGGTGGTTCTCTCAACGTTGGTGTTTGTGGTTCCTCGTTTGACGTTGGTGTTTGTCAGTCTGGTGTTCGTTCTGACGTATGGTGTTTTTGGTGTCTTCTGATGGTGTTACTCAGATGGGTTCTCTTCTGACATTACTGTGTTTGGTGGTGTTTCGGTGACCTCTACGTGAAACACCATACACACCATTCACGCCCCCTTCTCACCTCCTGACAATAGCAATCCGAAGTTCCAGAACCAGACCAACCAAGGTGCTTACCCTGAAGTGGCTACTGTTGCCAACATCAACTGTCCTCCAATGACAGGCACTGAGCCATCTGTGAAGATTCTGACCAGAAGTTAACACAGGGAAAAGAGGTGAAGGAGAAACTAAGATCTTCTGCACTGTGTATTTTACCCGAAGGAAATTAAGGCACTGGCAGGTCTGCGCTTGAAGTTTACTTGGGAGATAATAAAAAAAAATCCTCTCCCTTGATTCACAAGATGCTGCTGAGATTCAAACCCACGACTTTATGGACTCATAGGATTGAACTTGAATGGTCTTAACCCCTCAGCTATCACGTTCCCCAAGACTAAGATGAAAGCTTCTTGGGTGATAACAATGTTACCCTGCAGAATTATGTGTCAGTAAACTATTGTGTCATCGATGGTGTTATTGGTTGAGGCAGGTGTTTTTATTTTATTTTATTGGTTTGACTCTACAGCATTTATACAGGGCTCATTTGCATGGGGAAGGAATAGGTCAGTGGTCAGAGCACTCTCTTTCCCCAAGCCAAGGTAAAGCAGCATCGAGTGTGGTTACCACTTGGATGGGTGACCGTTTGCGCGTTGGCTTCAGCTTAGTCCCCGAGTTCACCCAGCTGTAAACGAGTACCTGCCCTCTCTAGGGTCAGGGAAGGTAAAGCAGCGAGGGAGACGATATGGGCACCGCCCTCAATATGCTGCCCCCTTGAAAAGTTGACGTCTCTGATGCCTCGCTCCCCTATGACCACACAGGTTATGGGACACCTTTACTTTTACTATCTGCATGCTAGGTTTGACTGTGGTTGTCAGGTGCACGGCTCACAAGGCCGTGGTACCTGAAGTCACTCGACCATGACCAGGATTCTAAATGTGTCTGAGTGTTCTGAACTAAACCCGTGCTAAGTCTCTATGTGAACGCTAGAGAACCTCCCTAAGAAAACTGCTGTCTGAAACTATCCAATACCTGCTACTACACGAAAGTATTCAGAATATTACAGTCCTGGTTCTTAATCCCCATTCCTGGGTAAAGGTTGAAGAATATCCTGATACCATCCCACCATTAGATATTTGCTGACCTCTTAAAAGTCAGATGTAGCCTCAGGTATTATCTTCGACTTCCCTAAGTTCCCTGAGAATTTTCTGTGAATACGGAAAACCCAGGTTGTTTGTTAAATCTGCTCGCAGGAAGAACGCTAGCAGTTTGGTGGTCTATAAGGTCTTTTTTGGAACTTCTGAATATTTTAAGATGCCAAGACATTAGACATAAACTGTAACTGCAGATTCCCTAAAAAAATTCCTGTTTTGCAATGCTCCACTGGACAGTACTTTAAAATTCCTAAGAGAATCAGATGCTGTCCTTTTTATATGAGTTAACATGTCATAGTTTCGTTGGTTGTTTTCTTACTGAATACTTTTTTGGGGGACGGCATAGCTCAGTGGTCGGAGCACTCGCTTTCCCCCAGCCAAGTTAAGCAGCGTCGAGCGTGGTTACCAGTTGGATGGGTGACCGTTTGCGCGCCTTGGCTTCAGTACAGTTCCCCCAGTTCACCCAGCTGTAAATGGGTACCTGCCCTCTTTAGGGTCAGGGAAGGTAAAGCAGCGAGGGAGAGGAGATGGGCGCCGCCCTCAATATGCTGGCCCTAGAGAAGTGAGGTCTCTGACGCCTCGCTCCCCTACGACCTTATAGGTTTTTGGACTCCTTTACCTTTACCTTTTATGCTTGTTTTGAGGGTCTCAGACAGTCGCAGTATCCTATTAATTTTTATATCACTCTTTTCCATTTAGCACGAAAGTGATCACCATGAATCCAAGTTGAAAAAGGAAGTGGCCTTTTTCCTACCATCTCAGAATCCTGACTTTCCAAACATCTACCTTTGAAAAACTTGGTTTATGCTGCTCAACTACGTGCTCCTGCTTAGGCTCTAAAACTGGCGCAGCAATCTCAAGAGAAAAGTGTCCTAGTCTGCACCTGTTCACTTTCTGCTCTGAAAACCATTGGCAGTAGGAACATCAACAATCCCAAATTCTTGGAGTCTCATGGTCTGTACACATCTTGAATTGAGATGGGTACAGCATCGTTCTCCTTATCTAGATTCTGGGGCACTTGGGCACTTAGGCATTCAAGACAATGTCTTGGGCATTCAAGACAATGAAGCCATTGACAGACTCGCCAGCCTGTCATGGATCTCCACTGTGTATCCGAAAGCAAGTAGTATGTGCAGGTACTCTTGACAAGAGGAACAGAACACTATTCAACTGATAACAATGTCTTCCAAAATTGCCCTAACCTGAGAAAGGTTCTCCTTTTTTGTGAGAAAAACAAGCGAGGAAACAGTGCTCACAAGAATGCACACAGGCCATTCTTACTCAGATTTTTTTTTCTTTGGTTTTCTACTACAAGCACGGAATTTTGAGGGTCTCAGGTATGATGGTATCCCTTTTGTATGTGTCATTTATATGGTTCTTCCCCTATGCAGTGGCCATCCTGGTATAAACCTTATAGATGGCTGGGGCATTGATACAAGGAACGACAGAAAAGTTGGTTTTAATCTTTTTTTATCTGTATATTTTGCACAGTTTATCTAAAGTTTTGATTACTGTTGGTGTAGTAGCCTTTTTTGGCCTTTGAGGTTGATGGGGTTATATACAACATGGCTGGATGGGATTGGATGGGGTTTTGTTTTGTTTTGCATGTGGCTGTCTTCATTCGTATTTGCACCCCTATGTCTTGTGGAGCGGTAAATCAATATTTTATCAAAAACTTCAGACTTAGCTCTCCTGTAAATTCATTTAGAAAACAGAGCATTTGACAGCCTAATACATACAGAGCAACAAGCTTATAACCTTGACCACTGTCCCCTCCATCTGTCTGTCTGTCTGTCTGTCTCCCTGTCTGTCTCTGTCTCTCCTTCTCTCGCTCTCTCCAGCTGTGTATATATGTGTGCAAGTGATTAGAAGGGTTCATTTGTGTGTGTGTGTGTGTGTGTGCACGTGCATGCGTGTGTGTGCACGTGCATGCGTGTGTGTGCGTACGCACTTGCGTGTGTCAATGCATGTGTGTGTGTGGGCTCGCGCGCGTATACACACATGCGTCTCTGTGTGCGCACCCACAAAAATGCGTGTATCTATCTATATGTAGCCTGACTGTGTGTTGCAAAACTACATCTGAATTTTGTAAAAAAACCAAAAAAAACCCCACCCCAAACCATGGCGCCATGGTCTCCCCACAAAGGAAACTTAACTCCTGTCAAGCTGAAAGCCAAGTCTTTCCTTTTTCTCCCCCTGTTCCCTACAAGTCATCGGAAACATTGAAGAGTCTCTCACCGACACAAAATCTACACAGTAATCAAAACCCTCCCGTTTGCTCACGGTTTCCAGTTACACCGTTAAATCCACAGGCCGGAAGATATAATGGTCAAGTCGTGGACAGACCCCCACTGTCCCCAAGGCCTGTTACTTAACGTAACGCTCAGAGGTCAGTTCCCAGACCTCAAACACTTCCCTGGGGCCCGGCCTGTAGACTGTAGACTTTGCTGTCACAGACAATCTGATTAGCTGTGGACTCTCAGAGTCACCCTAACAAACGGAAGCTAGGTATAAGGCAGGGCTATTCTTACCCTCCCTCTTATCCCCCCCCCTCCCATACATCCTCCCTCCCTCCCCACCCTTCCTTGACGCTTGAGTAACTCAGTCCACACAACAATGGTCACGTCGCACTTTCACAACAGGCCCACGCTTTTGTGGGTATAAGAAGAAAAGGGAGGCCACACTTTTTTGTAAGTGTAAAGAAAGGGAGGTCACTCTTTGCTATTGTAACGGAGGTGAGAGTGGTCTGCCGCCGCAATGGGGGAGGGGGGGGGGGGGGGGGGCGCCCTCCCGACGTCACAGCTGCGACAGCGTCTGGGTGGGGGGGGGGGGGGGGGGGTTGTGAAAGGGGTGAGGCTGGGTGGAACTAAGTTGACCGTTAGAGAGTTTGGTTGTGTGTGATAGGATAGTCATGGTGGCGGTCTTTTTGTCCAGTTAGGTGTGGGGGGATCGTTTATCCGGGCCTCTGTGTCTGGCCAGTGTGTGAAGAGAGAGAGCCCTGTCTTTGCTTTGTTCGCCATCTGTTAATGAGCAAACACACAAGGAGGGAGATCCCTCCCTCCCTCCCTCCTTCCCTTACAGAGGGACAGAAAAAGGCCAGCCTGGGCTGGGCTACTGGAGAGAAAGAGAGAAAGTGATACCTGTGACCAAAATCTGGGGGATTAGGAAGGTCTCTGTTGGGCTGGCTCCGCCAGTATTTCGGCTGGACTCTGGCGGCTGCCTTTCTGCCTTTTGTGGTCTTTGTGGCGTCTTTGTGCCTGTGCCTGTGCCTGCAGTGGTATAGAGCCAAAGTCAAGTCAAAAGTCGGAATGTGGCTACCTAAGGTGGCGGAGGGGAGGGGGGGGGGGGGGGGAGGGAAGGGGGACAAAACCGTCGCATACGCAAAAATCTGAGAGTTGGTGAATTTTGAAGAAAAACGATCCCCCAAAAAAGGTTTTTTTCCAAAATTTACTTAAGAATACCAAGAAAGAAACTGGCTGTAAAGATGGACAGTTTTCAGGCATAAAAAAATAAGGGTTGTCATATAATTCATGTTTATTAGATAGGTTTAGACTATGACGAAACCAGAAATATGTAAATATATTTTTTAAAAAATTATTTTTTAAAAACCCTGAAATTCTTAATAACGTTGATGATTTGAAAGAAGATATAGGAGTGTTCTTTGTCTTAATAAACGAACCAAACGTTTACATCTTTATGTTGTAGATACGGGATAGCTCATTGGTCAGAGCACTCGCTTTCCCCCAGCCATGTTAAGCAGCGTCGAGCGTGGTTACCAGTTGGATGGGTGACCGTTTGCGAGCCTTGGCTTCAGTACAGTTCCCCCAGTTCACCCAGCTGTAAATGGGTACCTGCCCTCTTTAGGGTCAGGGAAGGTAAAGCAGCGAGGGAGAGGAGATGGGCGCCGCCCTCAATATGCTGGCCCTAGAGAAGTGAGGTCTCTGACGCCTCGCTCCCCTACGACCATATAGGTTATGGGACTCCTTTACCTTTACTTTTAATCATTTTATAGTATTGACGAAAGGGATAACTACGCGTGAGGGCTAGAGAAAGATTAAAAAAAAATAAAATGATAAGAGAGAGAGACTTATGTATTTTAAAATTTTATTTTATTCTTTTATTTTGAGGATAATGAAATCTCATGTGCTTTTTTAAAAATTTTACATGGAGTCCCTAGGAGAGGGAGAGAGAGGGAGAGAGAGAGGGGGGAGAGAGAGCGGGAGAGAGAGAGAGGGGAGAGCTGGAGAGAGCGGGAGAGAGACAGAGAGAGACACAGAGAGAGACAGAGAGGGCCCTAATCTAAGGTCTGAGGACTTTACCAACACACACAAAAAGTCTTTCTAAGCTAGAGAGAGATAGAGAGAGCCGAGAGAGATAGAGAGAGCCGGAGAGAGACAGAGAGAGACAGGAGAGAGAGAGAGAGAGAGAGAGAGAGAGCGGAGAGAGCGGGAGACAGAGAGAGAGAGAGAGAGAGAGAGGAGAGAGAGAGAGGAGACCTAATCTATGTCTGAGGACTTTACCAACGCACAAAACAGTCTTTCTAAGCCGAGAGAGAGAGAGGAGAGAGAGATGAGAGAGAGAGAGAGAGAGAGAGGAGAGAGAGAGAGAGGACAGAGAGAGAGAAAGAGAGAGGAGAGGGAGAGAGAGAGACAGAGAGAGACAGAGAGAGAGACAGAGAGGGCCCTAATCTAATGTCTGAGGACTTTACCAACACACGCACAAAACGTCTTTCTAAACCTATCTGTCCCCTCTCCTTGCCTGCCCACCCAAAGCCCTTCAGAGTAACGAAGAAGGACACCTCTTCACAACCACTCTGTGGGACTCCCAACCCATCCCTCACTCCCTCTGTATTGCCTTCAAGGAGCTGCCAAATCTGGAATGTTTTCCGTCTATCTGTCTATCTGTCTGTCTATCTGTCTGTCTGTCTGTCGGTCTGTCTGCCTGTGTGTGTGTGTGTGTGTGTGTGTGTGTGTGTGTGTGTGTGTGTGAATCCCTCAAGCTTGTTTGTCTTTCTGTCTGTCTGTCTCGTCTCTATCTCTGTCCGTCTGTTTTTCCATTTCTGTCTCCCTCTCTGTTGTCTCTCTCTGTCTCTCTGTCTGTCTTTCTCTCTCTGTCTGTCTCTGACGCTGCGTGTGTGAATCCCTCTAACCTGTTTGTCTTTGTCTGTCTTGTTTCTCTGTCCGTCTGTTTGTCTGTCTGTCTCTCTGTCTCTCTCTCTCCCCTATGTCCATTTCTGTCTTTCTTTCTGTATGTTTCTGTCCACCTGTCTGTCCATCTATGTGTGTGTGTGTGTGTGAGTGAATACCTCTAGCCTGTTTGTCTTTCTCTCTGTTTTGTCTCTGTCTGTCTCTCTGTCTCTGTCTCTCTGTCTCTGTCTGTCTCTCTCTGTGTGTCTCTCTCTGTGTCTCTCTCGTGTGTGTGTATGTGTGTGTGTGTGTGTCCCTCTAGCCTGTTTGTCTTTCTCTCTGTGTGTCTTGTCTCTGTCTCTCTCTCTGCTCTCCCCCCCCCCTCTCTCTCTTTCCCTCTCTCTCTCTCTCTGTCCTGTGTTTTTCTTTGTCTTTCTCTCTGTAGGTTTCTGTCCACCTGTCTTTCCATCTGTCTGTCTGCATGCGTCTCTCTCTCTCTTACTTTCTGTCTCGAAACCTTTTCTATGTCTCTATTTATCTCTGTCTGTGTGTCTGTTTCTCTGTCTCCGTCTTTGTCTCTGTCTCTTTGTCCCTGTCTATCTATCTGCTCCTCTCTCCCTCTTCTCTCTCTCCCTTCCTCCCTCTACCCCCCCCCCCCCCCCCCCCACCCCCCCCCCCCCCCCCCCCGATCTCTCTCTCTCTCTCTTCCCTACATGTCGGGATATTTTTTTTTATGTAGTATGATGTAGCATTACGTTGCCCAGTGTACCTAAAGTTACGGCCAAGTGTGTTGAAAGTAGAGAGTAAAAGCTTACAGGGGGGTTTGCCTTTGTTGACAAACCGCAAACATACTGGCTATTCCTCCTCCCCCGATTTAGAGCAAAATTATTGCAGGCTAGGGCCTACATACAAGCCTACCAAGAGAAAGGGAGGAGACTGGCACTTGACAATGATGAAGCACTTTACCAACACTGTGGGGGCCACCTTGAAGAGGGTGGTATTGTCACTTTCTGACCGTTGAAGGCAGAAGGCAAATTTTGGGTTTTTTACCTAATGTTATGCCGCTAGTGTACTACCTGATGGACAAGACAACAGAAAAGGTTGAAGGAGAGGATGGGAGGGGGAGAGAGAAGGTGGAAGGAGGGAGAGAGGGAGGGAGAGGGAGGGAGAGAGGGAGGGAGAGGGAGGGAGAGAGGGAGAGAGAGAGGGGAAGAGAGGGGGAAGAGAGGTACAGATAGACAGACAGACAGAGCAAGAGAGAGTCAGAGACAGAGAGATCAAGACACAGGGATAAAGACAGAGAGAAGAGACAGAGAGATCAGACACAGGGATAAAGTCAGAGAGACAGAGAGAGCTTTTAACACTTTAACAATATTGTCATTGCCCAAATAGGCCTTTTGATAAGAGAGGTAACACAAATATATTTTGTGAAACAATAGATAAAAAGGTAAAGGTGTCCCATAACCTATCAGGTCGTAGGGGAGCGAGGTCTTAGAGACCTCACTTTTCCAGGGGCCAGCATATTGAGGGCGGCGCCCATCTTCTCTCCCTCGGCCTCGCTGCTTTCACTTCCCTGACCCTAAAGAGGGCAGGTACCCATTTACAGCTGGGTGAACGTGGGGACTGTAAATAAATAAAAAAGTGAAATACGTAATCAGTACAGAAGTTTCGCAAAAAGTAAGGATCCATCCACTTATAATAAACCAATCATAACATGCGCGTATATGCAGTGTATGCATGCAGTATGCCTGGGTTGCTGCGTGCGTACATATGTACTCGTATGCTAGCATGTACGCTAGCTTAAGCTTCTGAATATTGGTGACCATGATGATTTTATCAACACATGATTCTGTATCCACATGCAGGAGCTAGCATGAAAAATTCACGTGCGATTGTTGAACGACAGTCAACGGGAGAAATCCGGTACTGATTTTTGATACCCATTACATCATTGATACTAGTTACACTTTATCAGAAGCATTGTGTCAATGCAAAAAAACCCGTAACATTATATCTCTGTTGTGAGAAGTAGTTTGGTTTGTTTTTCTTGATCTAATACTTCAGCTTATGTCAAAAATGGGTGGCTGGTGTTGTACGTCTGTTTCGTTACACATCACTGTAATGATCTTGGTTGTTGTTGATCACAGGCATGGACACATAATCCTCAAAAATGAAAAAAAAAGAATGAGCAGGCAAACACACATACCCCCCCTCTCTCTCTCTCTTTCTCTCTCTACTCTCTCTCTCTCCCTCTCTCTCTCTTTCACTCTGTCCTTTCTTATCTAACTTTCACCACACACACACACACGCTCACACACACACACTGATTTTATCTACCATACTGTTTCAGACACAGAAGCAATAATGAAAAATTCATACCAATCATTGACTAAAAGCTCAGGCAACAGAACTATAGTAGAAACCAGTCCCTCCCGTGGCCATATTGAAAATTCCTGTACCGCCATCCATAATAAATATTTAGTAGTATGCTTTGTATAGTCCTGTGGTTTTTTAAAAAAAAATCTGACTATCTCAAAGTGTAACAAAATACCTCCAGAGCTGCTGGCTGATTGTCATGCTGTTCAGCTGGCGTGGATCCCCAGTCTGCCTGTGACCCTCCAGTGGTCAGCCATTAACAATGGGAGGAGGCTTCAATGTTGTTGTTGGGGGGTTTCATTCCTCCAGGGGAAGGGTTTCAGAAAGGTGTGCTGTATTGTGTGTGGACCTCTCTCAGTCAGGGAGGACTAGATTCTCTGCAGTGAAATCAGTGTGGGGCTGCTCACACTGAGAAGTAGGGCCTTGGGTCACCTCAAGAGCAGCACCAACCCATTATCAATCATTGTCATGCTCTGTCTCTGTCTGTCTGTCTGTCTGTTTCTTTCCATTATTATTAATTTTCTGAATTGTCTCTCTCTCTGTCTGTTTGTCTGTCTCTTTCTGTGTAAAATATCTTGCCAATCTCCAAGTCTTGGAAATAAGGAGCATTTGAATCTCTCTCTGTCTCTGTCTGTCTCTGTATCTCTCTGTGTAAAATATGTTGCCAATGTACAAGTTTTGGAAATAATGAATTTAGAATCTCACTCACTCACTCACTCTCTCTCTCTTTCTCTCTCTCTCTCTCTTACTGTATAAGTGTTGGGTTATTGTTAAGATGTAACCCTACGGGTGGGGACTGCATGTAAAAAGCACATGAGTGCTTATTCATTATCCTCGAAATAAAAGAATTTGTCATTGTCCCTCTCTCTCTCTCTCCTGCTCTCTGTGTGTCTTTCTTGTCTAACTTTCACACACGCACAACTGATTTTATCTACAATACTGTTTCAAGAGACAGAAGCAATGATGAAAAATACATAGCAATTATTGACTAAAAGCTCAGGCAAAGGAACCAAAGTAGAAACCAGTCCCTCCCCTGCCCATATTGAAAATTCCTGTACCGCCATCCATAATAAATATTTAGTAGTATGCTTCATCAGAGTCAGATTTTATCTGACTATCTCAAAGTGTAACACACTATCTCCAGAGCTGCTGGCTGATTGTCATGCTGTTCAGCTGACGTGGATGCCCAGTCTGCCTGTGACCCTCCAGTGGTCAGCCATTAACAATGGAAGGAGGCTTCACTGTTGTTTGTTGTTGGGGGGTTTCATTGCCTCAGGGGAAGGGTTTCAGAAAGGTGTGCTGTATTGTGTGTGGACCTCTCTCTGTCAGGGAGGACTAGATTCTCTGCAGTGAAATCAGTGTGGGGCTGCTCACACTGAGAAGTAGTGCCTTTCGTTGCCTAAAGAGCAGCACCAGCCCATTTCACTAATTGTTGCACTGTCTGGTGTCTGTCTGTCTGTCTCTTTCTTTGTTCTCTTCTGTCTCTGTTTCTGTCTCTGTATATATATCTCTCTCTGAAATTTATCCTCCCTTGTCAATAGGGCTGTAATGCTGAAAGGACATAAAACTGTGTTAGTCTCTCTCTCCTGTTATGTTCTGTTGTGTCTCTGTTCTCTGTGTAAACTCTCTTCCAGTCTCTTTTGTCTTTGTAATAAGCTTTTACACACACACAAGCTCCTCTCCCACCACCCCGCCCCCTTCTCACTCAATTCCACTCTCACCTCGCAAAATATGTTAATCTACAACGTTTGGGAATAAGAAATTGATGAATCTCTCAATCATCACCATCTATGACTCACAAAGTCACGGCAACAACTATCAGTAGCTCTCTCCCTCCCTCCTTGGCCATTTGTTCTGCTGTCTAAATTTTATACACACAAATGATTTGTATCTCATACTGGTTTTCAAGAGACAGAAGCATGATAGTAAATTCATACAATTATTGACTAAAGCTCAGCTGAGCAACAGAACCAATTAGCTACCAGGTCCCTCGCTGGCCATTGAAAATTCCTGTACCGCCATCCAAATAAATATATTTGTAGTATGCTTGTCAGAGCATGTTTATTGGACTTCTCAAAGTGTATCAAATTCTCCGAGCTGCTGGCTGGATGTCATGCTGTTCAGCTGACGTGGATGCCAGTTGCCTGTGACCTTCATTGTCAGCCATAAATGGAAGGAGGCTTCACTGTTGTGTTGGGGGTTTTCATCCTCAGGATGGGTTTCAGAAAGGTGTGCTGTATTGTGTGTGGACCTCTCTCAGTCAGGGAGGACTAGTTTCTTTGCAGTGAAATCAGTGTGGGGCTGCTCACACTGAGAAGTAGCGCCTTGGGTCACCTCAAGAGCAGCACCAACCCATTATCAATCATTGTCATGCTCTGTCTCTGTCTGTCTGTCTGTCTGTCTGTCTGTCTGAGTGTCTCTTTCCATTATCATTAATTAGCTGTATTGTCTCTGTCTGTCTGTCTGTCTGTCTGTCTCTTTCTGTGTAAAATATGTTGCCAATCTACAAGTCTTGGAAATAAGGAGTTTTTGAATTTCCTCTCTCTCCCTCTCTGTCCCTCTCTGTCTGTCTGCTCTGTCTCTCTGTGTATAAATATGTTGCCATCTACAAGTTTTGGAAATAAGGAATTTTGAATTCTCTCTCTCTCTCACTCACTCTCTCTACTCTTTCTCGCACGCTCTCTCTCTCTTTGTTACTTTCTTTCTACTTTTACACACTACCCACACACACACACACCTCTCACACACACACACCACACCACACACACACACTACCACACCACAAACTGAGTTTATCTACCAGAAGCAATGATGAAAAATTCATAGCAATTATTGACTAAAAGCTCAGGCAATAGAACCAAAGTAGAAACCAGTCCCTTCCCTGGCCATATTGAAAATTCCTGTACCGCCATCCATAATAAATATTTAGTAGTATGCTTTGTCAGATTCCTTTTTTTATCTGACTATCTCAAAGTGTAACAAAATACCTCCAGAGCTGCTAGCTGATTGTCATGCCGTTCAGGTGGCGTGGATCGGTGGTCTAGAGGTAACGCGCCTGTCTAGAAAGCGAACAGTCCGGGTCGGAAGTGTGCGGTGGTTCGTATCCCGTCTGGGCCCGAAACTTTTCCCCCATCCATCAGACCATGAGTGGTGGTCTGGGCGCTAGTCTTTCGGATGAGACGATAAACCGAGGTCCCGTGTGTTACAGAAAATTATGCAGCGCACGTAAAAGAACCCACAGAAACAAGAGAGTTGTCCCTGGCAAAATTCTTAGGAAAAAGCCACTCTGATAGGGAAAGAAATACACTTGCAGACAAAAAAAGAAAGAAGGGTGGCGCTGCTCTTGTGGCGACGTGCTCTCCCCGGGGAGAGCAGCCCGAATTTCACGCAGAGAAATCTCGTGACTTAAAGTGGTATAAATGAAATAAATGATCCCCAGTCTGCCTGTGACCCTCCATTGGTCAGCCATTAACAATGGAAGGAGGCTTCACTGTTGTTTGTTGTTGGGGGGTTTCATTGCCTCAGGGGAAGGGTTTCAGAAAGGTGTGCTGTATTGTGTGTGGACCTCTCTCTGTCAGGGAGGACTAGTTTCTCTGCAGTGAAATCAGTGTGGGGCTGCTCACACTGAGAAGTAGGGCCTTGGGTCACCTCAAGAGCAGCACCAGCCCATTATCAATCATTGTCATGCTCTGTCTCTGTCTGTCTGTCTGTCTGTCTGTCTGTCTGTCTCTTTCCATTATCATTAATTTTCTGCATTGTCTCTCTCTGTCTGTCTGTCTTTTTCTGTGTAAAATATGTTGCCAATCTCCAAGTCTTGGAAATAAGGAGTTTTTGAATCTCTCTCTCTGTCCCTCTCTGTCTCTGTCTGTCTCTATCTCTCTCTGTGTAAAATATGTTGCCAATCTACAGTTTAAGAAATAGGGAATTTTTTAATCTCTCTCACTTACTACTCACTCTCTTCTCTCGCGCACTCTCTCTCTCTCTGTGTCTTTTTTACACACCACATCTACATACAACACACACACACACACCCACACACACACACACACCACACCACACCACATCACACCACACACACACACACACACACACACAAACTGATTTTATCTACCATACTGTTTCAAGAGACAGAGGCAATGATGAAAAGTACATAGGGATTATTGACTAAAGCTCAGGCAACAGAACCAAACTAGAAACTAATCCCTCCCCTGGCCATATTGAAAATTCCTATACCGCCATCCATAATAAATATTTAGTAGTATGCCTTGTCAGAGTCCTGTTGTTTGTATTTTTATCTGACTATCTCAAAGTGTAACAAACTATCTCCAGAGCTGCTGGCTGATTGTCATGCTGTTCAGCTGACGTGGATCCCCAGTCTGCTGGTGACCATCCATTGGTCAACCATTAACAATGGAAGGAGGCTTCACACATAACTCGCAAACACACACACACACACACACACACGCACACACACACGTATATTATACACATAACTCAGTTTGGCATGGACACACGTGCATACACACATACACATACAATTATGCACACAGGGACTAAATGTAAAAAGGTGCATAAGAGCTTATTTCATTATCCTCGAAATAAATGAATGAATAAAAAAGAAAGAACACACACACAACACTTGCACACAACTGATTTTATCTACGAAACTGTTTCAAGAGACAAAAGCAATGGTTAAAAAATGCATGGCGATTATTGCCCAAGCATGGGCTGTGGTACATTAGTGAAACCACCAAATCCCTTAACCACATTTTAAATTCTGACATCACCCTCGTTATTTGGTATGCTTGGTCAGTGTCGTTTTTTTCTGAATAGCTAAAGTGTAACAAAATATCTCCAGAGCTGCTAGCCCATTGTCAGTCCGTTCAGCCGACACTCCCAGTCTGTTAAACATCCATTGTTTAGCCATGGAAGTGATGTTTCACTATTATCTAATGGGATTTCAGAGTCAGTGGATACCTTTTTTTTTTAAAGAGTTGGAGCTTGTGATTAGACTGAATAGAATATATCCAAATCATTTTATTCTTCGAGCCCATGATGTAGTGGGTTCGAATCTTGGCAAGGTCGGGTGAACGTTTTTTATTAAAACGATCTTCCAGGTCAACTTCAAGTGCAGACCTGCCAGTGCCTTAATTTTCTTCCTTAAGAAGATCAAATATGCACGTTTAAGTTCCTGTAATTCATGACAGAATTGGTGTGTGTGTGTGTGGGTGGGTGGGTGGTGGTGGAGGGGGGGGGGGGGGAGTTAGAGGTTTCGGAAACACGAACGTACCAAGCAGACATCCGCGAAAACGAAATGTGGCTACCTTCATGATGGGCTAATACGGTCGCATATTCAAATCTCACCATTGGCAAACCTCAGAGCTCTAGGCGAGGAAGGGAAAAAACGATCTTGGAGCTTTTTTAAAACATGGAAAATAACCATATTAAAGCACAACTTCAATAGTTTTCTTTTTACTCAGAATAAGAACATTAAACAGTGACTCAACTAGTCACTGGATACACTTTTTAAAAAAAACCAAATATAGCAGTCTTTGAAAGTTTTCCAAAACAAATGCAAATAATTATTCAATGGACACATACTTTTTGGGGTTGCTTCAAAACATGTTGAACTACGAAAAAAAAGTAATTGAGTAGTCTATTTATAAGATTGAGTAGCATCGATGTGGTTACCAAGTGGATGAGTGACCGGTTGCGCACCTTGGCTTCAGTACAGTTCCCCAGTTCACCCAGCTGTTAATGGGTACCTGCCCTCTTTAAGGTAAAGGAAGGTAAAGCAGCAAGGGAGAGGAGATAGGCGCCGCCCTCAACATGCTGGCCCCTAGAAAAGCTCCCCAACCATGGTATTGGTTATGGGAATACGTTTACCTTTTACCTTTCGAATGTGTAATCAACTCCATCTGCAAGAAAGATTTGTTTGCTTTACAAGATTCAGCACAATACAAATTCCATTTATAATTATTATTGTTATATTAAAAATATTTTTTCTTATGGTTTTAATTTTGGTCCCTAACTGTGGATTATAGCCCGTAGACATCACCATTGTCCGAGTGAAGAAGTCAGATACTGTTGTTGTCTGCCCATTACTTTCAGAGCTTTTATAAACCATCTCTGTTGTTTGGTTTTCATTTCAGCAAAATCATACCCCCCCCCAAAAAAAAAAAAAACAACAAAAAAAAACCCTACGAAGTTTTACTTTTCAGCTCTGGCGACATCATTATTCTGCGCACTGTCATGGACCTTGGCTGTCCTTTCTGGAGGAGGGGTTCTGTGTAGCCACTTCAGCTGAAGTCTAGGATGTCACAAGCTTTATTGATTTGTGCTCGATCACTCCACGACCAAAACAAAACACCCTAGTCCCACATTCACAAAGTGAAGGAGGGAAGAGCACAGAGAGAGAGAGAGAGAGAGAGAGAGAGAGAGAGAGAGAGAGAGAGAGGAGAGAGAGAAGAGAGAGAGAGAGAGGAGAGAGAGGAGAGAGAGAGAGAGAGAGAGAGAAGGACAGGCAGACGTCAAGAGGGTTGTTGAAAAGACGTATTCCTTTGTACACAGGCTGACGCATAGATTGAAATAATTATTAGGGCTAATGTTAGAGAGCTCTGCACCAAATTAAAATGCGTGCACACACATACATTCCTTTGAAAGTGAATGAGTCAGGCGATGATATTCGGAGTGAGGTAGCCCCCACCCTTCCATCCCCGTCCCATCCCCCTCTTTCCTCTCTTATGTGTGTCGCCTTCTTCCCCCTATTTTACACAGACAGACAAAGAAGCGGGTAGATTCAGACACCCAGATTTACTTGTTCTTTAAATAGATCAATCATAGTTCTTATATATGTATATAATAATATATAGATATAGATATAGATAGATAGATAATATATATATTTAGATAATATATATATATATATATGCAGAGGTGCTTATTGAACAAATAAAGATTCTATTTGTAGCTTTGAGAAATGCTGTTTTAGACACATACACACAACACACATGAGAGAGAGAGAGAGAGAGAGAGGAGAGAGAGAGAAGAGAGAGAGAGAGAGAGAGAGATACAGACAGACAGATAGACAGACAGACAGAAAAGGTAGACAGACACACACACATACGCACACACACACACACACACACACACAATCACAGAGAGACAGACGAACAGACGGACAGTGTGTCAGTGTCACTCCTTACGAAACAAATTCACTGCATGAAGTAGTCAAACAGATCTTGGCGCCAGACTCTCTCGCCCTGTTGTCTTGAATGAATAAGAGAAACTGACAGCGAAACCACTTAGCGTCCTTCTCCCCCCTCCCTCCCTCCTACTCACACCCCCCACCTCCCCTCAACCCCCCTCCCCTCACACACACATCTGTGTCCCTCCCCTACCTTCATCCAGGAGAAGACAAGCACCTCTCAGTGTTTGAGTTAAGCCCCTTCTTGATAGATAATACTCATCTTCTTTGTCAAGGATTGAATTTAAGTTATATTATGACAAGGCGATTACTAATTACTATGGCCGTGTAATAAAACAAAACTGTCTGCCTGTCTTACAGCGTTGCTGTCATTACTTCGTTCATTTGAAAGATGTGAAGGAATGTGTGTTGTGTGTTTGTCGTTGCTGAATATAGATAGGATGGGTAGCAAGTGTTGAAGCACTTGTGGTAGAGAACACTACAATGGTGGATCGGTGATCTAGAGGTAACGTGCCTGTCTAGAAAGCGAAAAGTCTAGGTCGGAAGTGGGCGGGAGTTCGAACCCGTTTGGGCCCGAAACTTTTCCCCCATCCATTAGACCATGAGTGGTGGTCTTGGTGCTAATCTTTCGGATGAGACGATAAACCGAGGTCCCGTGTGTTACACAAAATTATTCAGCGCACGTAAAAGAACCCACGGCAACAAGAGAGATGTCCCTGGCACAATTCTTAGAAAAAGCCACTCTGATAGGGAAACAAATACAGTTGCAGACCAAAAAAAAAAAAAGGTGGCGCTGCTCTTGTGGCGACGTGCTCTCCCCGGGGAGGGCAGCCCGAATTTCACGCAGAGAAATCTCGTGACTTAAAGTGGTGTAAATGTAAATGTAATGTTCATAGTTCTTATCACGGGAACTCCCCCTTGTGGATGCCGGGAACCAGTCAGTCTAAATAGCATCCTCACCACCTGGAAATTATGTGCTAGGAATTTCCTCTTTTTTATCCTCTCTTTGTTTCTGCCTTGTTCCTCTTCTTCCTGTCACCTCCTTCTTGTCTATTTTCTGCCTGCTTGGCCAGTTCCCTGCCTTTTTCCCTCAGAAAGACTTAAAAGATAATAATTCTCTCCCATGCCGAGGACATATGCGCTGGGCCTGACTTGTCAGGTGCTTAGCGGTAGCGCATTGCATTGTCGTTTACATGACAGAAAATAATAGTTGCTGTCTGTGTGTTTGACGAAGAAGGTGAAGAACCATGTGAACGTGATGATGCCACAGCCAGGATTCTGAGAGGGTTTAGCTGGTTAAGTGGATGGTAGTGGTAAATCATCAGCTTAGAGGTTTTCATCCAGCCTGACACCAGGACTTGAGCCTCCTTGTGCTACTGGGACTCTATTTTCCCTTTTAAGTCTGGATTATTACAAGACGAACGTTAAAATTTGAAACTAAAAACACAGTTTGACGTCCAGGTTCTTATTTTGGCAAATAAAGACCAAGGTAATTACACCTGATTCTCCGCAAATGTCAACCAAAATGTACCCAAAATATTTCTGTACGCAGAAAATTGTGACAATGATTTATACAATCATTGTCAGAGTAATAATCGTAAACTCTCAAAAACAAAGAACTTTTTATGCTCAGTATGGGCCGTGGTTGCTTTAGCTTGGAAATGAGCGGGTGGTCTGACCACTGAGCTATCTCGTCTTAGTACTTATATTAACAAAGACTAATCCTGTTTCTAAGTTTTAAGATGCTTGAAGTGTGCTTGTGGAATTAGTTGTTGTGTTGCCAGTAGATACTGTTGTCCACAAAATCGGTTCTTGCATTTGTTTCAGACTAACAGGAGGCAGTTCTCCTCACCAGAGCAGGATCCTTGAACAAGGGCATCAGGACGTCCTTGAACATGACCATAAAACAATCTATCAGCGTCTTGCAATGTAAGCCTAGAATGAACAAGCCTTCCGCTCTCATTACAGTATATCATCCTAAGTGTTGGACCAAAAGACTCTCAGAGTAGCGCTGAAAAAACAACAACAAAACATCCAGCACTCTGAACGTCTTCACGAGCCCTACCCAAAGACTTGTGGTGCCATCTTCACACTGATGGCTCTGCTTAGAATGCACTTTGAAATGGAGGGGAATGGCTCTGCATTCAGTAACCTAAGGGCAGAGGCGAGAGAATCATCCTCACTGCTCCACGAACTACAAACTGAGGCGGAAACCATGAACACAGCAGCCACACACACCATCATCAACCCACAGAGTCGTCATCGTTACTGAAGTCCTGTCTATCTTGTAGGCCTTACAGAAATACTAACTTCGATAATCTGTCCTTTATTCCTTCTTTCTTGTGCAGGAGTCAGGCATGTATTTTTCAGTGGACCCCCCCACTCCCATGGCAACGTTTTAGGCAATGAGACTGCTGACCCCCTGGCAAAGAAAGGCACAAGACCCCCTGGCAAAGAAGGACACAAGACCCCCTGGCAAAGAAGGGCACAAGACCCCCTGGCAAAGAAGGGCACAAGACCCCCATGGTAAAGCAGGGCACAAGACAGGAGCGGGGTGGATAGACAATGCCATCAGTCATCCTGAAGCCAAGACCATTATCTTTACAAGGCCAAGCACCAAAGCAAGTGTATACAGCAATATCCACACAGCAACTGACGAGAAGGTAGCAGGTCTGTACTGTATTGTACTGTATTGTATTGCATTGTATTGTATTATATACCACTTAAAGTCACAGCAGATTTCTCTTGTGTGAAATTCAGGCTGCTCTCCCCGCGGAGAGCGCGTCGCCACAAGAGTAGCGCCACCCGTTATTTTTCCTTTTTCCTCCGTGTCTGCATGTATGTGTATTTGTTTCCTTTTCAGAGTGGCCTTTTTCTACAGAATCTTGCCAGGGACAACTCTCTTGTCACCGCGTGTTCTTTAACGTGCGCTGAATGCGTGTATGATCAGGCAATAACCGTCTTAACAAACATGTACCTGGACCTCAACGTAAGCCATACACAGTTAGGCAGAGTGAATACAAAATGCAGGAGCACATATTCTTTGACAGACAGTGAAGTGTGCACAGATAATTATGTATTTGTTGTATAGACTTTTCCTTCCCTCACTGATCCCCTCCTCTCTTTCATGCTTACCATCCACTCCAACACCCACACCCAGAGAGAGAGACAATGACAATGACAAAATTCTTTTATTTCGAGGATAATGAATAAGCACTCATGTGCTTTTTTACATCCAGTCCCCGCCCGTAGGGATACATCTTAATAATAACCCAACACTTATACAGTCTCACAGTAGAAACATGGGGAAATAACCCTTTTCAAAGCAGCCCCCCCCCCTTAACAACTCCCCCCCCCCCCCCCCCCGAAAGCAAACTAATAAAAGAAAACCCTAAAAACATCCCCCATCACCCCCCACCCCCACCCCCACCCCCACCCCCAAAAAAACCAACAACCAACCCACAACCAAAACAAACAAACAAACAAAAGAGAAAGAAAACCAAACCAACAAAGGAAGAAAAAAAGAGAAAAAGAAACAACAACAACAACAAACAAACCAAGAAGAATAACAACCAAACTTAATAAGTCACAAAGATAAACATCTACACATATAAGAGAGAGAGAGAGAGAGAGAGAGAGAGAGAGAGAGAGAGAGAGAGAGAGAGAGAGAGACAGACAGACAGACAGACAGACAGACAGACAGACAGACAAACAGAGACAGAGTGAGACAGAGAGAGACAGAGAGAGAGACAGAGACAGAGAGAGATTAAATCCCTAGAGATCTCCAAGACTAACCAATGGTGAGATTTTTGCGTATGGGACCGTTTCTCTCCCCCCCATCCCCCACCCCTCCCTCCATCCACCCACACTACCATTTAGGTAGTTCTTGTTAATCATACCTGGGTCTTCTTTGTAGCTTTTAAAAACACTTTACACACACACACAGATCTCCACAGCTCACCAATGGTGAGATGTTTGCCCCCCCCCCCCCCCCCCTTACCATCCTACCATATAGTTAGCCCTTGTTAATCAAACGTGGTTCCTGTTTGTAGCTTTTAAAAGCTTTTACTCACACACACACACACACACACACACTTACAGAGAAGAGAGAGGGAGACAGACAGACAGACAGACAAGCGGACAGACAGACAAGCAGACAGACAGACATACAGACAGACAGTGTATCAGTGTCTGTTCTGAAGGGGGGAAAAAAGAAAAGAGTTCCCTGCATCAAGTGGCCAAACAGATCATGGCGCCAGCCTTTCTCACTGTCTTGTCTTGTACAAACAGCAGAAACTGACAGTGCAACCACTTAAAGCTCCTCCTCGTCCCTCCCTCCCTCCCTCTCTCTGTCCCCTCCCCTCCCCTGTAGCCCCTCCCTCCCTCCCCTTGTGTCCCCTTTGCTACCTCCATCGCCAGGGGAGGACTACTCCTCTTAGTTGTTGAGTTAAGCCTTTAGTGCTTGTTGATATCGTTTTTGGGGCAAGGTATGTAGTTAGGCGAAAAGAGAGGGTAGTTGTTTTTGTGTAATTTTTTAAAAAAGACGTTAATTGATTTTCTTCACATTTGATTTTAACAAACTTTTTTTTTATAAAGAGAAGAAGTAATAGTTGTCTTAGCCTTTGCGTAAAATAAAAAATCCAAAAATAGTAATTGTTTGTGAATGTGCTGTAATTGAGCTAAAAGTGTTATTAGTTTTAATGACGGCAACAGGATGACGTCACAGCCAAGGTGTTGAAGGGATACTTGTCAGGATGTTCACAACACTTTTCGCCACCCGTTGAGTGGTAATGACTCGATGTCTCACCTCTTGGCATGGCAAATCTGCCACAGCCAGATGGCGGGTGTGATGCACAGGCAAGCTGCTCACTAACTTTCGTGCACGATAAAGAACCCCCGCCAACAAAAGAGTTGTCCGTGGCAAAATTCTGCTAAAAAAATCCACTCTACTAGGAAATCAAATACATAATTATGCAGACAGGAAAAAAAGTTGGTGGCGCTGCTCTTGTGGCGACGCTCTCTCCCTGGGCGGGTAGAGCAGCCCGAATTTCACGCAGAGAAATCTGTCGTGACTTACAGTGGTATACAAATACAAATTTACAAATACCTATAGGTGGAGACGATAATTATGACATCACGGCTCCTATGTTGTTGAGAAAAAAAAGGGAGAATGTACGTGTTGATTACACCCTCCCTTACACACACACACACACACACACACACACACACACATACACACACGCACACACACATACCACCACCACCACCACCGCCGCCACCACCACCATCACCACCACCGCCACCACCGCCACCACCACCACCACCACCGCCACCACCACCGCCACCACCACCACCGCCGCCGCCGCTACCACCACCACCACCACTGCCCTTATTGACCATGGAACGACTTACATTTAGACGGAATTCATTGGTGGCATACAATCGTTGAAAATGTCCTAATCTATCTATCTATCTATCTATCTATCTATCTATCTGTCTATCTGTCTATCTATCTATCTATCTATCTATCTATCTATCTATCTATCTATCTTTCTGTCTGTCTGTCTGTCTGTCTGTATCTATCTGTCTGTCTGTCTGTCTATCGATCTATCGATCTAGTGGTCTATCTATCTACCTGCATACCTACATACCTACCTACCTATATACATACATAATCCTGGTAGATATATAATATCTGAAAGTAAGGGGTAGAATAGAAAATTGGCTTTCACTGCAATGCATAATCATCTTCCTGTGCAACAAGCAATAAAACAAAGGTTTGGGCCCAGTCCTGAACCTAACTGTGAGTTGTAGCCTGTAGACTCCCCACTTGTGGCAGTGAAGCCAGATACTGTTGTTGTCCGCCCATTTCCCTTTAGGGCTTTTACCAACCATCTCTATTGGTTTTCATTTCAGCAAAGCATACAAAATAACTTTTTAAAAAAGAGAGAAAAAAAGGGAAAATGTTCTTCTGTGTTGGTGATGGCTGTGCGCTGTCATAGACCTTCCCTCTCTTTTTTTTTAACCAACAAAAAGTATTTAAAAAAGTGGTGTAGCCACAAAGCCATATTTAAATCAGAATAGGTCTAGGGTGTCAGAAGGTTTATTGATTTGTGCTTGATCACTCTAGGACAATAAAGGAGGGAGGGGAGGGAGAGACAAGGAGCCGTCAAGAGGGCTGTTGAAAAGACGTATTCCTCTGTACACAAGCTGGCATAATGATGGCTAATGCTGGAGAGAGCTCCCAAAATGTATGTGCATACATTCTTCCCCAATGACTAAAGCACAGACCCTACTACTTCCCTCTTCCAGTGAGCCCCTTTGTCCCACTCGCCACGCACATAGTAGATGTGTGTATGCCTAAACATGCACAGAGAGAAGAGAGAGAGAGAGAGAGAGAGAGAGAGAGAGAGAGAGAGAGAGAGAGAGAGAGAAGCAATGCTTTTAAAAAAAATTTGATTATTGGTTGTTGTAATCATTAGTTAAAATTAATGTTATCGATGAAGTTGTTTTCACTCTAAGGCAGATGGTTTGATGATAAAAAAAAAAGCAAATGCATTGATTTTTCAGTGTGCCATCTGGAAGCTAAAGAAAACTTGACTAGACACACTTTGCTCCGCTTTTAGTCTGTCCCCTTAGTTTTTGTGCCCCTGAGTTCCAATCCAGTGACCGACCCATGATTATGGAAACAAGAACTTTGAATACATGACCCTTTATGTTTTCTGTTCATGTTTTATTTCCTACATCTCTGTACCAAATCCAATTATATCTAAAAAGTTGGGTTTTCAAAAATTCTCAAACTTGTTTGTTTATATGTCTGTCTTGTGGTTAGCTAGTTCTTTTGTCATCATTTACCTTTTCATGTCTTAATTATCTGGATGGATTGAACAGCACTGCATTCTGGAATTTTTTTCCAAACGTTTGCTCAATATGTCTTTTGGAGAAATCGTCAATTCTTTCATTATCTGTACATGTTAATGCTGTTATTATTCTGTTCGGTCATTTTCCCCGTGTTCTTCTTTTGGTCAGTGTATTGATCATCACGTCGCCATAAGAATACTGTTGTTGTACTTGAGCACAACATAAGCAACTTCTTTTTTGCTGCTCTGCTGATTACGTTCATCATGTTATGCTTGTTCCAGACTTATTTATTTTTAGTTATTCTTGTATGTTTATTTTATTTATTCTTTTATATCAAGGATAATGGAATAAGCGGTCATGTGCTTTTTTACATCCATTCCCCGTGTGTATGCGGTTTTGTAAATTCTGTCATCTGTTCCCATCGGCACACAATGGCCTACTCTTCCGAAAAGCGGAACAGGATTTAACGTGTGCGCAAGATGTTCTGCGTACGTTCGCACACGGGGCCTCGGTTTATAGTCTCATCCGAAGGACTTTTGGAGAGAGTGGAGTCTGGACTGATGTTAACTCCAGGGGAAAATACCCCCTTGAACGGGAATCGAACCCGGGTCGTCAGATTGCTAGCGCAATGTTCTGACCACTAGGCTATCCCGTTCCCCCTTATTAATGAATAAAGCTCATTTCATTCAAACTTACAACTAAAGCACCAACAAACGGCACGCCAACCACATCGCCTATCCCTCCAAACGAGCAAGAAGGAGAGAGGACAAACAGACTCATATCTAATCTGGATTTATGAAAAGAACGAGAACTGTTCATAGGTAAACGCAATAATGTACTAACTACTCAAGGGGGTTAAAAGGAAGTGTTAGTTAAGGTTAACTCACTAAGTTGGCGTGCTTGCTTAAGACTTGAAAATTAATGCAGCCACTGGATCAAAGCGACAAAAGGGATATTTTTAGCATTTTGGTTTCCCTAACAATTAACAAACAAATAAAGCATGAGTATTAAGATCCCCCCTCCACACACACACACACACACACACACACACACACTATGTGTGCTTAAGCGTAAGGGGTAAGAATTAAAAGCAGGTAAATGGTTTGACATGTTCAAGAGGTGAGTCATCAGTGAATCAGGATTATTGAAGAAGTCAACAATATAATACACATGTAGACAGGAAATTTGGTTTAAATGGGTGGCGCTGCTCCTCTGGCGACGCGTTCTTCCCATGAAGAGCAGCTTGAATTTCATGCAGAGAAATCTGCTTGACTAGAAGTAGCATATTCCTTCTTTTTCGAAGGCTCACACAGAAGGTGGTGGTGTTTGTCATAATTTTGAGGAAAATGCGTTGCGCTGCCGTTAAGCCCCTGACAAGTCAAACCCGGCACATACGACTTCAGCATTGCAGAGAATTGTTATCTTTAAAGTCTTCCTGGAAAAAAAAGTAGGAGAATGGACCAAGAAGGCAGAAAATATAGACAAGAAGGAGAAGAGAGGAAGAAAAGGAACAAGGCAGAAACAGAGAGGGATAGAAAAGGTGGAATTCTTAGCATGGAATTTTCAGAAAGTGGGGATGCTATTTTTAAAAAAATCCTTTTATTCGAGGATAATGGAATAAGCACTCACGTGCTTTTTTTTTACATCCAGTCCCCGTGAGTATGCAGTTTCGTAAACTTTGTCATATGTTCCCACCGGCCCACAATGGCGTACTCTTCCGCAAAGTGGAACGTGATTTAACGTGTGCGAAAGATGTTCTGCATGCATTTGCACACGGGACCTCGGTTTATAGTCTCATCCGAAGGACTTTTAGGGGGAGGGGGAAGGGAGTCGGCACTGACGTTAACTCAGAGGAAAATCCTCTTGATCGAGATTGGAACCCGGGTCAGCAAATCACGAGCGCATCACTCTAACTACTGGGCTATCCCGTCCCCCCTATTCATATTGACAGGCCCCCCGGCATCCCCGCGTGGGACAATACAATACAATACAATACAATACAATACAATACAATACAATACAATACAATACAATACAATATAATACATGCAATACGATACGATACAATGCAATATTATGGGACTTGACTATGCTGGCTTGTACAGCACATCAAAGATCTATTGAAGGTTTTAGTCTCCACAACAAGTGATAAACAGCAGCTCGAGTAACAGGGGGTTATTTATTACGTTTTAATATTTGATGATATATGAAGTTTGGTGAAAATCGCCCCCCCCCCCCATCCCCTCCCTTTCCCCTATCGCCCCATGTTAATGTGACAACAGCGTTTACACTCCCCCCTCCCCAGTGTTAGAATTTGTCCTGTCGGCTAGATACAGTTTGTTTTCCAATCCTTCTTAATTAGTCAGGCAGTTAGTCCATCTGTCTGTCTGTTTCTGCTTTTCTGTCTGCCACTGTAACTCTCTACCTTCTCTGGTGGTCACATACACACAGTGTATGTCCACACAGCGAGTAATGGTATCGGCCACATTAAGTGGTGTGTGTTTATGTATGTATGTATGTATGTATGTATGTATGTAAGCGTGTGTGTGTGTGTGGTGTCAAGTCGTGTCAAGGCAAGTCAAGTCAAAGTAATCTTTATTGAGGGTAAAAGATTAAGTTTATACAACTTTTTTTTTATCCTGCCCTCACAAAAAAAAATCGTTTAAGAGTGTGTGTGTGTGTGTGTGTGTGTGTGTGTGTGCGCGCACGCACGGGCGTGTAGCCAAGAAAAAACACACGATAATAACAAGATTGAAAACAACAATAAACACAATGGCAGCACAGCTACATCCACGAATCCACTCTTTTTCCACCTACCCCCATACCTCTCCAAAACAATACACACACAAAAAACCCACAAGAGAAAAATCAAACCCAACCCAAAGTCCTTAACAGTGACCACATGCTTTTAGCACAAAACTGTTAATCATAAAATCGAATTCTTCATGACGACAGTACAAGAGGAAAGGAGGGGGGGAAGGAGTGGTAGTGGTAGCGGGTGAAGTCTCTCAGCGGAAGAGGAAATGTAGTCTCTTGCATCGACTAAGTAGCGGTCCAGTGTCCCACGATATTTCCTCGACCTTGTCCTCGCACAGCTGAAAGCCCTGCTGCCTGATTGCCTCGGCCTTTTCTTGTTGTGCCTGTTCTCCTGCACCCAGTCGACATTGTCTTTTTCCCCCAGGCAACTAGCTCGTGTGGGGGGCAATTGGCGATGTAGTTTGTTTGGAGATGTGGTATTATTATCAAGACTGCCGGAGTGAGATTCTGCATTGCGAAGATCTTTAGATCGCTGATCAGGTGGAAAGTCTTCATTGATAAAGGGCCATCTGGTTGTAAGATAAGCGTTTGTTGAAAGCTCGCACGAGAAAGGGTACCCAGTGCCTTAAGGTTAGGATTCGGTGGAAACTCTGCACGGGATAGGCACAGGCTGTTTTTAGGGACCAGCTTTTGTTGGACGGGCCTTGACATGGTATAGCTTGCAGGCAAAAGATGAAGATGGACGGACTTGTTTGGAAGAAACTGTCGACTGTAGCTGTCGTCTTTCATTTTCCTTCAATGATCATCTGGGTCAAGGGACTGTTGATGATGATGTTGCTGCTGCTGCTGCTGCTGATTATGATGATGAAGATTATGATGCCGATGATGAAGATTATGATGCTGATGATGATGACGACTATGATTATGATGATGATGAAGATTATGCTGATGATTATGATGAAGATGATGATGATGAAGAAGAAGATGATGATGATGATGAAGAAGATGATAAAGATGAAGATTATGATGATGAAGAAGAAGATTATAATGATGATGATGATGATGATGATGATGATGACGGTGATGATGAAAATGATGATGATGAAGATGAGGATGATGACGATGACTTTTACTTTCGTCTCTCGGCAAGAGATCTGATGTTTACCATTGGTAGGATTTTGTGTGTGTAACCGTTTTCTCAGGATTAAGGTAGCCGCATTCCTACTTGGGGAATATTGTTTAAACAAAGACACCAGTGTGTATGGGTTTTTGGAAATGTAGTCATCCATTCCAACTGACACTCCAACAGCCTGCTCTTCCAAAAGGTGGAACGGGGTTTAACGTGTGCTCCATTTTCTGCGTATGTACACAGGACATCGGTTTCTCGTCCTATCTGGACTTCAGGCAGAGTGGAGTCGATACTGATGTTAACTCTATAGAAAAATCCTGCGTGTGTGCGTGTGTGCGCTCGCGTGCGTGCGCGCGCGTGTGTATGTGTGGGTGCACGCGTATGTGTATGTGTGTAAGCGTTTCGATTTATTTGTTTGTTTTTACAGGATTCAGCGCTATATAAATTCCATATATTATTATTATTATTATTATTATTATTAGTAGTAGTAGTAGTAGTAGTAGTAGTAGTAGTAGTAGTAGAAGAAGTAGTATCATTATTATTATTATTATTATTATGTATGCCTGTATGCGTGTGTATGCGCGTGCGCGCGAGTGTATGTGTGTGAGAGAGTATGTATGCCTGTATGAACGTGTAAGTCTATGTATCTATATACTTATGCAGCCTTAGTCAACGCTGCACGGTGTAGGCATAATCTCCTTGTCCCGAAGTGGACAGGAGTGTCCACTGTGTCCGAGTGTCCACTTGCCAGTGTCAAACCTCGAGAGAGACACCGCCCTGGACACTTTGTCCAGCAAGGATACTCTTGTACTCTTCCACAGTCCATCAGTCCACTGTCCCTTCTTAATGCAGTGGTGTATGTTTAACCCCACAGTTTCCAATCCAACCCTTAAACTATACTCCCTGACACATACACGCGCAAGCATGCTCGCACACAAGCACACGCAGAAATATATATGTATCTATCTATGTATCTATCTATGTATCTATCTATGTATCTATGTATCTATCTATGTATCTATCTAGCTAGCTAGCTAGCTATGTATGTATGTATGTATGTATCTCTCTCTCTCTGTCTGTCTAGTCTAGTCTAGTCTAGTCTAGTCTAGTCTAGTCTAGTCTAATCTAATCTAATCTAATCTAATCTATCTATCTATCTATCTATCTATCTATCTATCTATCTATCTATCTATCTATCTATCTATCTATCTATCTATCTATCTATCTATTATTTTTCTCTCTCTCTCTCTCGATACACACACACACACACACACACACACACACACATCACACACACACACACACACACACACACACAGGAAGCACAGACCTGTTAATTGTCCTTAACCTAGCAGGTAATTGTTGCCATGCGCAACTGGCCTCAACCAGTATTGCATTGAATTGTATTGTATTGCATTGTATTGTATTGTATGAGATTGTATTTGGTTGTAGTGTTGTTTTGAGCTGTATTGATTTGCATTGATTTATTATTGTACTGGACTGTCTTGTATTGGGTTGGATTGTGCTGTATCATAGTTATCTTGTCCATTACATGAAAACTGGTTACTTTGTCCATTACAAGAAAAAAAACCACTTTGTCCATTGCAGGAAATATGAACACTTTGTTCATTACAAGAAAACTTGTCACTTTTGTTCATTACAGGACAAATGGTTACTTTTTCCGTTACAGGAAAACTGGTACCTTTGTTCATGACAGGAAAGGTGCTTACTTTGTCCATTTCAGAAAAAAACCTGGTTACTTTGTCCATTATAGATAAAATGGACACTTTGTCCATAGGAGAAAAAGTTATCACTTTGTCCATTACAGGGAACATTGACACTTTGTCCATTACAGGAAAACTTGACATTTCGTCAATTACAGGAAAACTTGACACTTTGTCCATTTTAGGAAAACTGGTCACTTTGTCCATTACAGGAAAAATGAACACTTTGTCCATTAAAGGAAAAATGAACACTTTATCTTTTACAGGAAAACTGGTCACTTTGTCCATTATAGGAAAGATGCTCACTTTGTCCATTATAGGAAAGATGCTCACTTTGTCCATTATAGGAAAGATGCTCACTTTGTCCATTATAGGAAAGATGCTCACTTTGTCCATTATAGGAAAGATGCTCACTTTGTCCATTATAGGAAAGATGCTCACTTTGTCCATTATAGGAAAGATGCTCACTTTGTCCATTATAGGAAAAATGGACCCTTGGTCCTTTTCAGGAAAAATGGACCCTTTGTCCTTCACAAGAAAATCGATCACTTTGTCCATTACACTGTCCGTTGTAGGAAAACTAGTCACTTTGTCTCCTTTCTCTCTAGGACACCTATACCCTTCTTTCACAACCACTGGCATTCAGTGTATAGTAAGTTCTTAGCCAACATTGCAAAGTAAGTGTGTCCTAACCTTCTCACAACCCCGCCCCCCCCCCCTCCACTTCCTTCCATTTCACTGCCACCATCTCCACCACCACCACCACCACCACCGCTACCATGACCCACCCATCCACCCCCACCCCCACCATCATCACCACCACCACCACCATGACCCTACCCATCCACCACCACCACTACTACCACCATGACCATCACTACCACCGTGAATCACCACCATCCCCATGACCTACCCACTACCACCACTACCACCCATACACCACCACCACCACCATGACCTACCCATCCCACCACCAACACCACCATCATAACTCCCTAACCACCACCACAACCACCACCAACACTAAGCGGTGGGTACCTGACACCCAAGCTAACAGGTCAATTTGAAAAAAAAGGGGAAAAAAGGTAAGACTGTTGAGAAGAATGGCAACAGAGCTAAGGTGAGGTAAGGTTTGGGGGAGAGCGAGAGAGCGAGAGAGAGAGCGAGAGAGAGAGCGAGAGAGAGAGTGAGAGAGAGAGAGCGAGAGAGAGAGAGAGAGAGAGAGAGAGCGAGAGAGAGAGAGAGAGAGAGAGAGAGAGTCTACACTTGGCATTGCCAGACGTTACTTAAGACGAAAGCTAACAATCTGTGAAAGCGGTGCTGGGACACTTTGTAATGCAATATACTCAAGGGAAGAGAAGAGAAGAGAAGAGAGAGAGAGAGAGAGAGAAGAGAGAGAGAGAGAGAGAGAGAGAGAGAGAGAGAGAGAGAGAGAGAGAGAGAGAGAGAGAGAGACAGACAGACAGACAGACAGACAGACAGACAGACAGACAGAAGATAGACACACACACAGTTTTAAAAGTGTTTCAGACCCAAAGTTTGTTCACTAAAGAGAGACAGAGAGAGAGAGAGAAATGCAGGCACAGAGAGAGAGAGGGGGGGGGGGGGGGGCAGACAGGCAGAGAGAGACAGAGAGAGAGCGAGAGGGAGAGAGAGCGAGCGAGAGAGAGAGAGGGAGCGAGAGAGAGGGGGAGCGAGAGAGAGAGCGAGAGAGGGAGAGTTTTAAAAGTGTTTCAGACCCAAAGTTTGTTTACGAGAGAGAGAGAGAGAGAGAGAGAAGAGAGAGAGAGAGAGAGAGAGAGAGAGAGAGAGAGAGAGAGAGAGAGAGAGAGAGAGAGAGAGAGAGAGGAAGGGGGGATGGTTGAAGGAAGGGGGGGTAGGCAAGCACCGGAGATAGATTTAAAAGTGTTTCAGACTGAAAGTGTGTTGACCAGCTAAAGAACTACATTAGCCTGAGTGTCAGGGTTAGCTGTGCTTTAGAGAGGGTGAGGAGAGAAGGGGGAGAGAAGGGACATGAGGAGGAGGAGGAGGAGGAGGAGGAAAGAGAGAACTCTGAACTCTGAAATGGTTTACTTGCACGTCGGGCTTAGGCCACAATACAAAAAAGAAAGGAAAATTGGAAAATATCTGATAATTATAACAGCACCTTATCTATATTCTACAATCACTGGTTAACTTAAACCCGTAAACATCTCATACCCACTACAGTTCTCACATTTTCAGGATGGAGAGAGGAGAGATAGAGAATGAGAGAGAGAGGATTATTTAATCATATAAATTTCAAATCAAATTAGCTGTGCTTTTTAAGGAATCAATTTGTTTTTTTTAAACAATGACTCTCTTAACTGAAATCATTTATATAAATTTAACGCTACCACTTACGACATGATCACGTTTTATCATCAATAAGCTAAATCAATCCAAACGTGCATACTATTTCTGATGAATCAATTCACATTTAAGTTCATTCTCTCACCTATCCCGTAGTCCTGTGGACCGTGGGGGCACCACTGAAGATTTTTCAACCAGCTTCCTCCACTCCCCGTGGTCCTCTGCTTTCCGTAGCAAATCGTTCCTCTCAAGGCCAGTCCACTCTCTGATGTTGTCTTCCCATCGTTTCCTCTGTCTGCCTCTTCTTCGTCTCCCTCCTTGTACTGTTCCCTGTAGGACAGTCTTGGCCAGTCCACATGTTCCTGTGACGTGCCCATACCACTTTAGTTTGCGTTTTTTCACTGAAGTCAGAAGTAAAAACAAAATCGATTGTATCGTCAATGGTTTCTTTCCACTATGGACTTGGAACAATTCTTCTGGACCGTTTTGTTTTAAACTGATGTTTGTATCTTGATTACAAATGCACTCATCTGAATCTAGCTGAATTCGACCTTACATTCTGCCAGTCGATTAAGCACATATTTCTGTACCAAAATGTGCAGAGCTATAAACTCTATGAACATCGATTCTTTTGCCGGGTTATGTGTGTGTGTGTGTGTGTGTGTGTGTGTGTGTGTGTGTGTGCGCGCGCGCGCGCGCGTGTGTTTGGGGGGTATAGCCTAGTTGTTAGGGGACTGTACCTAAAATGTAAGGGTCAGGGATCAAGACACCTGTATAAGGGTTTATAGTCTCATCCGAAGGACTTTTCGGGGGAGTGGAGTCTGTACTAATGTTAACTCCAGGAGAAAATATTCCCTTGAACGGGATTCGAACCCGGGTCAGCAGATCTAACGCAATGCGCGCAATACTCTAACCGTCCTGGCTATCCCGTTCCCCAGAGTGTGTGTGTGTGTGTGTGTTCTTCTGTCTGTCTGTCTGTCTGTCTGTCTCTCACTCTCTCTCTCTCTCTCTCTCTCTCTCTCTCTCTCTCTCTCTCTCTCTCTCTCTCTCTCTCTCTCTCCAGAATGTGCTTTTCTGAGTGTTCGGCTATGGTTCTTAGTTTGTCTCTACTTCTCAGTGTCGCTTTCTCGAAGAAGAAGAAAAAAGAAGCATTGAGCTTGGATAAGTGCAAGCACTAAAGCACACACGTACACATCAACGTGTGAATGAGTGGGAGGAAAAGGCAGAACAAATGGTAAAGGAAGAGAGAGAGAGAGAGAGAGAGAGAGAGAGAGAGAGAGAGAGAGAGAGACAGAGAGAGAGAGAGAGAGAGACAGAGAGAGGAGAGAGAGAGAGAGAGAGAGAGAGAGAGAGAGAGAGAGAGAGAGAGAGAGAGAGAGAGAGAGAGAGCAGAAACCTGAGAAGAGAATACGAATGCAAATGCACAAATTTTTTTATTAAAGGTAAATGGATTTTATAACCTGACGGCTTCTTGACACTATGCCCTCAACCAACCCCCCCCCCCCATTACTCCCCTCCCCCCATCCACCCCCGGCCCCCACCCCCTCCCACCAAATAATCACAAAATAAATCTTCACTACAAAAAACCCCCAATGACACAGCTAACTTCAATATCCATATAGACAAAGGTGAAATAATAAGAACTCACGCTGGCACTCGTTTCAAACCACTCCCTGTAGGGGGAGGGGGATGGGGGGTGGGGGGCTATCAGTATAAATAGTATCCCCACATTCTGCAAATTCTAGTCTTCATAATATACACCAGTTGTGAAAAGACTTTAAAACAAAACATACAGACAGACTGGAAATTCTGTGCTAGAAATTTCCTCTTTTCTTATCACTCTCTTCGTTTATATATGCCTTGTTCCTTTTTCTTCCTGTCACCCCCCTTCTTGTCTATTTCTTCAGCCTTCTTGGTCCATACTCCTGCCTTTTTCTTCCATTAAAAATATTTTTAAAATAACGATTCTCTCTTATGCCGAAGTAGGATACGCTGGGCCTGACTTGTCAGGCGCTTAACGGCAGCGTGACGCATTTTCGCGCATATAACAGACAACAATAGTTGCTGTCTGATCGTTCGATGAAAAGGAAAGAAGAAAACCTCTCTAAGCGATCTAAAAACAGTCTCACGAAACTCTTGCAACATCTCTCATATTATTATCATTTAACTTTTTGAAATTTTTATTTATTTCATTATTTTATATCGAGAATGATGGAATAAGCACTCATGTGACTTTTTTACATCCAGTGCCCGTGTGTATGCATTTTTGTAAATTTTGTCACCCATTCCCACCGACACACAATGACCTACTCTTCCGAAAAGCGGGACAGGATTTAACGTGTGCGCAAGATGTTCTGCTGTAGTTCGCACACAGGACCTCGGTTTATAGTCTCATCCGAAGGACTTTTGGGGAGAGTGGAGTCTTCTGCACTGATGTTAACTCCAGGGAGAGAAAAAAAATCGCCTTGAACGGGATTCGAACCCGGGGTCGTCAAATTGCGAGCACAATGTTCTAACCACTAGGCTATCTCTGTCCTCCCGTCCTATTATCAGCCGAAGTTTATGGCGGGACAACTGACTGACTGACTGACTGACTGCACGCACCTACATATATATAGTATTATATATTATTCCATAGTAGCAGAGCAAGCGTTGTTTCGGATAGCAGAAAAAAGAAAGTAAAAAGTTTAAGAGGGAAAAAGAAAGGGGGAAAAGCCGGAGTGGAACAGCCGGTTTAGATGCCAATCAGCCCCCGTCGACAAATACTCTTAGGCGACAGGCAATAGGCTTAAAGTTAAACAGGCGTGGATATGCAACCTCGTGAAAAGTGGTCATAAAAGTGCCTGCCTGCCTACCTGCCTTGCCTGCCTACCTGCCTGCCCTCTCACTACTCTACCCTTGTCTTCTATTCCTTGTCCTTTACTTCTTTTTTTTGGTTTTGTACAGGAGCTCAGCGATGGTAACAAGACAGACAGACAGACAGACAGACCTTTCGTCACTATGATGAACCCTCCTGCTGTTTTTTTTTGGAAGGGGGTGGGGGGTCGTTTCTTTTTGGGGTTTTTTGGCTTATGCACTGACAGACAGATACAGACCTTTCGTCGCTATGATGAACTCTCCTGCTTTTTCTTATTTTTTGTTTCGTTTTTTTTGGCTTATGCTGACTCTATGTGTCTGTCTGTCTGTCTCTTTCTCTCTCTCTTTCTCTTGTTGTTTTTTTTGTGTGTTTTTGCCCCGAGGGCTGGTTGTGAATAAAGCATGTTTGCTTATGCCATAACCCTCTTAAGATAAAATTTATTCAGTTCAATCAATTAGTTGCTATATGCACAGGAAAATACAGATAGACAGACGAACTCTATGTGTCTGTCTGTCTGTCTCTTTTTCTTTCTCTTGTTGTTCTTTTTGTGTGTGTTTTTGCCCTGAGGGCTGGTTGTGAATAAAGCAAATTTGCTTATGCCATAACCCTCTTAAAATAAAATTTATTCAGTTCAATTCAATTAGTTGCTATATGCACAGACAGATACAGACAGATAGACGGACGGACTCTATGTGTCTGTCTGTCTGTCTGTCTCTCTCACTTATTTTTTATTTATTTATTTATTCTTTTATATTTATTCTTTTATATCGAGGATAATGGAATAAGCACTCGTGTGCTTTTTTTTTACATCCAGTCCCCGTGTGTATGCGGTTTTGTAAAATTTGCCATCTGTTCCCACCGGAACACAATGGCCTACTCTTTCGAAAAGCGGAACAGGATTTAACGAGTGCGCAAGATGTTCTGCGAGCGTTCGCACACGGGGCCTCGGTTTATAGTCTCTCTCTCTCTCTGTGTCTCTGGGATGACAATACAAAGGTCAGACAGACTACGGCACACAAAGGACAGTGACAGAGGAATCTGATGAATAGCTCTGTGTTCCCCAACACACAATGACTCCTATGGCTTCTTGGGGAGATACACAAAGATCAACAGGAAGAATAAGGATAAAGTTGATTGTAATTATCGTCATCGTTTGTCGTCATACCATCATCGTCGTTATTATCGTTATCATCATCGTTGCAGTCATGATCGTATTAGTCGTCGTCATCATCTTCGTCGTTGTCTTCATCGTCGCCGTCATCATAGGTCGTCGTCACCATCATCATCATCATCATCATCATCATCATCGTCGTCGTCGTCGTCGTCGTCGTGGTGTTCATTTTCTTCTTTGTCTTCTTCTTTTCCTCTTCTTCTTCTTCTTCTTCTTCTTCTTCTTCTTCTTCTTCTTCTTCTTCTTCTTCTTCTTCTTCTTTGTCTTCGTCTTCGTCTTCTTCTTCTTCTCAGTCATCGTCGTCGTCGTCGTCCTCCTCCTCCTCTTCCTCCTCCTCCTCCTCTCTCCTCCTCCTCCTCCTCCTCCTCCTCCTCATCATCATCATGTTCTTGATAACGTTTGAAGGGATACATGACTGTCGTATACCCACTGCATTCTGTATACCACCATTTTTGTGTATTGTGGCCGAAAGCCGATGTACAGCACAAGTCTGAACTCCCTCCCTCTCTCTCTCTCCCTCTCTCTGTCTCTCTCTCTCTCCTCCCTCCTCTCTCTCTCTCTCTCTCTCTCTCTCTCTCTCTCTCTCTCTCTCTCTCTCCCTCCTCTCTCTCTCTCTCTGTCTCTCTCTGTGTATGCATGCATGCATGTATGCATATCTGCAGTGTCAGCTAATCTTCTCCCCCCACCCACCCCCACCTCCACCCCCACCCCTAACCCCCTACCCGTAAGGTCAAAGTAGCGGGTCAGCTCTGGTTGGTTCCAGACACACTGATAGATAGACAGACAGACAGACAGACAGACAGATAGATAGATAGATGGATAGATAGAGAGACATCTGGTAAATCTACTCTGGTGACGTGAGAGCGAAAGTGCTGGTTGTAAACAATCGTCTCCTGGGACAAAAGGCCAGAAGATTAGTTAGGGTAGGTTTTTTAAAACAGTTCTACGGAGCCGATCAGAATACACACATAGCTGTGAACGACAGAAAACAAGCAGCCGTATACTAGTGTTGCGACGTGACAAGGAGCTGAAAGCTTCCTTTGTGCTTAAATTTGAAGGAAAACGTTATTTAGTATGACGACTGGTGGATAGGATAGTTGTTATCTTTATGCTAATGTTCAGCAATGTGAACAGTGTAACTATCTATACAGTGGACGGGATAGCTCAGTGGTCAGAGCACTCGCTTTCCCCCAGCTAAGGTTAAGCAGCATCGAGCGTAGTTACCACTTGCATGGGTGACCGTTTGCGGGCCTTGGCTTCAGTACAGTACCCCCAAGTTCACCCAGCTGTAAATGGGTACCTGCCCTCTTTAGGGTTAGGGAAGGTAAAGCAGCAATGGAGAGGATATGGGCGCCGCCCTCAATATGCTGGCCCCTGGAGAAGTGAGGTCTCTGACGCCTCACTCCTCTACATTATAGGTGATGGGACACCTTTACCTTACTTTACCTTTTATACAGGGGATTCTATAACTCAGCACACAGAGAGACAATGACGATGACAAAGGTTTATGGTGATAAGCAAGATGCCCATTCACAAGGGAACAGTGGGAGGGGTGCTGGACACAAAACACATGATGTCATATACTGAGAACTTCATTCATTACAGCCCAGAGAAAAAGAGAGAGAGAGAGAGAGAGAGAGAGAGGAAGGATAAATCCTAGGGCATTGCCTAGAGCTCCCACCCACGATAGCAGCGATGGAGACAGTTGAGTGAAAAGGAGAACTAAGAAAACAGGAATAAAGAAGCAAGCAAACATAGGGAAAACATACCAAACAAAAGGCTCACCCAGAAAGAAAGAAAAACAAACAAACAAACAAATAAAACATTAACCCGATCAGCCCTAAAACCGCAGAGAGACTAAGTGTCGTTATATAGGAGTATTAAACATTTCAAACTTCATGTGTTGCATGCAAGACTATTCTAGAAGCAAAAGAAGAACTTTTGTATTTTGGGGTAGTTTAAGTTACTCAATACAAAGCTTATATTTTTGATAGTTTAAATCACTTAATAGCAAAGCTTATATTTTTGGGTAGTTTAAGTCACTCAGTAATAAAGTTTATATTTTGGGGTAGTTTAAGTCACTTAATAACAAAGCTTATATTATTTTTGGGTAGTTTAAGTCACTTAATAACAAAGCTTATATTATTTTCGGGTAGTTTAAGTCACTTAATAACAAAGCTTATATTATTTTTGGGTAGTTTGACACTTAATAACACAGCTTATATTTTGGGGTAGTTTAAGTCACTCAGTGCAAATCTTATACTTTTGGTAGTTTATGTCACTCAGTAATAAAGTTTATATTTTGGGGTAGTTTATGTCACTCAGTAATAAAGTTTATATTTTTGATAGTTCAAGTCACTCAGTAACAAAGCTATTATTTTTGGGGTAGTTTAAGTCACTCAATACAAAACTTATATTTTTTGATAGTTTAAGTCACTTAATAACAAAGCTTATTATATTTTTGATAGTTTAAGTCACTCAGTGCAAAGTTACATTTTTGAGTAGTTTAATTCACTTAATAACAAAGCTTATTATATTTTGGGGTAGTTTAAGTCAATCAGTAACAAAGCGTATATTTTGGGGTAGTTTAAGTCATTCCCGTGGTCGAGTGGTTTAGGCGGTCAACTCGTGATCCAGAGGTCGCGGGTTCGATCCCTGCTCTCGGTGTTGTGTCCTTGGGAAAGACACTTTACTCCTATTTTCCTCACTCCACCCAGGTGTACAAGTGGGTACCAGCTCTGCTGGGGAAGTATCTGGCGACAGACTAGCGTCCTGTCACAGGGGTGGTGAAAAACCATCAGTTCGCTTAACGCTACAGAAACCGGGATAAGCTCCGGCTCTATGGGCCTTCTGGCTCGAAAGAACATACTTTTTTTTTTAAGTCATTCAGTAAAAAAGCTTATATTTTGGGGTAGTTTGAGTCACTTAATACCAAAGCTTATAATTTATTTTTGGGGTAGTTTAAGTCACTCAGTATCAAAGCTTATATTTTGGGGTAGTTTGAGTCACTCAGTAACAAAGCATATATTTTGGGGTAGTTTAAGTTACTCAGTAAAAAAGCTTATATTTTGAGGTAGTTTGAGTCATTTAATACCAAAGCTTATATTGTTTGGTAGTTTAAGTCACTTAATAACAAAGCTTATATTATTTTGGGGTAGTTTATCACTTAATAACAAACCTTATATTTTGGGGTAGTTTAAGTCACTCAGTGCAAAGCTTATACTTTTGGTAGTTTATGTCACTCAGTAATAAAGTTTATATTTTTGATAGTTCAAGTCACTCAGTAACAAAGCTTATATTTTGGGGTAGTTTAAGTCACTTAATAACAAAGCTTATTATATTTTTGGGTAGTTTGTCCCTTAATAACAAAGCTTATATTTTTGGGTAGTTTAAGTCACTCAGTAACAAAGCTTATATTTTGGGGTACTTTAAGTCACTCAGTAAGAAAGCTATTATTTTTTGGGGTAGTTTAAGTCACTCAGTAGCAAAGCTATTATTTTTTCTAGGGCATACACTGTGTAAAGGCATCAATCATGTACTCAGGGATTGTGGCAGCTAACAAAGGTTATTGCACAGGCTGTGTAGTTTCTAAGGCTTAACTGTGTAAGCGTAGCTCTTGTTCTCTGTGTTTGGATTGTTCAGCTGCTGCATATGTACAAATATTATTTCACCGGCTCTATTGTCTTTCTCTGGGAGATAGCTGTGTGAACAACATATCCTATGTTTGGAGATTTCCACAGCTACACATCTTATTTTCTGTCGCCATTTTAATCCGTTTCTAGCTAGGGCTGTGAACGAACCAGTCTTTCATGTTTGTCTTTTTTCGTCTGAATGCCTCTCCCTCTGTGTTCTTCCTACTTCTGGCCTTTCTTAGTTGTTCTCCAGCCCTCTCTCTTTCTCTCTCTCTCTCTCTCGCTCTCTCCTCTCTCTCTTTCTCTCTCCCCTTCTCTCTCTCTCTCCTCAATTATCTATTGTGCTTCATTTTTCATGTAACGTTCTTTGTATTAAGTTCACATCATGTTTCACGAAGGAGTTTATTTTTAGGGGGGGGGGGTGTTGACGCTATTAGTTTTGCTTTTTAATTTGCACTTTGTATTACAGATAGACACACAGGTACACAGACACACACGACACAGATACACAGACACACACAGACACATAGACACAGACACATTGAGACATACACAGAGACATACACATAGACACAGACACACAGAGACATACACAGAGACATACACATAGACACAGACACATTGAGACATACACAGAGACATACACATAGACACAGACACACAGAGACATACACAGAGACACATACACCACAAATAAGAACAACACAGACACCACAAGAGACATACACAGATACATACACATAGACACAGACACACAGAGACATACACAGAGACATACACATAGACACAGACACATTGAGACATACACAGAGACACACAGAGACAGACACACACATTCACTTTCTCTCTCTCTCTCTCTCTCTCTCTCTCTCTCTCTCTCTCTCTCTCTCTTCACACACACACACAACACACACACACACACACACACACACACACAACACACACACACACACACACACCCCTGTCGCTCTCACTATATTCTCAAATGCTCATCTTTTCTGGAAGGCAGGGAAAAGCATCTAAAAACGTATTATCATAGAAGGACCAACGTCATAAAGTTTCATGCACTGTTCAGGACAACTTTTTTTTAATGTGCTCTTAAATCTGGAAAAAACAACATTATAAAAACCATATTAAGCTTTATTAAGTAGCAATATTGATTTTGATTTTTCAAACTGTTTATGTTTTGCCTATGGATATTTTGTCCGTTGTTGTCGTTGTTTGTTGTTGTTGTTGTCGTTGTTGTTGCTGCTGCTGACGTGTGTGTGTGTGTGTGCGTGTGTGTGTGTGTGTGTGTGTGTGTGTGCGTGCTGAAATGGGTGTGTTTTCCTAGTTTTGGAGGGTGATCTTTCTGTGGCTGTGGCTGTAGTTCAGAAATGATCGCAATCTCGATTGCTTATGGTGATTTGGATAGTTTTGTGTATGCACTTCCATATATCAAAATAGGATTTTTCTGGAATACTGAATTTTTACTCTCTGTCTGTCTGTATGTCTGTCTGTCTGTCTATCTATCTATCTATCTATCTATCTATCTATCTATCTATCTATCTATCTATCTATCTATCTATCTATCTATCTATCTATCTATCCATCTCTATCTATTTATCTATCTATCTATTTGTCTATCCATCCACCCATCCATCTATCCATCTATCTATCTATCTATCTATCTATCTATCTCTATCTATCTATCTATCTATCTATCCATCCTTCATCCTCTATCCATCCATCTAATCTATCTATCTATCTATCTATCTATCTATCTATCTATCTATCTATCTATCTATCTATCTATCTATCTATCTATCTATCTATCTATGTACCTACCTACCTACTTACCTACCTGTCTGTCTGTCTGTCTGCCTGCTTTCCTGCCTGCCTGCCTGTCTGTCTGTGTCCATCTCTCTCTCTCTCTCTCTCTCTCTCTCTCTCTCTCTCTATATATATATATATAAATATATATTATATATATATATATTATCTATCTATCTCTTACTCTCTCTCTCTCTACCTCTCTCTCTCTCTACCTCTCTCTCTCTCTGACTGACTCATTCACTCACACACTCACTCACTCACTCATCCCTGAAGATAATAATTATGATAATGTCTAAAACCTCAATGCGAAAGCTTTTCTATTAGATCGTCATCATACACGGAGACACAGATCATGGTGAGCGAACGGACTAGGTGCCAAAAAAGGAGGGGTAGGCATGTCATAATCAGTCATATCATAATAGTCTTCACAAGACACGGAACACGCCCACTTTCTGTAAGTGTCGGTGCAGAGAAATTGTGCCTCCCCGTCAAAGTTCACCCTGCGGACAAAATTTCGATTAGTTTTGAAGCGTTTTTCTCGAAGTGTTTTTTTTTTCTCTCGTCGGTTTGCTTGAAAAGTTGTTTCGTGTATATTTTGTAAACTCTCTGAGGTTTTGTTGTGGCGCTGCTCTTGTGGCGACATGTTCTTCCCGGGAGGTGGTGGGTGGGGGGGGGGGGAGGGGGGGAGTAGCTCAATTTCTGCAGATGAATGCGTCGTGGTTGAAATACAATGACTGTTACTATAATTCTTTTATTTCAAGGATAATGGAGAAAGTACTCATGTACTGGTTTTGTTTTTACATCCAATCCCCGTTTGTGTGCATGTAGTTAGTAAATGTTGTCATCCGTTCCCACCGGCACACAATGGCCTACTCTTCCGAAAAAGCGGTACGGGTTTTAACGTGTGGGTAAGATACAGGATGTCACGCAACATTCTGTGTCTGTCATCAGTGTTCTTAAAATGTGTACATCATCATCATCATTAGCCATTACACCCAGTGGTGTGTAGGGCAGCAACAAAGCGCTTCCATTCCTGCCTATCCTGGGCCAACCTAGTCACTGATCCCCAAGAGTGCTGCATGGCCTTCATCTCACTTTCTACAGTCCTCCTCCACGTTGCTTTTGGTCTTCCTTTCTTTCTCCTTCCTTCTGGGGTCCAGTGCAATGCTGTTCTTGTGATTGACTGTGGGTCTCTTCGGAGGATGTGCCCAATCCACTTCCACCGTCGTCTGGTGATGATGGTTCCTATGTCTTCTTGCCTGCATCTCCGTAGTAGGTCTTCATTGGAGATCTTGTGTATATAGTCACAAATAAAGCAATATATATATATATACATATATATATATATATATATATAAATATATATATATATATATATATATATATATATATATTTTATATATATATACACATAGCACAACAGGGCCAAATCACAATGACAGCAGTGTGTTCAATAGTGATGAAAGGCTCAGCTGGTGCCTCTGGCAGCTGTGGAACATCAATCAACTAGTCCTCTTACAGCTGTGATGATATCTTTAGCATGCCATCATATTGTTAGTGTCCAAATCTGTCTAAAATAACAATAATGCCAATAATAATAATAATAATAATAATAATAATAATAATAATGATGATAATGATAATGATGGTGATGATTATGATCATGATAATGATGATGATAATAATAATTATCATTATTATTACTATAATAATAATATAAAATAATAATAAGAAGAAGAAAAAAAGAAGAAGAAGAAGAAGGAAGAAGAAGGAAGGATAATAATGATGATTATAACAATAATGGTACTACTACCTACTACTACACTACTACTACTACTACTACTACTACTACTTTACTGAAAATAATAATAATAAAATAAAATAATATATAATAATGAAGAAGAGAATAAGAAGAAGAAGAAGAAGAAGAAGAACAACAACAACAACAACAAAACAACAACAACAACAATGATAATGATAATAATGATGATTAATTCAATAACGATAATGGTGACGATGATGATGATGATGATGATACTGAGATGATGGTGGTGTGGTGGTGTGTGGCGGTGTGTGTAGTGAAGAAGAAGAAAAAGAAGGAGAGGAGAAGAAGAAGAAGAAGAGAAAAAAAGAGAAGAAGAAGAAGAAAAGAGAAGAATATAGAAAAGAAGAAGAAGAAGAAGAAAAGAGAGGAGGAGGAGGAAGGTGGAAGGAGGAGGAGGAGAAGAAGACAAAGACGAGGAGGAAGAAGAGAAGAAGGGGAGGCAGAAAAAAGAAGATGAGAGGGATGAAGATCGAGGAGAGAGAGGAGGAGAAGGAGGAGGAGAAAAAGAAGACAAAGAGGAAGAAGGGAGGAGGAAGATGAAGAAGAAGAAGAAGATGATGATGAGATGATGACGGCTATGATATGAAGATCGAGAGGAGGAGGAGAGGAGGAGGAAGGAAGAAAGAAGACAAAGAAACAAAGAAGGAGAAGACAAAGAAGAAAGACAGAAAAGAAGATGAAGAGGATGATGGTGATGACGGCTATGATGATGATTGATCAAGAAAGGGGGTGGGAAAACAGAAATAACTGGAAGTCTGTGAAGTCACTGCCCTGTCATAAAACAAACTCAACAACATAACAATGCTGTTCGTAATGAAGATAATACGAAAACTTAATAAATAAAAGAACAACATGCAACAACAAATCATTGACGTAACTGTCATTACTGTCTGTGCCTGCTTCCTTGTAATACAGATACATCAGCCACACAGACAGACAAGTCCCTTCCTCCATAGAGAACAAGCACCTACTGCTGCCTTTATTGATCACACTCACCTGTTCATCTGAGGAACGCAAGTAAAAGGTAAAAGTAAAGGTGTCCCATAACCTATATGGTCGTAGAGGAGCCAAGCGTCAGAGACCTCACTTGTTTAAGGGCCAGCATACTGAGGGCGGTGCCCCATCTCCTCTCCCTCGCTGCTTTACCTTCCCTGACCCTACAGAGGGCAGGTACCCATTTACAACAAGAGGAACAATAAACAATAAATGAGTTGAATGAACAGTGATGAACACACCTGTAGACTTATTCTCTGTATATAACAGCTGTATAACCATTCTCTTTCAAGAACTTTGTAGTCCTCTGTGTTTCCTCTAGATTTGCCCTCCTATTTATTAACCCAATCCAGTCGTGTTGTTTATTTATAGCCCCACTGAATCATCTTGTTAGTGTTTGTGATATGGTAGAAAATGTTTAAATCCTTAACTCAGTTCTTAATAAAAGATAGGTTCCAACCTTGTGAACATTTGCTAAATCATACAAAGTAGTACTACAGAGAACAGCACAAGGAGGGAGACGAAGAGGCAGACAGAGAAAACGATGGGAAGACAACATCAGAGAGTGAACTGGCCTTGAGTGGAACGATTTGCTATGGAAAGCAGAGAACCGCGGGAAGTGGAGGAGGCTGGTTGCAAAATCTTCAGTGGTTCCCCCACGAGCCACGGGACTACGGGATAGGTGAAGGTGAAGGAAGGATAAAGTAGTGAAATAGTTACTTCATTTTTAAAATGCCTACAGTGCCTAGTGGTTAGAACATTGCGCTGGCACTCTGATGACCCAGGTTCCATTCCCGTTCAAGGGGATATTTTCACCTGGAGTGAACATCAGTACAGACTCCACTTCTCCCAAAAGTCCTTCAGATGAGACTATAAACGGAGGTGTTGTGTGGGGAACATCTTGCGCATACGTCAAAACCCGTTCCGCTTGTCATAAGAGTAGGCCATTGTGTGCCGGTGGGAACAGATGACAAAATTTACAAAACCATAAACACACGGGGACTGAATGTAAAAACAAAGCACATCAGTGCTTATTCCATTATCTTCGAAATAAAAGAATCAATAAATTTTTTCAATAGGTTTCAATCTTGAGAAAATTTACTAACTTATAGTAGTGAAATAGTTAATTCCCTGAATAATACTTTTGAAAGTGCCTACAGTACTCGTGTGCTGTCCATATGTGTTTTCTGGAGTGAAAGAAACAGTTTTAACAAAAGTCTTCAAATCTGCTGCTTTGCACAGAAGAGATACAAGCAGAGAAGGAAAAGTTACAAATATTGCTCTGTACTATACCAAGGCAGGTCCAGATCAACACAATGATAACACAGCTACTCAATCTTTCGGCCTGTTGGAGCAGATAAGTGCTTATACTGACACTTTTCGTCAAAGATATTTAAATAACTGAAAAAATGACAGTTTTGAAAAAATGATAATTGAAAAAGAAAAATGTGTGCCTGCCACTCAAAAGCATATGTATTCACATAATTATCTATAAACATGTGGGGATGGGATAGCTCAGTGGCGGAGCACTCACTTTCCCCCACTTAAGGTTAAGCAGCATCAACATCAAGCGTAGTTACTACTTGGATGGGTTAACGTTTGCTCGCCTTGGCTTTAGTACAGTTCTACCAGTTCACCCAGCTGTAAAATAATGGGCACCTGCCCTCTTAAGGGACAGGGAAGGTAAAGCAGCGAGGGAGAGGAGATGGGCACTGCCCTCAATATGCTGGCCCATAGAGGTCTCTGATGCCTCACTCTCCTACGACCACTTAGGTTATGGGACACCTTTACCATCACTTATAAACATGTAAAATGAGGTTTTAGAAAATCAAAGAAGCTTTATAAAAACAACAGTTGTGCATCTAGTCTCTGAATAAACTAGAGATTAGAAAAAACAACAACTTGATATTAAGAGACTGTCCATAATTTGAACCACTAAGAAAAAAAATAACAACTAGGAAAAAAAGACAACAGATAGACGGCAATGAAAACCTTAGTGATGTTCGAACCCTTCATCCCCCCCTCCCCTTCTCCAATCACAATCACCATATCACTCAGGGGCCACTGCAAGTGCAGTTTTACACTCAAGAGGATTGATAAGAACTAATAAATGATAGGAAGAGTAAGAACTTTAGGAGGGGAAAAAGAAAGGAAAAAACGACAATGCCGATGACAACGAAAAAGAAGAGCACCAGCCGCGGAAACAGCAAGTACAACAACAACAACAACAACAACAACAGCAACAACAGCAACAATAACAGCAAGTACCAAAACGGGGGCAATAATAAAAAAGAAGACATATGGACAAAACAAAAGAGGAATCAATGAACTAGAAGAGGATTGATCCACTGACACACTGATGGAATCGTTAAGGAATAGAAATTGTGCTTTATTAGGGTATCTATACAATTCTGCCCCCAAAAGACATAAAAGACAAAAGAGATCCCCCCCCCCCCCCCCCGCAAAACAAAAAAAAACTGACAAAAAATCGACCTCTTGAAAGAACAAGAAAAAAACCCAAACTAACCAGCCAAACAAACAAACAAACCCCCCAAAGAACAACAACAACAACAACAAATAAAATTTAAAAAAACCAAAGCTGAGGACAGTGACAAAGAGAACAAACAAAAACGATGAAGACGAACAATAAAACAAGACAATCCCCCAAAAAAAAACCCCAACAACAAACAAACAAAAAACACACAAACAACAGACCTCCTTTTCACCAAAAAAAAAGAGAGAAGAAAAATACGCCTAGGGGGATAACTGTCACATAGGGGCGTATAGTCAACTAAATGGTCTCCAAAGGCACCCACAAACCCACCCAGCCACCTACCCACCCAGGGCAAAGCAGACAGACAACAGTGGCATACTGTGTAAGGGAACTGCAAAGGGCGTAACGGGAGTGCAGTGGGGGTGTGGACTGGGCAGGTCCTGATAGCCTATCAATTATTGCTGAATAGGGGCCTAGGACGTCACAACTACTATCAGAATGGGCATTTTTGTTTAGGGGGTGGGGTGATGAATGAATGTTAATGCTCCCCATCATTAATTTTGTTGGTTTGGGGAGATGGAGAGAGAAGGGGGTAGGGGGGTAGAGGAGGGGGAGAGAGAGAGAGGGAAGGAGGAGAGAGAGGGGGGAGAGGGGAGAGAGAGGGGGAGAGAGAGAGGGGGGCAGGGACAAGGAGATTTATTTGATTTATTGTTTAGTTTATTCTCTTATTTCCAGGATAATGGAATCGGCACTCTGTGCTTTTTTTCCCCGTCCAGTTCTCGTGTGTATACAGTTTTGTAAATGTTGTCGTCCGTTCCCACCGGCACACAATGGAACTGGTTTTAACCTTTGCGAGAGATGTTCTGTGTGCGTTTGCACATGGGGCGTCGGTTTATAGTCTCATCTGAAGGAGAAAGAGAGAGAGAGAGAGAAGAGGAGAGAGAGAGAGAGAGAGAGAGAGAGAGAGAGAGAGACAGACAGACAGACAGACAGACAGACAGACAGACAGACAGACAAACAGAGAGAGAGAGAGACAGACAGAATATTATCGTGTGTGTGTGTGTGTGTGTGTGTGTGTGTGTGTGTGTTGTGTGTGTGTGTGTGTGTGTGTGTAATATCCTCGTGTGTGTGTGTGTGTGTGTGTGTGTGTGTGTGTGTGTGTGTGTGTGTTAAGAGGGAGTGGAGGGGGTGGATTTAGAACGAGAAAGGAGGAGGAAACGCGCAGACATATGTGTGTGTGTGTGTTGTGTGTGTGTGTACTATCCTCGTGTGTGTGTGTGTGTGTACTATCCTCGTGTGTGTGTGTGTGTGATGAGGGGAGGAGGGTGTGGATTGCAGAGGTAGAAAAAGAAAGGGTGGGGGTGGGGGAAGCGCACACATATTTGGAGAACTGGCAGGAATGCAAGCAGCGGTGTGTCTATGTGTGAATATTTCCCATCACTATAGTTTCTCTCTCTCCTCACAAGGCGCTCTCTTCTCGATCTCTCACAGGCCACTCTTTGCCAGTGGTGTTACTGCAGGGATCTGCTATAAATTATAGACCACTGGTGATTGGTTTTCATTTCTTTCGGTTAATCATAGAACTTGCCGACGATATTAACTAAAATGTGATGTTACCTGTAGAGTAAGCAAGTATTACGATTCAGCACTTACCATGCATAAAATTCTCTACTTGAAACTGATTTTTAGAAATTACTTTGTGGGTTGTTTTTTTCCACTGCAATTATCTTTTATCATTGAATCTATCTATTTATTTATTTATTTATTTATTTATTCATACCACTTAAAGTCACGAGATTTCTCTACGAGAGCGCGTCACCACAAGAGCAGCGCCACCCCTTTTTTCGGGGTGGGGGTGGGGGTTCTGCAACAGTATTTGTTTCCCTATCAGAGTGGCTTTTTTCTAAGAATTTTACCAGGGACAAATCTCTTGTTGCCGTGGGTTCTTGTATGTGCGCTGAATAATTTTGTGTAACACACGGGACCTCAGTTTATCGTCTCATCCGAAAGACTAGCGCCCAGACCACAACTCATGGTCTAATGGATGGGACAAAAAAGTTTCGGGCCTAAACGGGATTCAAACCACTGCACACTTCCGACCCGGACTTTTCGCTTTCTAGACAGGCGCGTTACCTCTAGACCACCGATTTATCCAAGCTGCTTGTTTTTTTTTTCTTTCTCAAGAGCTCGCATGTTCTTACACGTTATTGTGTCTGGGTACCAGTCAAAGTATAGCAAGACCCAAAATACAGCTTGTGTTTTTGTAGCTGTATTGTCCATTATGGGGACGGGATAGCTCAGTGGTTGGAGCACTCGCTTTCCTCCAGTTAAGGTTAAGCAGCATCGAGCGTGGTTACCACTTGGATGGGTGACGGTTTGTGCGCCTTGGATTCAGTACATTTCCCCAGTTCACCCAGCTGTAAATGGGTACCTGCCCTCTTTAGGATCAGGGAAGGTAAAGCAGCGAGGGAGAGGAGATGGGCGCCGTCCTCAATATGCTGGCCCCTTGAGAAGTTGAGGTCTCTGATGCCTCGCTCCCCTATGACCACATAGGTTATGGGACTCCTTTACTTTTACCTTTTATTGTCCACCACTTTCAGTTACGGTATAATTATTTCTCTGCGTGGAATTCGGGCTGCTTTCTCCTGGAGAGTGTGTCGCCAAAAGAGCAGCGCCACCCATTTTCTTGTTCTTTTCTTGTCTAGAGAAGGGCTTTTTTGACAGACAATTAAATGTGTAAGGGATAATTCTCTTATTGCCATGAGTTCGTTAACGTGTGCTAAATGTCTTGTTGCATGCGGGGACTGTTTATTGTCTCATCCAAAAGACTAGTACCAGACCTTTACTCATGGTCTAGAAGTAGATGTGTCACACACACACACACACACACCTACAAACAGGAAAATTCGTGCCCCCCCCCCCCCCCCCCTCTCTCTCTCTCTCTCTCTCTCACTCTCTCTTCGGATGAGATTATAAACCTAGATCCCGTGTGCGAACGCACGCAGAACATCTTGCGCACACGTTTAAACCCGTTCCACTTTTCGGAAGAGTAGGCCATTGTGTGCCGGTGGGAACGGATGACAACATTAACAAAACTGCATGCACACGGGGACTTGATGAAAAAACGCACATGAGTGCTCATTCCATTATCCTCGAAATAAAAGAAAAAGAAAGAAAAAATGAACTCTCTCTCTCTCTTCTCTCTCTCTCTCTCTCTCTCTCTCTCTCTCTCTCTCTCTCGCTTTCTTTTTTTCTGTCTGTCTGTCTGTCTGTCTGTCTGTCTGTCCTTCTTTCTTTCTGTCTGTCTGTCTGTCTGTCTCTCTGTCTTTCTTTCTTTCTTTCTTTCTTATTGTCTGTCTGTCTGTCTTTCTGCCTTTCCGTCTGTCTGTCTTTCTTTCTTTCTTTTGTACAAAAACACCGATACACGTGGGGTTTTTTCAGCATCAAAGAGTTGTTTATTACATCATTGACTGGCATTATTGAAAGTCAAACAGAACAGAAAATTGAAGAAAATAATTGACATATTGTCATATCTTTATCATGGAGTGAAAATGTGAACCATTTTTCCATTTTATTCACAAATCAATACCTTAAATTTGTACAACTTTCAAGGTCTCCTTCACATCAATGCAGATTTGAAAGCATACGACAACAACAAAAAGTAAAAAAAAAACCCAACAACAACAACAAACTGAGCTGCAAGCTCAGGGTTTAATTATATGTCATTTTTTTGTTTGTTTATCTATAGTGTGGGATTTTTTTCTACGTAAAGGGGCACTGTTGGGGATTTCTAAGATATATAGGATTTCTAAGATATGCCACAATACTTGACGATATGCATTTAAAAAAAACGAGAAAGGGGAGGGGGCAGTAAGATACAAACAGAAACATTATATCGTATCAACGAGCATCTTTTAAAACAGAAAATGCCTAGGTATGTTACTAGACACTATCCACGTCGCCAATATGATTATTTTCATTATCATCATCATCATCGAAAGTATCGTCATTGTCGTTATTGTCGTCATCATCATTATCAACATCACCACCACCACCATCATCACAGCCGTCATTTTCATCCTCACAACCACCACCACCACCATCACCATCACCACCAACACCACCACTGCTACCACTCACAACGACGCAACCAATCAGCATTACTATCATCGTCACTTAAGGAAAATGCGATTAAACACTCCTTTTATTCATTATCCAATATTTTGTGTGTTCGAAGGTAAAATTCGAGCCTAAGGCTCTTTGTCGATATTTCATTATTATGTCTGTTAAATGGTAACAACTTAGGATATAAAACATAACATTCATGGTCATATTTTAGAGTATCTAAAAATACATTTTGGAATAAAAACAAATATTCAGATATTCATACTCTTATTCTATTCTAGCCAAAACACTAAGCTTTTTGTCTTTTATACTGTGCAAGTCAGGTTTAAAAAACAACAACCAAACTTATAAATAAATAGAAGAAAACAACAACAACACACACAAGCACGCACGCCACAACCCCACACACACAACACACACACACACACACACACACACACACACACACACACACACACACACACACACAAGCACATGAGTGCTTATTCCATTATCCTTGAAATAAAAGAATAAGATAAATAAAATAAAATAAAACACACACACACACACAACACACACACACACAAGCACATGGGTACTTATTCCATTATCCTTGAAATGAAAGAATAAGATAAATAAAATAAAATAAAACACACATACACACACACACACACACACACACACACACACACACACACAACACACACACACACACACACACACACACAACACACACACACACACAAGCATATGAGTGCTTATTCCATTATCCTTGAAATGAAAGAATAAAATAAAATAAAACACTCATACACAGCACCACCCCCCCCCCCCCCCCCAACCGCACACAGAGTAAGCCTCATAAAGAGATACTTATGATAGATAGTATAGTATAGTATTGATTCATCACTAGAAGATATTATGAGCCTTTAATATGGATCGGCACATACTGGCTCTGTCAATACACTGTCCATTCACTGCATACAATGCTGTGTTTTCCTCTGTAGCATAATGAACTCTATTTATACACAATAATTATACGCCGGTTTCACTTTAAGTTAAGCTACCAGTTCTTCTGCAAATACGTACGTGAATAGAACTATTGCGTTAAATTAACAAAGCAGACACACCTATATGCTTATCTTTTTTTTTTTTTTTTTACATAAGCAATGATATTGTAGTGTGTGTGTGTGTGTGTGTGTGTGTGTGTGTGTGTGTGTGTGCTTATTTATTTATTTATTCTTTTATATCGGGGACCAAAAGAAAAACAATGGGTGGCGCTGCTCTTGTGGCGACGCGCTTCCCCCGGGGAGAGCAGCCCGAATTTCACGCAGAGAAATCTTGTGACTTAAAGTGGTATAAAAAAAAATAAAAAAATAAAAAAATAAATAATGGAATAAGCACCCATGTACTTTTTTTTAATATCCTGTCCCCGTGTGTATGCGGTTTTGTCAATGTTGGCATCTGGTGCCACCGGCACACAATGGCCTAATCTTTCGAAAAGCGAACAGGATTTAAAGTGAGTGTGTGTGTGTGTGTGTGTGTGTGTTTTGTGTTGTTGTGTTGTGTGTGTTGTTGTGTGTTTTGTTGTGTGTGTTGTGGTGTGGTGTGTGTGTGTGTGTGTGTGGTGTGTGTGTGGTGTGTGTGTGTGCTTGTGTGTGTGTGTGTGTGTGTGTGTTGTGTGTGTGTGTGTGTGTGGGAGAGAGAGAGAGTGTGTGGTGTGTGTGTGTGGTGTGTGTGTGTGTGTGTGTGTGTGTGTGTGTGTGTGTGTGTGTGTGTGTGTGTGTGTGTGTGGCTGTTGTTGATGATGTTGCTGCTGCTGCTGATTTAAAAAGATATTGTGCAGCATTTCAGAACAACTTATCCTCTTGATATATATATATATATATATATATATATATATATAATATATATATATATATATATTAATATATTATATATATTATTACTTATATGATTCTCTCATTCGCATTTTCTTTCTAAGGCGCAGTGGCCAGGTGGTTTAAACAAGGAATGTCCAATCATATTAGTCCTAAAGTCGAGTCGACTAAGAGTGAAGAATTGTTGTCCAATCTCCTTGAGGCCTTGACACGCAGATCTGCTAGTTCTGTACTTGGCTTTGTCTCAACACACAGCCATGCAGAGGTCTGCACGTTAAACATCCTTTTTATCATGTCTGGCGTTAGGCGGGTAGCAGTAATGGAGAAAATACTCAACATGTACCCGAAGTCTGGCCAACACATTGGGGTTATGCCGTTAATGAACTACCCCTGATGTTTGCTCCTTGGTAAAATTTATATGAATGTGGCTACCCCATCCCGTAACTGCAACCCCCACCCCCCCCCCCCCCCCTAGAAACACCCAACCACTACCAAAGACCCTCCCAATAAAACCCAACAAAACCAGCAAAAACAACAAAAAACCCAACCAAACACAGGTAACGCACCTGCCTAGAAAGCGAAAAGTCCGGGTCGGAAGTATTCGGTGGTACGATCCCCGTTTGGGCCCGAAACTTTTCCTCCCATCCACTAGACCATGAGTATTGGTCCGGGTGCTAGTCTTTCGAATGAGACGATGAACCGAGGTCCCGTGTGTTACACATAATTATTTAGCGCACGTCAAAGAACCCACGGCAACAAGAGAGTTGTCCCTGGCAAAAAGTTTGTACAAAAAAGCGACTTTGGTAGGAAACAAAATATAGACAGACAGGAAAAGAAAAAAAAAAAGGGTGGCGCTGTTCTTGTGGCGACACGCTCTCCCCGGGGGAGAGCAGCCCGAATTCCACGCAGAGATTTCTTCCGTGACTTAAAGTGGTATAAAACGAAATGAACATGAAAAGAAACAGTGACTGCACCTCCTACCTTCTTAAATGAATGAAAGAAAGGAGGAAGAAATGAAAAAAAGAAAAAGAAAATTAAAATACCCAGAATCAGCTTCATGATATTCTTGCACATAACTCGATTTAATTGTATTTGTTTTCTTGTTGCTGTTGTTGTTGTTCTTCTTTTACAGGACCTTCTGCTTTGTGTAGTCATGCATGTTTTACGTCCTATAATTATGCGAGAAAACTGTACGAAGTAATTTGGACTTCAGTCCTTTGGACTGCAACTCCTTAATGTTTGGCTTGTGTGTTTTCAGTATAAGGTGAATGGATATTAGAGAGGAGATTGCAAGCATGACTCCTGTCAAAAATATGCACCCAGAATAACGGCAGCAACAATAACTATTAACACCATTCACAAGACTCACAGACTCGGCTCACATCTGTTCTCTTTACAAGACAGGCTAACACACTCAGTTTACACTTCTCCTAACTTGTTTACATACTCTTTACGTAATCTGAACAAGCTCTGGAACATTCACCGAAACATGATTCAAGCTTAGTCGCAAGACGTACAACTTCATTTTTAGCTGTCCCCCAGAAATCTTCGTCCTTTTGCAAGTGTGCACTCCTGTTCTCTTTGTGTTATAAATAATTATTTGTTCAATGGCACTGAATGAAGTCTATCTCGTGATGATTCTCTTCGTTCCTCAAGATAACATGTAGTATGTGTCAGTCTCTGATGAAGCCAGCGGCTTTAGCACAGGTGGGGATATGCTGGGTGAAAGGTTTGCCTGTATAGCACGGACATAAAGCGGCAGCGTAATGCGCCGACTTGCTAGCCGAAGCCGAAGCAGCAGCCGCCGCGGCAGCAACAGCAGCGGAGCTGTAGAGTCCGTGATAGCCGTCGTACCTGCCGTTCCAGGCTGAGAGTCCGGGCAGCAGGAAGGGTAGGGAGTCAGGTTGATGCTACGCCCACAGGCTAGAGCAGCGGCGGCAGCAGCAGCAGCGGCAGCCCCGTAGGTGTACCTGATGGAGTTGAGGTGGGCCGTGGGCGGCTGGGAGATCGGGGAGAAGGCGGATTTGAACCCTGCAGCGAAGTTGAGAGGGCTTAGGTAGGGCTGCGGAAGGAGCGTTCTGGAAGGCATGGAGGGAGCGGAGGAGTGGGGAGGCATGAGGGGGCCGGCGGGAAGGGGCGGGGCTGGCAGGGAAGGTAGGGGAGGCAGGGAGGGCATGCTGGGCACGAGGGAGGAGGCCGTGGGCCTGGCGTAGTGGTGCTGGTTGAGGAGGGTCTCGATGGTCAGCAGGACGTCGCTCTGGCACTTGTGGAAGGACGCCTGCAAAGCCTCGCGCTGCACGTGCGGGAACACTCGGCTGAGGAGGCTGAGCGGAGAGCGGTGATCAGGGCTTCCGTCCTCAGTCACTCTCTCCTCCCGACTGCTGCTGTCCGACCTCGGCCTGGCCACTCTCTCTGCAGTCCCTGCCTGAGCTCCTTCAGAGGTAGACTCCGAAACCCTCCGCCCCCATGTCCGTGTGTTTGGACGTGGTTTTCGTCACGCTGACAGTCCTAGGGCTGAGCTGCAGAGACTGCGATGTACAACCAGTCTCCTTGTCGTGGGGGTTTCTGAAGGTCGTGTTGGACAGTTCGTGTGGCGGGAAACCAGATGGCGGGAATTCGGATGGCGGGAAGTTAGATGGCGGGAATTCAGATGGCGGGAATTCAGATGCGTACATTTCATTGGCTGAGTCAGGTTTGTCGGGAGTTTTAGCGCTGCTGTCCCTTGGCGGAGTATAGTTGTTGTGGAGATGGTGAGACAGAAGGCCGTTGACCAGGGGAGAGCGGGGGACAGTGTCCACACCATCAGGGCATGCCTCGCCCTCACTGCTCAACCGCAGGCGTTTGGGATCTGTAGACAGAATCAGGAAAAAATAGTTTTTGATTGAATATTCGAATCTTGAAATGTTTTGTGTGAGCTGGGTGGGTGCATGAAATGATTGTTAAAAAAACACACGAAAGCAAGCGAAAAACCCTCAAAAAAAGGAAAACAAAAAACAAAAACAGAAGGGAAAACAAGTTATTGGCATGCTCAACGAATGTCCATTTCAAGTGGGTTTTTTAGGCTTTGATTTTAAACAGACAGTAATGAAAAGCTCTGCAACTAACATTCATACGAAAAATCAGTGTCCTTAATGGGATTGTCTCTGTTACAGTACATAACCCCCTCTCTCAAAAATCGTTGATTACTTATCTATTTATCTCTAATCTGCTTGCTTATTTTTGCATTCTTGGTGTTAAGTATTGAGGATTATTTTGCCAACAGTTCTGATCCTTTTCTTCTGTCCTGAGTTCAGTTTGCCATTTCTGGCTGGTGCAGAGTTCAGTTTGCCATTTCTGGCTGGTGCAGAGTTCAGTTTGCCATTTCTGGCTGGTGCAGAGTTCAGTTTGCCATTTCTGGCTGGTGCAGAGTTCAGTTTGCCATTTCTGGCTGGTGCAGAGACTGGCAGCCTAGAGGAGCCTCCCCCCCCTTCACATCACCACATCACCTCATGATGATGGTCCTCCTCTTTCTCTCTCAATCTTTCAATTGGTTACCCGTTTGAGTGTTAGACCTTTTTTCGTTGATTTGATAACTTATTATAACAATAGTAATAATGATGAGATCATAACAACATCAAGAAGAAGAAGAAGAAGAAGAAGAATGATGATGATGATGATGATGATGATGATGGTAGTAGTAGTAGTAGTAGTAGTAGTAGTAGTAGTAGTAGACTACTACTACAACTACTACTACTACTACTACTTCTACTACTACTACTACTACTACTACTACTACTACTACTACTAGTGATGATGACGATGATGATGATGATGATGGTAGTAGTAGTAGTTGTAGTAGAAGTAGTAGTAGTAGAAGTAATAATAATAATAATAATTATTATTATTATTATTATTATTATTATAATGATAATAAGAAGAAGAAGAAGAAGAAAAAAAACTTTTTACAGCACTGGGTCGAGTGAAAAAACAAATCAAGAGCACTTGATACGCAAATTGTTTCTTGATTTCAATCAACTCTTTGTTCAGACTGCGTAGTGTGTACTGCCACTGATAGCTTTGATTCAGATCATTATATGATCATCTCATTTTGGGCGATAACTAACAAATAAAAGCTCTCCCGCGTGTTCCCGATTGCGTTTTCGAGCCTGGTTTAGTACATTGCTCCCTCATACAATGAAAGATTTTGTCTCTATATTAATTTAAACGCAGGGCAACCGTACAAGATGGTTAATAGGCAAGACACTCTCAAACGAAATAAAGGAAGGAATCTATGATTTAGAAAGTGGACAAGAAACACTTCTACACCAGAAAATGTATGATGGTAACGCTGGGGGACAAACAAACTTGAAAAAGGGTGGGGTGGAGGGGGGGGGGGGGGGGTGGCAGAGGAAACGACATGAAGCATTGAACACGCATGTACAAGCACGCGAAGAAAATAGTAAACATTCTTCCTTCAGTAAAAGAGGTCTACCATTTGTTACAGACATCATCATGAGCACATTAACCTTTCAGTATCTGGGAAAATTATAGGATCTGTTATAGGGCTTACAAGGCAGCTGATGTTAAATCATTCTAGCTTAAATGCAAGGGTAATTTCTAGTATGATCTGACGTATTCGACTTTGATGCTATTAAAGCGAAATGTTGTAAAAACGTATTGTGTGTATTTGTGGCCAAAGGTTTAGTTTGAGTCATACGTTACACGGTTGTCCTAAAGTGCTCCAGTTTTTTCCGAAACGTTGCAGAGGCCTGAATTATTCTGAAGAAACTTCAGAATCTAATGCCAGATAATATTCTTTTAGCTGAAATTGTTAAGTCCCTTGTACATAGTCCCATTTATAGGTTTATATCATGACCGCTTAGAGCTTTTTTTTTTAACTGATGATGTAATTTGGCTTCAAGTGAACTGCCATTTGATGTTACTCAGTTGATATCTTCATGTACACACACACAAACATACACACATACTCTCTCTCTCTCTTGCTCTCCTGCTCTCTCTCACATACACAAACACACACATTCACACACACAAACACACACATATACACACGCACATGCACACACACAAACACACACACACACACTCTCTCTCTCTCGCTCTCCTTCTCTCTAACACCACACACACACAACACACACACACACACACACATCACACACACACACACACACACACCTCCACACACAGTCCACCACACACATATACACACGCACATGCACACACACAAATACACACATACACACACACCACACACACTCTCTCTCTCTCCCCGCTCTCCTCCTCTCTCACACACACTAACACACACAAACACACATTATACACATGCACATGCACACATACACACACACATGCACATACACTCTCTCTCTCACCACACAAACTCTGTCTCTCTCTCTCTCCCTCTCTCTCTCACACACACACACATTACAAGTGACAAAACACAAAACTTTCCGTCACACACAAACATCTGCTTTTTCTTCTTTCCCCCTTGTCTCCCTTCGTCTAATAATTATCACTGATAGTAAAAAGACGTAAAATGTCCAGAACAAACGAACGAGCGCAAAGAAGAAAAAAAGTACGCGAAGAAACACAGTACACATCGACCACCCCCCCCCCCCCCCCCCCATCTCCCCACCCCACAAAATGTGTATTTGCAGGCACAGACACACACACTCACATGCACGTGCTTTGGCGTGCGCACGCATGAGCTCACACATGTAACTACACATATGCATGCAGTTAATGCAACTAGACAACCCAGATGAACATTCTTGCATTTCTAATTCTTGGAAACAAGATGATTTCTAAAAACGAGTGTGATAATCCCTCCTTAGGTAGTGTGTTTCCCCAAGTGATCGCTGGCCGTAGGATTTTGTTTTGAAGACTCGTGTGCCGGGAACGACAAACAAGAGACTCCTCAGCCGACCAGAGATCACAAGACACTGCTGAAGAAGGTCAGAGAGATCAGCTGGAAGGTTTTCTTTTAGCAGCAAGGAATTATTTATTTATTTATCTATTCTATTCTTTTATATCAAGGATAATGGAATAAGCATTATGTGCTTTTTTTTTTTTTATACTTCTAAGTCCCCGTGTGTATGTGGTTTTGTAAATTCTGTCATCTGTTCCCACCGGCACACAATGGCCTACTCTTACGAAAAGCGGAACAGGATTTAACGTGTGCGCAAGATGTTCTGCGCGCGTTCGCACACGGGACCTCGGTTTATACAGTCTCATCCGAAGGACTTTTGGGGAGAGTGGAGTCGGCACTGATGTTTACTCCAGGAGAAAATATCCCCTTGAACGGGAATCGAGCCCGGGTCGTCAGATTGCGAGCGCAATGTTCTAACCACTAGGCTATCAAATGCTAATGGTAGTAGGCTACTTTGTGTCCAGTTCCTTGCTGTTGTACACAGAGAGCTGGTGTAACTGCTTCCGAACCAGAGAAAATGGGGTCAGGCTTCAGTTACTACCTGAGCAGCTACAGCATGCATTGCCTGGAGGCGCTTGAATTATTGTATACCTGAAGGAAGATGAGCAAGAAGTATAGCTGCAGTAAATCAGTCCCTGACAGAACCAGAGAGACTTCTGTTGCTTTTGAACTGAAGTAGGTAAATACAGGGAGTAGCGATGATATCCATCATCATCATCATCATCATCATCATCATCATCATCATCATCATCATCATCATCATCACTCCTACCAACCATCACCACCGCCACGGCCACCACCATTATCACTACCACCACTAATGGTAATAAAAGTAATAATAATAGCAACAAAACTAATGATGATGATGATGATGATGATGATGATGATTGATGATGATGATGATGATGACGACGACCACGACGACGACGACGACAATGGCGACGATGATGATAATGATAATAATAATAATAATAATAAAAGAAGAAGAAGAAGAAGAAGAAGAATAGGAATAATACCAGTAACAACAATTATAAATGCTAATGATAATAATGATGATGGTCATCATAATCATCATCGTCATCATCATCATGATGATAATAATAAAAACAATTATACTACTACTACTACTACTACTACTACTACTACTACTACTACTACTACTACTACTACTACTACTACTACACGACGACGACGACGACGACGACGACAATGAAAATGATCATAATAATTACAACAATGGTTACTGCCATGCGTTGATGAACTGCATAACAAGAGTCATGAACAGAAATGAATGGTAAATCTCTCCTCCCCCCCACCCCCCATCCTTCTTCGCCGCCCCCCCCCCCTTCTCCCCCCCCCCCCCCCCCCCCCCTCCCCCGTGTATACATTTTCCCTATTTTTTTTCTGCACTCACACTGACAAATCCTCCGAAAAGAAATCTCCATTAACGTATTGTCTTCGTTTGTTCCTCTCACTCTTGCAGCAACAACAGCAGCAGCAACAACAGTAGCAACAGCAGCAACAACTACAACAGTTTGCAGGTATTTCTTGAAATTTCACTCGTCTTTCACAAACGTAGATTATGTCCATTAAAAGAAGTTTGTCTACTTATAAAAAAAATAGTCTTGAGTCTTTAATAATGTCTGCTTATCAATTTGTTATGAACTCTTGCTTTTCAGTTCCTGTTAATATTGCTGTTATTTTTGGGTGTATTGCTGTTGGGTTTATTCTTCTGTTGAATTCGTTTGTAATCCTCCATACCCCAAAGTGTGGGGTAACAAGATAGCCTGGTGGTTAGAGTGATGTATTCGTGATGTACTGACCCGGGTTCGAATCTCGTTCACGAGGATTTTTCCCCAGGAGTTAACATCAGTGCAGACTCCACTCTCCCCAAAAGTCCTTCAGATGAGACTATAAAACGAGGTCCCGTGTGCGTACGCACGCGGAACATCTTGCGCACACGTTAAAACCCGCCCCGCTTTTCGGAAGAGTAGGCCATTGTGTGCCGGTGGGAACGGATGACAAAATTGACAAAACTGCATACACAAGGAGACTGGTTGAATTGAAAAAAATCACACGAGTGCTTATTCCATAATCCTCGAAATAAAAGAATAAATTTTTTTTTTAAAAGGGTGGAAAGGACTTAAATCTTGAATCTTGAACAACAACAGAAAAAAAGCTTGCTTCTGAAGTACCAGAAAGAAGACTGTGTGGCCTGTGATGAAAACAGCGAGCAATCAGTGTGGTGTGATTGGCTCTAAATTTGAAAACGCTTATCAAAATGAATACGCCAAGACTTTACCGGTAGACATTTTATAATTGTTTCAACAACAACGCTCACAACGATGACAACAGCAACACAACAACAAAAATTGAGTAAGCTTGTGATTCTGTTTTTGTGTTTTTTGTTTGTTTGTTGTTGTTGTTGTCGTGTTTTTTTGGTTGTTTTTTTTTACAGTTTCTCCACAATTTCTGGTTTTACTTCTTTCCAACTTCTGTTCAGTTTCTTGAAAATCCCCACCTCCGTTGTTACATTGTTGTTATTGTTGTTGTTGTTCAGTTTCTTGAAAATCCCCACCTCCGTTGTTATCATTGTTATTGTTGTTATTGTTGTTGTTCATTTTATTGAAAATCCCCACCTCCGTTGTTACCATTGTTATTGTTTTTTATTGTTGTTATTGTTGTTCATTTTATTGACAATCCCCACCTCCATTGTTATCATCATTGTTATTGTTGTTGCTCAGTTTCTTGAAAAATCCCCACCACAATTGTTATCATTGTTATTGTTTGTTATTGTTGTTGTTCAGTTTTATTAAAATCCCCACCTCCGTTGTTATCATTGTTTTTGTTTGTTATTGTTGTTCAGTTTTTTTTAAAAATCCCCACCTCCATTGTTATCATTGTTATTGTTCAGTTTCTTGAAAATCCCCTCCTCCAACATTATCATTGTTGTTATTGTTGTTGTTATCATCGTCATCGTTGTCGTCGTTGTTGCTGCTCCTGTTGCTATTCTTGTTGGTCATGTTGAACTGTTATTGCTTTCATCGTCACTTTATCCTGACCCGCACCATAGTGTAAACTATGATAAAATATAAAGCATAAGCTCTCAAGATAGAGGGGTTTATGTCAAAACTGAAATAGCGCACACCTTTCTATCAGGAGCAAGACAACTTTTGCTGATAACATATATACAGAAGACGACAAAACGACGTGAACTTCCCTCTCTGTGTGTCTCTTTCTTTGTCTGTTTTAACTTTTTAGAAAAATCTTTTATATCGAGGATAATGGAATAAGCACTAATGTGCATTTTTTTTACATCTAGTCCCCGTGTGTATGCAGTTTTGTAAATTCTGTCATCTGTTTCCACCGGCACACAATGGCCTACTCTTACGAAAAGCGGAACAGGATTTAACGTGTGCGCAAGATGTTCTGCGTGCGTTCGCACTCGGGGCCTCGGTCTATAGTCTCATCCGAAGGACTTTTGGGGAGAGTGGAGTCTGCACTGACGTTAACTCCAGGGGAAACTGTCTGTATGTGTGTCTGTGCGTCTGCGTGGGTGTGTGTGTGTCTCTCTGTGTGTATCTGTGTGTCTGTGTGTCTGTCTGTCCGTCTGTCTCTCTCTCTCTCTCTCTATATATATATATATAATTGAATAAATAATATATATACAAGTAATTAAATTGTATATATATATATCTGTGTATATGTTTGTGTGCATGTATATACACGTTCGTATAAAATATTATATGCATAAACCATTCCCTGTGTCATTAGATTGAAAGTGAAGGACGCATTGAAAAACCAATTTTCCTTGTTCACAACGACTACAAACTATAATATCAAAATATCATAGGGGCTTTAAACCTATTGACTAATTTTATTACGGAATTATCGATTTGATTCCCCCCTCCCCCCCCCCCCCCCCCCCCCCCCCCCACCTCGTATTCATCCTGCTACCCTTGCTCTCGTAGCCTCCCCCCCCCTCCCCCTCCCTCAACATCTCTTAGAATCATTGACAAGAAAAACCACGTTACATGAATGTATATATGGCCTGTGCAATTAGGTACAAGTGTCCCTCTTTCTATGGTCTGTCTTTTGTGTCTAAAGTTT
>CM054140.1:49289670-49332170 GCA_028751875.1 Rapana venosa | reverse complement strand
TGGATGGGTGACCGTTTGCGCGCCTTGGCTTCAGTACAGTTCCCTCAGTTCACCCAGCTGTAAATGGGTACCTGCCCTCTTTAGGGTCAGGGAAGGTAAAGCAGCGAGGGAGAGGAGATGGGCGCCGCCCTCAATATGCTGGCCCTAGAGAAGTGAGGTCTCTGACGCCTCGCTCCCCTACGACTTTATAGGTTATGGGACTCCTTTACCTTTATATATATATATATATATATATATATATATATATTATATCACAGAAAGCCACAAAACCAGACAGTGGTGTCTATCAAAGTGTTAGATTAGAGAACGACTAGGGAACAAAGGTAGACGTGAAACAAGCTAATATAAACAGAAAATAGTTCTACGAGTAGATGTAACGTCCAAAACACAGAGGGAGAGAGGGAGGGAGGGAGAGGGAGGATAGAGAGAGGAAAAAGGGAGGGAGGGAGGGAGGGAGGGAAAGGGAGGGAGAGAGAAAGAGAAATAGATAGATAGATAGATAGAGAGAGAGAGAGAGAGAGAGAGAGAGAGAGAGAGAAATGCGTGTGTGTGTATATGTGCACACTTTTGTCTGTAAACCGTTAACGTTTTGTTCGATGGGATTGGGTTTGTTTTTTATTTTTATGTTTTTTTGTGTTCTTAATGGGAAGGGGACGGGATAGCTCAGTGGTCGGAGCACTCGCTTTCCCCCAGCCAAGTTAAGCAGCGTCGAGCGTGGTTACCAGTTGGATGGGTGACCGTTTGCGCGCCTTGGCTTCAGTGCAGTTCCCCCAGCTGTAAATGGGTACCTGCCCTCTTTAGGGTCAGGGAAGGTAAAGCAGCGAGGGAGAGGAGATGGGCGCCGCCCTCAATATGCTGGCCCTAGAGAAGTGAGGTCTCTGACGCCTCGCTCCCCTACGACCTTATAGGTTATGGGACTCCTTTACCTTTACCCTTAATGGGAAGGAGGAAAGTCATCGAGTTTTACTAGGTACAACCACTTATTTAGTAGTAACAATCAAAGTTCGATACAGGCCCTACATGAAAGGGTTTGGAGACACTGAGGTCAATCCAGAAAGACTTTTAAAAGATAACAATTCTCTCTAGCGCCAAAGTCGGATGCGCTGGGCCTGACTTGCCAGGCGCTTAACGGCAGCGTGGCGCATTTTCGCTCGTATAACAGACAACAATAGTTGCTGCCCATAATAAAACTGAATAAGTAAGATAACAAAAATACATAAGAAAGGAAAGAAAACCAGAAAGCAAACTTCAATCAGACAACCTATCTCTTACAAAAAGCAACCAACCACTCCCGCCACAAAACTGTATACAGATAACGAGAGAGAGGGAATCGCAGCAAAAGGCACACACAACGTAAATTTCAAGTCCAACACAAATATCAGCCAAAAGTAAACCCAACACCCGAAGTCCATACCATTGTGAATGTTAGTTAATACTGAATGATGGGCTGTTCTACAATACAACATTCAAAGATGCAAAGATATCTGAAAAAATATCGATTGCTGTTGGCAATGTTTTAGTTGATGCTATTTTCGGAATAATTTTAAGGAATAAAATGTGTAAATTTTGGAAAATATTAAGTAAAAAGTGTGTTCTTTGCTGATTTGAGACGACTGTGTTTACAGTCCAAAGTTTAAATCAAGTTTTGATAGCACCATTTTGGAAAACGTTTTAGTGACTTGTTGTTACCTCTATGAAAACAATTGATTTTATTGATAATGCATTGCCTACTTTAAGGACGGGATAGCTCAGTGGTCAGAGCACTCGCTTTCCCCAAGCTATGGTTAAGCAACATTGAACATGGTTACCAAATAGATGGGTGACTGTTTGTACGCGTTGGCTTCAGCACAGTCCCCCAGTTCACCCAGCTGCAAATGGGTACCTGCCCTCTTTAGGGTAAGGGAAGGTAAAGCAGCGAGGGAGAGGAGATGGGCGCCGTCCTCAATATGATCTCACCTAGAGAAGCCAAGGTCTCTGATGCCTCCTTCTCCTACGACCACATAGGTTATGGGACACCTTTACTTATTTCCTACACCCTAAAAGAGGTAAAATAAAGTATCTGAAAGTCTTTTAATTCAAAGAATAGTTTAGACCCACAGATATGAAATACTCTTCATGTCTATTTCGTCAGTCCTCAATCCACTATGTCATACCTGTCCTAACCTACTGCGACTCAAGGGGCAAAGATGACTAATTTGTGATTACATCCCTTTGTTCGCTGATGATGACGTAATGTACTAAGACCAAAAAAAGTATACATCATACAAACTGTACAGTGCGAATGTATGGGCACCATTCTAACAAACTGTATGTGTATACAATGTGAGTGATCTCTCTCTCTCGCTCTCTCTCTCTCTCTCACACACACACACACGTGAGAGAGAGAGCCATTACAGTCACCACAAAGCCCCTGTAATTTGGCTGCACAACATTACAGTCACCACAAAGCCCCTGTAATTTGGCTGCACAACATTACAGTCACCACAAAGCCCCTGTGGTTCGGCTACACAACATTACAGTCAGCACAAAGCCCATATCATCTCCATGTAATTTGACAGCAGACATGACAGTCACCACAAATCCAACATATCTCCCTGTAATTTGACTGCATACATTATATAAAGCCCCAGTGATTTGGCTGCACAACATTACAGTCATCACAAAGCCCCTGTAGTTTGGTTGCACAACATTACAGTCACCACAAAGCCCCTGTAATTTGGCTGCACAACATTACAGTCACCACAAAGCCCCTGTAATTTGGCTACACAACATTACAGTCACCACAAAGCCCCTGTAATTTGGCCGCACAACATTACAGTCACCTCAAAGCCCATATTATCATCTCCATGTAATTTGACAGCAGACATTACAGTCACCACAAATCCAACATATCTCCCTGTAATTTGACTGCATACATTATATAAAGCTCCAGTGATTTGGTTGCGCAACATTACAGTCACCAAAAAGCCCTTGTAAGTGAGCTGCACATCACCACCATCACTAACAAAGCCCATGATATCTCCCTGTAATTTGACTTGCACACACATAATAGTCACCACAAACAACACCCCCCCCCCCCCCTGTAATTTAACTGCACATCATTACCATCACTAACAAAGCCCATGATATCTCTCCCTGTGATATGACTTGCACATAATAGTCACCACAAACAAACCCCCCATGTGGAATCAACTGCACATCATTACCATCACTAACAAAACCCATGATATCTCTCCTGTACTTTGACTTGCACATAGTAGTCACCACAAACACCCCCCCCCTCCCCCCCACACACACACACACTGTAATTAAACTGCACATCATTACCATCACTAACAAAGCCCATGATATCTCTCCCTGTGATATGACTTGCACACACATAATAGTCACCACAAACACCACCCCCCCCCCCATGTGGAATCAACTGCACATCATTACCATCACTCACAAAGCCCATGATATCTCCCTGTGATTTGACTTGCACATAATAGTCACCACAAACCCGCCCCCCCATGTAATTTAACTGCACATCATTACCACCACTAACAAAATTCATGATAATTATCGCCCTGTGATATGACTTGCACACACATAATAGTCACCACAAACTTCACCCCCCATGTAATTCAACTGCACATCATTACCCTCACTAACAAAGCCCGTGATATCTCTCCCTGTAATTTGACTTGCACACACATAATAGTCACCACAAACAACACCCCATGTAATTTAACTGCACATCATTACCATCACTAACAAAACCCATGATAATTATCGCCCTGTGATATGACTTGCACATAATAGTCACCACAAACAACCCCCCCCCCCCCCCCCCCCACGGAATCAACTGCACATCATTAACCCTCACCACCCCACCCCAAACCCCATAATGTCTTCTTCCTCGCCTGTCCACAAGCAGACGAGGACTGATGGAAGCTCATCCTGCTACGTGCACTATCTTCTCTGCATCACCTAGTCGGTGTCATCGCAACGGACGGATCGGTTGACAAACACAGCCACCTTGGTTTTTGTATAACTTGTATCTGTGCAGGCTGCCTGCAGGCCCCCTGTGCGCGCTGCTGTGCACGGCGTATCGGGTTTAACCTAGGAAAGGACTAGCTAACAGTTGAACGGTTATCTGTTTGGGGTTGTTGTGGTTTTTTTGTTGGTTTTTTTTGTGGTGTTGGTCAATGTGGAAATCGATCTGTGTGTGGGTGTGTGTGGTGTGTGTGTGTGTGTGTGTGTGTGTGTGTGTGTGTGTGTGTGTGTGTGTGTGTGGTGATGTGGACTGATGAGGCTGTGTGGGTGCATGTGTTTAGTATGCGGGATATTCTGGGTGGTTTTTCTCTTTTTTTATGTTTGTTTTTTTTCGTTGTTTTTTTTTTTAGTTTGGCGTAGAGGATTTTGTTTCCCCAATCTTTGGCGGGTTCTTATCTCTTTTTGTTGGTGCATCTATTTCCCGTTTGTAGTCTTTTTGTTTTCTGTCATCCTTTGCGAGCTATATTTGAGTGTGTGCCCCCCCCCCCCCCCCCCCCCCCCCCCCCTGCCCCCCTCTCTCTCTCTCTTTCCCAGTTTCAACAATTTCTACATAGTGGTATGCTGTTCAGTGGTATGCTTTGTTTGATTGTGTTTACATGCTTGTGGTATGTCAGTTTTCCTAACTGCCAGTTTGTCTATTCATTTGTGCCGACATTTGTAGAGAGCATTTTGTTACGTGTACTTTCCTATCCATTTTTTTAAACGTGATTTTGCACTGGAGCTATTTCTACATAATTATGTAACCTTGTATTTGGAAACTCCCCCTCATTGTCTCTGTCTGTCTGTCTATCTATCTGTCTGTCTGTCTGTCTGTCTCTCGTCATCATCTTCGTCGCTGTCGTTTTTTATGATCATCGTCGGTACTGCCATTGTCATCACTACCCCGCATAGTAGAACATCATTATCTCTACTACTACTACTACTTACTACACTACTACTACTACTACACTTCTACTACTTCTACTACTACTACTACGACTACTACTACTACTACTACTACTACTACTACTACTACTACTACTACTATACCACCACTACTACTATATTGGCGTCGACGATAGCGACGACATTACTACCTTCTTGTTCTTGATGTATTTGTATATTCTTGTGTATTTCTCTTTTGTCGTTTCCTTTACTCTTTTACTTTCCATTTTTTTTTCTTTCAATATATTGCTTTGCTTTGGTGTTTATACTTTTTTCCTTTTTGAGGGCTGGATGAAAAAAAGTCATTGTACTTAATCTATTACCTCTTTAAAATAAACTTCGTATTTCGTTCTTCTTCTCTCTCTCCTCTCTCTCTCTCACTTCTCTATCGTCTTCTCTCTCTCTTCTCTCTCTATCTCTCTCTCTCACACATACATTTTTTGTTAGAATGATGCAAATACATTCTACTGCGTATTTCTTGTGATTTAAAAAAAAATGTTTTTAGTTTGTCAGAAAAGGCTTTACTTCTGTGCAATATATTTAGAGTTCTGGTACGCGCTATAAGCTTTTAGCTTCTTGTTGTGCTATTGTAAGTGCGCATTATGTATGGTATTTTGAATATAACTTTGTTTACACTAAGTTTCCTGTTGGTCTGTAAGTAGTATTCCGGTCCTCTGAACATGTTTCCTTTTCGAACATTCAGACGACTACTATTAGTGTTGTCTGTCATATGAACAAAAAAAGCTGAACATTCTTAGACTCGTTCTCATTCTTTAACTCTACTGTAACAGTTCTTCTTTTCTTTTCACTTTCCTCTCTTCTTATTTCCTTTTTCTCGACATTATTTTGAGTATGCTTATCTTTGGATTGAAAAAAACTGGACGTATGCGATGTTTATAAATTGTCAGGGAATTATTTTTTTGGTTTATTATTTCGTTTGTTCACATGGAGCGTTTTCTGAAAAATCTCCTGAAGGTTTTTAAAATATTTTTTTTATTGCGATGAAACGCTATGCATTGTATTGTATTGTATTGTATTGCATTTTGTTGTATTGTATTGGGTTGCGTTGTGTTGTATTGTATTGTAGTGCAATGCAGTGTAGTGTAGTGTAGTATAGTGTAGTATCGTATCGTGTCCTGTCGTGTCGTGTGGTATCGTGTAGTGTAGTGTGGTGTAGTGTGTCGTGTCGTGTCGTGTCGTGTCGTGTCGTGTCGCGTCGTGTCGTGTCGTGTCGTGTCGTGTCGTGCAGAGCAGTGTCGTGTCGTGTCGAGTCGTGTCAGAGTGGTTTACTCTATAGTGAAGCTGGGACTGTAAACAAAAAGCTCAGTGCTAATACAGTGCAGCAACACTCATCACACACACACACACAAATTAATCTAAAATCTCTCTGTACAGCATGTACATAACTATCTTTGAACATGACACTGAGTACAGAGTACAATTTTGCATAATTCATAGTTCAGAATCACTTCATTCAAAAGAACTTTCAGGAAAGGGGAAAACACCTTCTTTTCATGCAACAGATAGCTCTTTGAGTCAACTTTCGCCCCAGTACGTTTGCCAGAGGCAATGTGTTTTTTTGTTGTTGACAACTTATCATCAATTCTTAGTGCTTAAAGAGTAGAGTCCGTGTTGATTCTCATGCTAAAAAAACTTGTTTCTTCGTTTGCTGCCCTATATTGCTGTTCTGTCCTTCCATTTAAAAAAACCAACTCACTCTTTTTTTCTCTCCCTGAAAATATTACAGCAAAGACAAGGAGGTGTCAAAAGCACCCTCTCTCCATCTCCCTCCCCCTCCCTCCCTCCTCTTCCCTTCCCCCTCGCCATCCTCACCCCCCCCCACCCCCAACCCTTCCCACCTCCTCCCCCCACCCCCACCCCACCCCAAACTTAACTTTCAGTTCTTTCCCCCAACTCAGATATGTTAACATAATTACCAAGCAGTGTTATAGCAAACACACTTGGGCTTCAGCTATAAAATATAGTTAGTAGTAGTAGTACTGTCTCCAACCCCCCCCCCCCCCCCACCACTCCCTCTATGTGTCTCTCCCCCCTCCCCCTTCCTCCCCACTCCCTCCCCCCCCAACCCCCCCACCACCACCACCACCACGGCCCCGCCCATTCAATCAATTGTGTCCACAAAGCGCGCACATCGTTTTAAGGCCTTAAGGTTTTTCCCGACCACGATAGCACGCGCCACAGTCACCCAACCCCCCCATACAGTGGTCTGTGGTTGGTGATAGTGCCCCTTGGATGGAAAAAAGGGGGAGCGAGAACAGCGCGATGGTGCACTTCCAGACCTGTCCCATCGCGATGTTCTCAGGAAAAAGGTTTGGACAACTGTTTGCCTTGGTTGCAGGCAAGCAAGTGAGAGGAGGGGAAGGAAAGGAAAGGGAAGGGAAGGGAAGGAAGGAAGGATGGGTGGGTTGGTGCCTGCTTCCAGACAATCAGATTGGAAGACCAAAGTTCACTGCTTGGTTGCTGTTTAACTTTGCAGGCCGCACTCCACTTTTAGAAAGATGGTGGTTTCTGTATTATAGCAGTTGAGGTTACTATTTTGGTTGGATAGTGTGCGTCTACAGTAATCGCAAGTACTTTTTTTGGTGTGTTTTTTTTATAGTGAAAGACCGACTGAGTCGCCAGAAATATATTTTGTAAAGTGCCTGTGGGTTAGTTCATCTCTATATTCTCCGTGGTTTTTAATAACAGTAATAATGATACGAATACTAATGATAATAATAATATATGGAATTCATATTGCGCTGAATCTTGTAAAACCAAACAAATCGAAGCGCTTGCACTCAAATCATTTACACGCATGCAACTTTCTTCCACAAATGTCACGATCAAACCGATTCATTTTCATGACTCATTAAGGACAAGCTCATTGGTGTAGAAATATTCGCAGTTTGTCAAGAGATCATTTTCATCTCTCAGATAACAGACTAGCGTTAATCTCTTTGGTAACCCACCAAATGATCCTTTTCCTACCTTAAAAATGTTTTTAAATGAACAGATGATTTTTCTCAAAAGCCTGGCGAAGAAAATAATCACATTATTTATTTTCCCCACGCATGAAAACGTTTTTGAATGAGGAAAAATAATTTCTGAACTGCATTCTATGGGCGACAGTGCTTATCCTATAAGCTTGGGGTATCTGTGACAAAAAGACCTTTCCACCTGAAAATAATATGATTAATATCAAACAGAGGTAGGTCTGAATAGCATTCTGTATAAACAGCTACGCAGAAGACTTCTTGACCATATAAACATAGTCTGTGCTTATACTTATCACCATGTATGAAGAAACTAACAAACAAAAAATTTATAAAGAGTAAAGTACGAAGTTCAAGTGAAAATGCATTTCGAGAGCAAACTGCTTTCATATGGGCTCGATTCCTTTTGTGCACGAAACTCCCCCCCCCCCCCCCCCCCCACACACACACATTAGACATTAAGTAGTTGTCTTTAATAGCTTCAAAATACCACAGAGCAAGGGCAACATTTTTTTAAAATAGCATTCAGATTTTTAAAAAAATTCAATTTAATTTTAAGACTTTATTATCTCATAGACAGAGAACTTCATTCGGGTTACAAGTCGCACATAAAACAGTAAACATAATATCAGGGTAGGGTGGGGTGGGTGGGGGTGGGGGGGGGACACCCCCGCCCTCCAACCCCCCCCCCCCCCCCCCCCCCGCCCCTAAAACAAACCAAACCCACAGTATCCGAACACACATGGCCCATCATAATAGAAAAGCACCCCACAAAATCAGCATACCTCAGCCAGTCATAAACTCGCCCAAGTAAACTCACAAACACTCATGCACGCACCATATGCTTACACATCCACACACTCACACACAGCCTCTCTCTCCACACACACACAGCGCTTGCGCTTGCGCGCGCACGCACACACACATACACCTCACACGCACATACTGGAAGCATATACACACATTTTTTATGGCATAAACCAAATTGTTATAACATGTTGTATGATAAGACAAATATGAATTAAAATTAATGCTCTATTCTATTAAAACACTAAACACAGTATAAAATAATAACACTCACACATTTTTATGACATAACCAAATTGCAATAAGAAGTTGTATGGTAAGATACATATCAGTGAAACTAATACTGTATTACAGCAAAATTTCAAAGACAAGGTGTCAAAAGCACCCTCTCGCCACCCCCCACCCCCCCTTTCCCTTCCCTCCACCCTCCTCATTCCAATAATGGTAAAAGGCAAAGGCGTCTCATAACCTATGTGGTCGTAGGGAAGTGAGGCATCAGAGAGCTCAATTTCTCAAGGGGCCAGCATATTGAGGGCGGCGCCCATCTCCTCTCCCTCGCTGCTTTACCTTCCCTGACCCTAAAGAGGGCAGGTATCCATTTACAGCTGGGTGAACTGGGGGACTGTACTGAAGCCAAGGCGCGCAAACGGTCACCCACCCAAGTGGTAACCACGCTCGATGCTGCTTAACCTTAGCTGGGGAAAGCGAGTGCTCTGACCACTGAGCTATCCCGCATCATAGTCTATTATCTACTGAACACAGTTTCAAATGATAACAGGTATAGCAAAAACAACAACAAACAAACCCACACAAACAAACAAACAAAAACTACTCGCTCTTTAAAGCAAAACTGTGGATTGTGGCCGGAATATTTTTTTTCTTTTTTTAGGAGCGTGAAGATTCAGCGCGCGCGTCAGTTCAAATACAATTTCCAGAGTGTTAGCTTTTCTAACTAGGAATTGCAGCCAGGCAGTCGATGATGATATCGCAAGAAGTGATAGGCCTATCGTTTTTAGCGGAGGAAACTTTGCACAGCCCAAAATGTGATGTGTGTGTGTGTGTATTTGAGGAAGATGCTCTATCGTCCTCGCTGGTTTTGAAACAAAAGCCGAAACCCAAGTGTGGCCAGTGTGTTTTAACAGCTCTGCCGCCCGTGTGTGTGTGTGTGTGTGTGTGCAGTGTGGAGCGGGGCACACACACAACACACACAACACACACACACCAGTTGGGGGGGGGGGGGGGGGGGGGGGGGGGGGGACAGAGTCGTGATCCAGCAGAGAAACAAGGCGACAACGAACAATAGAATAATTACACAGCAAACACATGCACACACACACTCGCGCGCGCGCGGCGCAGAGACAGAGAGAGAGAGAGAGAGAGACAGAGACAGAGACAGAGAATCAAAAAGGTAAAATCAACACATACACAAGCACACACACACACCACGCACACACACACACACCACGCGCTCGCGTGTGCGAATGAATGAATGCATAAATGCTTTAAAATAAAGGAGAAGAAGAAAACGCTCGGATATATTTTGTCTGTCGTACTTCTGTGTCAATTTTTGTTTGTTTGTTTGTTTGTTGTTTTTTTTTTGTTTGGTTGGTGTTTTTTGTTGTTGTTGTTTTTTTTTTTTTTTGGGGGGGGGGTTTTAATTTTTGCTTTTTTGATTGTCTTTCTTTGTTAGGTTTGTTTTCTACCCCCAGTCTTCTAGTTCCCTTGTTTAGTTTGTTTGTCAGTCAGTCAGTCAGTTAGATAGATGGGTAGTTAGGTAGGTAGTTAGTTAGTCCTGTAGTTAGGTAGTTACTTAGGTTGTGAGTTAGGTAGGTAGGTGGTTCGTTAGTTAGTTTGTCTTTAGGTAGTTAAGTAGTTAGTTAGGTAGTTAGTTAACTAGTTAGGCAGGTAGTAAGTTAGGTAGGTAGGTAGGTAAGTAGTTAGTTAATTAGGTAGGTAGTAAGTTAGGTAGTTAGTAAGTTACTTAGCTAGCTACTTATCTAGTTAGTTAGCTAGTTAGCGACTCAGTCAGTCAGTTTGTTGGCTGATTAGTTAGCAAGCATAATTACTTGGGCTTTTGTTCGTTAGATAACCTCTTTGATCACATATTAGTTTAGGTAGTTGTTGCAAGTTTGTTTTTTTATTGCCCTGTGTTCAATCGATATAATAATAATAGTAATAATAATGATGATGATGATAATAATAATAATTATCGATATAATAATAAAATAAATGGAATTTATATAGCGCTGTATCTTACACAGACAAATCAAAGCGCTTGCACTCAACTCATTCTTACACAGTCATGCAACCAGTAGCAATTAATAGTTCTAACAAGTCCAAATGTATACACACACACACACACACACACACACACACACACACAGGTTATACACTTTGGCAGGGTGATGGGATTTTGACTGTTGAAAGCAGGGACAGCTATGAAATGAAACAGGAGAGGAAAATCTTTGGTTTGAAATAAATAAATCATGTCTTGAGGATGGATTTCAAAGTGTCATAAAGAAGGCTTTTGGCGAAGAGAGATAGGGAGGCCATTCCAGATCGTTGGACCAGAAATAGAGAGAGATATGACTGCTTTGTATAGGTTTTATATGCCCACCCCTCCCTACCCTATTTCATTTGTGGATGTAGAGTAGGCTTCAATAATTATTGGATAATTGTAATGCCACCTTAAAGCAGCAGATGGTTAATATTGTGTCAGACGTTTCATCATTCTCTTCATGTCTGGTTTTCTTTTTTCTTCTTGTGGCTATCAGGACACTGTTATGCTTTAAGAAGTTAAGTAGAAAGAAAGACTCAATGATTTTCTCTGCTAGGGAAAAAGTTATGGATAAACACGCACGATTAGCGCTTGAGAAAAAGGATTTGTACAAAAAGAGGTTCATAGTCTTTTTTCTCTCTAAGGAATTGTACGAAAAGAGGTTCATAGTCTTCTCTCTCTCTCTCTCTCTCTCTCTCTCTCTCCTCTCTCTCTCTCTCTCTCTCTCTCTCTCTCTCTCTCTCTCTCTGCCTTTTTATTTGTTTGTCTTGTTCTTCTTTAAAAAATATCAGCCCAGTGAAATCAATTCTTATATTCAATTTAAAAAATATTTATTTCGAGGATAAGACATACGCACTTGTGTTTCTTTTCTCTTTTTTACTTTCTTTCTTTTTTTTTCTTGTCTTTCTTTCTTTCCTTTTTCTTTTTTTTCTTTCTCTTCTTCTTTCTTCTTCTTTCTCTTTTTAAACACCCAAACCCCTCCCACAGGACAATGACAATGACAAAGTGCGAGTGTGATGGACCCTGTAATATTTGCACACGGGTTGCACGTGCTTTTTCCTCCTGTCCTTTTGAAACTGTGCAAACAGGACCCCCCACCCCCTCCCCATATGATACTGTTTGAAGTAACACATTTCCCAGTCTGGAAGCAACATCTTTAGCGGAATGTTCAGAACTTCACAAGTGCACCTAGGCACGAACCACGCTTGTTGTGCTCCTGTCCTTTATCCATCCGTCCCTGCCTTTGTCTTTCCTTTGTGTGGTGTGGTAATGATTTATCGGGTTAAAACGAAGGTGTCGAAGAAAAAGAGACACAGGTGTGTGTGAATCTCACGTACAAAGAGTGAGGGAAAAAAGGGATTATTATAGAACAAAGGCGTGTGGTGGGGTTTTTGGTGTCATCTCTTTTCGATATCTTGTTTGGTGTGGTCTTGTGTGGTCTTGTTTTTGTGTCTCCGTCTTGCCACAGTATCTGTGTATTAATTTTATCTTGTTAGAGTTGTTTTTGTTTGGGGATCTTCCTGAGTAGAACGTGTTGATAAGCATGGCAATAACAAGCTAGTGGTACTCATGCTTATTATGGTCTTCATGTTATAGTAATTTTGTTTGATGCCAGAACTTGTAAGGTAGATCTGGCGGTACACAACTATTCCTCGCTGCAAAAAGGGTGCAGTAACAAATAAATTATTTCCTATTTTTGTTTACATATCTTAATAATGTAAAAACATTTTCATGAAGTTGAAGCTATAACTAGATACCTGTACTTGTTTTTGTGCCATTCTTTAAAGTCGCCAAGGAAAATGAGTGCGCAATCAAAATTTTTTAACTTTTATTTATTTTAAAAAATATTTTATTCTTTTATATCGAGGATAACGGAATAAGCACTTAGTTACATCCAGTCCCCGTCTGTATGCGGTTTTGTAAATTTGTCATCTGTTCCCAACGGCACACAATGGCCTACTCTTACGAACAGCGGAACAGGATTTCACGTGTGCGCAAGATGTTCTGCGTGCGTTCGCACACGGGGCCTCGGTTTATAGTCTCATCCGAATGACTTTTGGGGAGAGTGGAGTCTGCACGGATGTTAACTCCAGGGGAAAATATCCCCTTGAACGGGAATCGAACCCGGGTCGTCAGATTGCGAGCGCAATGTTCTAACCACTAGGCTATCTCGTTAAATCGATTATTCAGAGATTCATTAAAACAAACATACAATACTGAGTAGTAAAATCCTTCATTTGCAACAACTGGGGATTTCTTTGCGAATAGAAACAAAGAAACAAAACGGTGACATAGGAAGTAACGTGAAGGTTGCCTTTAGTAAGGACCATTCATTCCATGTAACCAAGTTCAAGTTTCAGTTATTTAAATAGATGGGTACGCTAGCTACAGAGACAGGATAGCTCAGTTGTCAGAGCACTCGCTTTCCTCCAGCTTAAGGTTAAGCAGCATCGAGCGTGGTTACCACTTGGATGGGTGATCGTTTGCGCGCCTTGGCTTCAGTACAGTCCCCCAGTTCACCCAGCTGTAAATGGGTACCTGCCCTCTTTAGGGTTAGGGAAGGTAAAACAGCGAGGGAGAGGAGATGGGCACCGCCGCCCTCAATATGCTGGCTCATTGAGAAGTTGAGGTCTCTGATGCCTTACTCCCTTGCGACCACATAGGTTATAGGACACCTTTACCTTTTTTTACGCGACAGAGATGGCGGTGGTGGTTGATGTTTCACTAATGCTTGGTTTATACCCTGCAGCATGGACACTGCCCATCGTTTAAAGAAATGTACAGTGGTGGTTTTTTTAGCGACACAGGAACAGTATCACAATCCTGAGGCCTGCAATGGTAATCATCGAAAGGTGGCAATAGCAGGAAAAAGAACAGACGCTTAGAATACATGTTTTACTACTCTGTCTGTCTGTCTATCTGGCTGTGTCTCTCTTCCTGTGTCTCTCCCTGTCTCTCTCCCTGTCCCCCTCTCTCCGTCCCTCTCTCTCTGTCTTCCCCTCCTCTCTCTCTCTCTCTCTCTCCTCTCTCTCTCTCTCTCTCTCTCTCTCTCTCCTCTCTCTGTCACCCTCTCTGTGTCCCTCTCTTTGTGTCCCTGCCTCTCTCTCTGTCTCTTTCTCTCTGTCTGTCTCTCTCTCCTTGTTTTAAGAAACAAAGATTCTAGTGCCTAGAGGCTTTAACAAGTTTTCAAAGAAAGAACTTACATGCATAGGACAATTGTTTTTGTTTTTCTTTTTCTACTGACTTCACCTTTCACTTACTATCAACACCTTCACTAGAATGCTGGAGAAAATAAGAATGGAAAAATGTATAAAGCAACTGTACATGACGGTAGGGGAGTGGAAATAAATGCGCGAGAAATGGCTTCAATCGTATCCTGTTCGTCCTGTCCTACGTCTTGTTCACATAATTGTTATTATTATTATTATCTGTCTACGTACATCGCCACATGCTTTTGCAGTGAACCCAATCTGTCCTGAAAAGTAACAACACCTCCTGCCTTGTTTTCCTCTTAATTTACCGCGCTACATTGGAAATGTCCTCCAGTGTATTCCCCACATCCTGTTGACTACTATAAATTATACTTTCATTCACTCTCGCCTTCTTGCCTTTTCATTCTCGGGTGAGCGGCTTTCTATGCAGTTTGTTTTTTAAAAACGTGTTTACTTTGTCTAGCAATTCTGCCGTTTGCTACAATTCAAACACGAAGAGGTGGGAGGGGGGGGGGAAAAGATCACTTTAGTCGACAAGAAGAAAGAATTGGTTTTTGTTTGATCATGCAGGCGATCACCATTGACATCCCGTCCACATCTTAAACCCATCTTGCTTCAAAAGGCGGGGACACCATCGCCACCAAAGCGCAGACCAACCATGAAATTTGATGATGTTGTTGAGGATCGACACAAGTCCTGCTTTCGCTGCACACTAAGGGAAGAGGAGAGGAGAGAAGGGGAGAGGGTGGGGGGAGGGAAGGGAGGAGGAGGGGGGGGGGGTAAGTGTTGTGTCTAAGTGCTACATTAACGACTAAGAAAGAAATAGAAAGAAAGAAAAACCCCAAACAACCCGGGGAAAGCAAACTATGCAATAGGTGAAGCAGATAAAAATTTGTCAACTCTCCCAAATTGGGTGATTGTATCATGGTGCGAAAAGTGTACCCCTGCTTTGAAGTGGGGGTGAGGGGTAGCCGCTTTCCGTCTTTGCTAGTGGACCCCTACCTTCGAAATGACGATCGTCAGAGATTTTTGATTTTTATTTTTTAGAGCGGTTCTGCATGGGTGAGTTTGGCATTATGGCAGGGGCCACATCGGGTGCGGAAGAGAGAAGACGGGTTGAGGGCTACAATGGAAGGGGTTTGATCTGTCTTGTCAAGCCGACATACTTTTACCCCATTTAGGGACACATTTCTGACTTGTGTCGACAAAGAAGCCTACCACCCGCTTGTAGGTTTCCAGTCCCGAACGTGCAAGCGTTAGTAGTTAGGAGGGGGTGGTGGTGGTGGTGGATGGGTGGGGGTGGGGGGGGGGGTGGGGGGGGGGTGGGGGTGTTTGAAATGAGTCAGTGTTTGTGCACCTATTTGTTTTGCTTGTGGAATGTAGGGGGGTTTGAACTTGATCAACCCTCCTGTAAATTGTTGTTGGGTTTTTTGTGGGTTTTTTTTTTTTTGTGGGGGGTGGGGGGGGGGGGGGGGGGGGGGGGGGGGGGGGTAAAAGGGGAGGAGGTTGTATGGAGACATATCAGGCCACTTTTGCTCTATCTCAGTGCATAGTTTGGTTGTGAGAGGATGGAGGGGGGGTCCTTTTCTCTGTGTGTTGTTATTTTTGTGGTCTGGGTTGTTTCTTGTTGCTTGCTTTTTGTGCTTGCGTGCTCTGGCGTCTCTCTCGTCTCTCTAACGTGCCGCATCTTCTCTCTCTCGGCCTCTCTCTCTCTCTCTCCTCTCTTCGTTTCCTAGAGTCCTTTTTCATGTGAAGTGGGGCAGAGTCGTTCTCTGATGGAAATTGTTGGAGTATGCAAGAAATTTTACAGACGTAATTGTCAACTGTTATGCATTATGGTTGTTGAAAGTTGACTCAAATCGATCTTAATTGCCACTTCCCCCCCCCCCCCCCCCCACTCCCCCTCTCCCCTCTCCCACAGTCCCCCCACCTCCAACCTAACCACCCTCCCTCTCCAAATCTTGTTTGTAATCTTTTCTAGTACATGGATGCCCTTTAGCGCTCCTCCACTCTCCTTTGTATGTCTTCACTCCCGTTCTGTTGTTGTTATGTTTTTGTAGGGTTTTAATTCACTGGTGGGGCAGAGTACGTCACGTAGGGAAACATTGGGATAATGCACAAAATTTTACCAGACGTAATTGTCAACTTATGCATTATGGTTGTTGAAAGTTGACATTCAATCGATCTTCATATTGCCACCCTTCCCCCCCCCCCCCCCGCCCCAGCCACGCCCCCCCTCCCCCCTCGCCCACAGTCCCCCCCCCAACCAACCTAACCACCCCTCCCTCTCCCAAATCGTTGTTTGTAAATCTTTTCGTAGTTGTACCAGTGGATTGCCCTTTTAGACGCTCCCCCACTCTCCCTGTGTTTGTGTGTTTGGTCTTTCACTCTCCCTGTTCTGTGTGTGTGTGTGTATGTGTGTTTGTGTGTGTGTGTATGTGTGTGTGTGTGTGTGTATTCTCTATCTCCCTGTGGATGTATGGGGACGGGGTAGCTCAGTGGTCAGAGCATTCGCTTTTCCCCCAACCAATTTTAAACAGCATCGAGCACGGTTACCACTTGGATGGGTGACCGTTTGCGCGCCTTGGCTTCAGGACAGTTCACCCAGCTATGTAAATGGGTACCTGCCTTCTTTAGGTTCAGGGAAGGTAAAGCAGCGAGGGAGAGGAGATGGGCGTCGCCCTCAATATGCTGGCCCTAGAGAAGTGAGGTCTCTGACGCCTCGCTCCCCTAAGACCTTATAGGTTATGGGACACCTTTGCTTACTTTTATCTCCCTGTGTCTGGTCTCTCACTCTCCCTGTGTCTGGTCTCTCACTCTCCCTGTGTATGGTCTCTCACTCTCCCTGTGTCTGGTCTCTCACTCTCCCTGTGTCTGGTCTCTCACTCTCCCTGTGTCTGGTCTCTCACTCTCCCTGTGATGTATGCTTGGTCTCTCTGTCTTTCGATGTCTGGTCTCTCACTCTCCCTGTGTATGGTCTCTCACTCTCCCTGTGTCTGGTCTCTCACTCTCCCTGTGATGTATGCTTGGTCTCTCTGTCTTTCGATGTCTGGTCTTTCACTCTCCCTGTGTATGGTCTCTCACTCTCCCTGTGTCTGGTCTCTCACTCTCCCTGTGATGTATGCTTGGTCTCTCTGTCTTTCGATGTCTGGTCTCTCACTCTCCCTGTGTATGGTCTCTCACTCTCCCTGTGTATGTATGTATGGCCTCTGACTCTCCCTGTATTTGGTCTCTCACTCTCCCTGTGTACGTGTGTCTGGTCTCTCACTCTCCCTGTGCATATGTCTGGTCTCTCACTCTCCCTGTGCATATGTCTGGTCTCTCACTCTCCCTGTGTATGTGTATTTGGTCTCTCACTCTCCTTGTATTTGGTCTCTTGACTCTCCCTGTGCATAATTATATGTATGGTCTCTCAGTCTCTCTGTGCATATCTCTGGCCTTTGACTCTTCCTGTATTTGGTCTTTGACTCTTCCTGTGTGCATATGTCTGGTCTCTGACTCTTCCTGTGTGCATATATCTGGGTCTCTGACTCTTCCTGTGTGCATATGTCTGGTCTCTGACTCTTCCTGTGTGCATATGTCTGGTCTCTGACTCTTCCTGTGTGCATATGTCTGGGTCTCTGACTCTTCCTCTTCCTGTGTGCATATGTCTGGGTCTCTGACTCTTCCTCTTCCTGTGTGCATGTGTCTGGTCTCTGACTCTTCCTGTGTGCATATGTCTGGTCTCTAACTCTTCCTGTGTGCATATGTCTGGGTCTCTGACTCTTCCTATGTGAATATGTCTGGTCTCTGACTCTTCCTGTATTTGGTCTTTGACTCTTCCTGTGTGCATATGTCTGGTCTCTGACTCTTCCTGTGTGCATATATCTGGGTCTCTGACTCTTCCTCTTCCTGTGTGCATATGTCTGGTCTCTGACTCTTCCTGTGTGCATATGTCTGGTCTCTGACTCTTCCTGTGTGCATATGTCTGGGTCTCTGACTCTTCCTCTTCCTGTGTGCATATGTCTGGGTCTCTGACTCTTCCTCTTCCTGTGTGCATGTGTCTGGTCTCTGACTCTTCCTGTGTGCATATGTCTGGTCTCTAACTCTTCCTGTGTGCATATGTCTGGGTCTCTGACTCTTCCTATGTGAATATGTCTGGTCTCTGACTCTTCCTGTATTTGGTCTCTGACTCTTCCTGTGCATATGTCTGGGTCTCTGACTCTTCCTGTGCATATATGTTTGATCTCTGACTCTTCCTGTATTTGGTCTCTGACTCTTCCTGTGCATATATCTGGCATTTGACTCTTCCTGTGCATATGTCTGGTCTCTGACTCTTCCTGTGCATATGTCTGGTCTCTGACTCTTCCTGTGCATATGTCTGGTCTCTGACTCTTCCTGTGCATATGTCTGGTCTCTGACTCTTCCTGTGTGCATATGTCTGGTCTCTGACTCTTCCTGTGTGCATATGTTTGATCTCTCACTCTCCAATGTGTACTCTAGAACTTTCCCCACGCTATTTTGGTACGGAAGGTTATATACAGTCTCAACTATCTCCGGATTACAATTCTAGCGTTATCCCCGAAATCGTAAAACGGCTACCTTAACGGGGTGGGGGGGGGGGGGGGGGGGGGGGGGGGGGGGGGGGGGGGGGGGGGGGGGGGGGGGGGGGGGGGGGGGAGAGGGGAAAACCAGTCACATACTCCAAACCTCACCATTGGTGAATTGAACCTCAGAGCTCTAACCAAGGAACGTAAAAACAAAATTCTACCACCAGGATTTCTCCAGCTAACGCTCTCTATCCACAAAAGTCCTACTTCCATCAAGGTTTTTTTTTTGTGTGTGTGTGTGTGTGTGTTGTGTGTGTGTGTGTGTGTGTGTGTGTGTGTGTGTGTGTGTGTGTGTGTGCGCGCGCGCGTGTGTGTGCGTGTCACTGTTCCCTTCCCCTCCACTCCACTCTTCACCTCCCACATTCCCTTCCTTTCCTTCATCCCTGTTTCGGTGGGGGATTTTTTTTCGTGGTTTTTGTTGGTTTTGTTGTTGTTGTTGTTTTTTAAAACTTCTTCTCAATACAATGGAATTAATTCTCTGCTCTCGCCTCCAGTCTTTAGAAAGGGGTAGCGCCTTTTGTCTGAGGTAATGAGCGTTCGACTGAGCGTGACAGGCAATCAGGGAAGGGCGAGTGGAGCTGGGGGGGGGGGGGGGGGGGGGGGGGGTTTGGGGGGGTGGGGGGGTGGGAGGGGGGTGGGGGTCAGGTCGATAGATAGTCAGGCTGACTGGCCAGCCTTCACTCAGCGTGCTCTGTTCTGCTCTGCTCTGCTTTGCTCTGTTCTGTTCTGCTCTGTTCTCTTTTCTGCGCTGTTCTGTTCTGCTCTGCTCTGTTCTGCGCTGCACTACTCTGCTCTGCTCTGTTCTGCTCTGTTCTGCTCTGCACTGCTCTGTTCTGCTCTGCTCTGCTCTGCTCTATTCTACTCTGCACTGCTCTGCTCTGCTCTGCTCTGCTCTACTCTGCTCTGTACTGCTCTGCTCTGTACTGCTCTACTCTGTACTGCTCTACTCTACTCTACTCCGCTCTGTTCTGCACTGCTCTGTTCTGCTCTGCTCTGTACTGCTCTACTCTGCACTGCTCTGTTCTGTTCTGCTCTGTTCTGCTCTGTTCTGTTCTGCTCTGCACTGCTCTGTTCTGCTCTGTTCTGCTCTATTCTACTCTGCTCTGCTCTGCTCTGTTCTGTTCTGCTCTGCTCTACTCTGTTCTGTTTGCTCTGCTCTATTCTACTCTGCTGCTCTGCTCTGTTCTGCTCTGTTCTGCTCTATTCTACCCTGCTCTGTTCTGCTCTGCACTGCTCTACTCAACTCTGCTCTGCTCTGCTCTGCTCTGCTCTGCTCTATTCTACTCTTCTCTGTTATTCTCTGCTCTGTACTGCTCTGCTCTACTCTATTCTACTCTGCTCTGTTCTGCTCTGCTCTGCTCTGCTCTGTACTGCTCTACTCTGCTCTGCTCTGTACTGCTCTACTCTGTACTGTTGTGCTCTGTTCTGCTCTGTTCTGCTCTGCCCTGCTCTGTTCTGCTCTGTTTTGCACTGCTCTGCTCTACTCTGCTCTGCTCTGCTCTGCTTACTCTGCTCTTTCTCTGCTCTACTCTCCTCTGCTCTGCTCTGTTTCTACTCTGCTTTCTCTGCTACTACTCTCCTCTGCTCTGCTCTGTTCTACTCTGCCTGCTCTGCTCCTTCACTCTGCTCTGTTCTACTCTGCTCACCTCTGCTCTCCTCTCCTCTGCTCTGCTCTGCTCTGCTCTGCTCTACTCTGCTCTGCTCTGCCTATACAACAACACTGCAGCCAACAGTCACCATAGGCTTCAGCCTTAGGATGCCAATAAGGGAGCCACTTGGAATCGCGTATCGCAGTGTCGGAAAACAGTGTGTGTGTGTCAAGTGTATGCTTGTTAGCACGCGCAGGAACACGCATCGCCAATACGCATGCTTTGACGCGTGAATGTATGCATGCACGTGTGTATACGTGCGCTCGCGCGCAAGCTCACGTACATGTGCATTAACGCGCACACGCACGCGCGCGCGCGCACGTACACACGCATACTGTATAAATAGTACTACTAGTGAACAAACATAAAGTCAAAGAGAACACCAACATATAGATAGAAAGACAGATAGATATGTAGATAGATAGACAAATAGATAGGTAGATAGATAGACAGGTACATAGGTAGACAGATAGATAGATAGGTAGATAGATAGATAGATAGATAGATAGATAGGGAAGAATGGGGGAGAGGGAGGTACAGTCAAAGAAATCAAGATGAAAAATAAAATGAAGGAAAAAGAGAAAGAGATAGAAAAGAATAAGAAAAGGGAAAGACAATTCGAATAAAGAAAGAACTGAGATAATAGTACAAAACAGGAAAAAAGGAAATGTGGAGAAAAGAGAAGAGAAGAATAAGAAGAAGAAGCGAAGATGAGAAGAAGAGGAGAGGAGAAGAGGAGAAAGAGAAAAGGGAGGGAGAGGAGAATAGGAGAAGAGGGAGGAGGAAAGAGGAGAAGAAGGAGAAAAGGAGAAGAAGAGAAATAGTGAGAAGGAGAAGATAGAAGTATAGCGAGAAGGAGAGAGAGAACTGGAAAGAAAAGGAGATAAAGGAGAAAGAGAAGGAAGGAGAAGAAGAAGAAAAGAAGAAGAAGGATGAAGGAAGAAAGAAGAAGAAAAAAAGAGAAGAAGAAAAAAAGAAGAAGAAGAAGAGAAGAGAAAAGAAGAAGAATGAAGAGAAGAAAGAAGAAAAGAAGTAATAGAAAGAAAAGAAGGAGAAGAAGAAGAAATGAAGAAGAAGACGAAGAAGATAGGAGAAGAAGAGAGAAGGAAAGGGAAAGAAGAGAGCGAAGAAGAAGAAGGAGAAGAAGAAGAAGAAGAAGAAGAAGAAAGACAGGAAGAAGGAAGAGAGAAAAGAAGAAGAGAAGAAGAGAGAAGGAGAAGGAAGAGAGAAGAAGAAAGAAGAAGAGAGAAGGAAGAAGAAAAGAGAAGGAGAAGAAGAAGAGAGAAGAAAGGAGAAGAAGAAGAAGAAGAAGAAGAAGGGAAGAAGAAGAAGAAGAAGAAAGGAGAAGAAGAAGAAGAAGAGAGGAAAGAAGGAGAAGGAGAGGAGAAGAAGAAGAAGAAGAAAGAAGGAGAAGAGAAGAAGAAGAAGAAGAGAAGAGAAAGAAGAAAGAAGAAGAAGAAGAGAGAAGGAGAAGAAGAAGAAGAAGAAGGGAAAGAGACGAAGAAGAAGAAGAGAGGAAAGAAAGGAGAAGAAGAAGAAGAAGGAGAAGAAGAAGAAGAAGAAGAAGGAGAAGAAGAAGAAGAAGAGAAGGAAGAAGAAGAAGAAGAAGAAGAAGGAGAAGGAGAAGAAGAAGAAGAGAGAAGAAGAAGAAGAGAAGAAGAAGAAGAAGAAGGAGAAGAAGAAGAAGAAGAAGGAGAAGAAGAAGAAGAAGGGAAGGAGAGAGAAGAAGAAGGGAGAGAAGAAGAAGAAGAGAAGAGAGAAGAAGAAGAGAAGGAGAAGAAGAAGAAGAAGAGAGAAAGAAGAAGGAGAAGAAGAGAAGAAGAGAAGAAGAAGAGAAGAAGAAGAGAAGAGAGAGAAGAAGAAGAAGGAGAAGAAGAAGAAGGAGAAGGAGAAGAAGAAGAAGAAGAGGAGAAGGAGAAGAAGAAGAAGAAGAAGAAGAAGAAGAGAAGAAGAAGAAGAAGGAGAAGAAGAAGAAGAGAAGAAGGAGAGAAGAAGAAGAAGAAGGAGAAGAGAGAAGAAGAAAAAGGAGAAGAAGAAGAGAAGAAGAAGAAGGAGAAGGAGAAGAAGAAGAAGAAGGAAAAGGAGAAGAAGAAGAAAGGGAAGAAGGAGAAGGAGGAGAAGAAGAGAAGAAGAAGGAGAAGGAGAAGAAGAAGAAGAAGGAGAAGGAGAAGAAGAAGGAGGAGAAGAAGAAGAGAGAAAAAGAAGAAGAAGAAGGAGAGAAGAGAAGAAGAAGAAGAAGAAGAAGAAAAAGGGAAAAGGGAGAAGAAGAAGAAGGAAGAAGGAGAAGAAGAAGAAGAAGGAGAAGGAGAAAAAGAAGAAGGAGAAGAAGAAGGAGAAGAAGAGAGAAGAAGAAGAAGAAGAAGAAGAAGAAAGAAGAAGAGAAGAAGAAGAAGGAGGAGGAGAAGGAGAGGAGAAAGAGAAGAGGGAGGAGGAGAAGGAGAAGAGGGAGGAGGAGAAGAATAAGAAGGATGAGGAGGAGTAAGAGAAGAAGGAGAGGGAGAAGGAGAAAGAGGAGGTGGAGGAGAAGAAGCAAAAGTAGAAGAAGAAGAATAACAAGAAGGATGAAGAAAGATGTGAAAGACGGTACAGAAAGAAAGCTGTTGTTGTTTCGAATTGTTTGCTATAAGAGGGTGGATTCGGGATGGGGGTGGGGGGGAGAAAGAGAGAGACAGAGACAGACAGAGACAAAACAGCGAGACAGAGACAGAAAGACAGAAGACGACAGAAAGACATAGAGAGATAGAGACAGAAAGACACAGCACAAACCACAGACAGAAGACAGAGACAGACACGGATAGCCCAGAGACAACAACAGCGAGACAGAGGACAGAAAGACAGACAGACAGAAAGACATAGAGAGACAGACAGAAAGACACGGAGAGAGACAGATACAAACACACAGACAGACAGAAGACAGAGACAGACAGACAGAGACAACAGCGAGACAGAGACAGAAAGACAGACAGACAGAAAGACATAGAGAGACAGACAGACAGAAAGACAGAGAGAGACAGACACAACACACAGACAGACAGAAGACAGAGACAGACAGAGACGGATAGACAGAGACAACAACAGCGAGACAGAGACAGAAGACAAACAGACAGACTTCTAGAAAGACATAGAGAGACAGACAGACACAAACACGGGACAGACAAGACAGGAGAGAAACACACACACACACACACACACACACACACACACACACACACACACACACACCGTCTAATATCACATAAGAGTGAACAGACGTTAACTTGAAGACAACAACAACAACAACCACAACAACAACAACTACAACACACACACTCACACACACACACACACAGGAACGGAGGGAGAGAGAGATAGAGAGAGAGAGAGAGAGAGAGAGACGAGAGAGAGAGAGAGAGAGAGAGGAGAGAGAGAGAGAGAGAGAGAGAAGAGAGAGGAGAGAGAGAGAGAGAGAGAGGAGAGAGAGAGAGGGAGGGAGAGAGAGAGAGAGAGTGAGAGAGAGAGAGGGGGGGGGGGAGGGAGGTAGACAGAGAGGAGAGGCAAGGCACAGCACGAGTTTGCCCTCAAGCAGACAAAAGAGAGAGAAATCAACAAGCAAACAAAGGGCGCTAATTCCTGTGTTGCACCACGCTCTAATTAACAGCGACAATGCCGCCAGGAGATGAGATTTCCCACCTCCCAGTGACCATGGCAAACACATCACACACACACACACACGCACACACACACACACACGCACACACACACACACAAAACAACCAAAAACCCAAAAAGATGTAGAGGAGGGGGGTGGGGGGGAGGAACCTTGGCTGGAGGCCAGCAGAGGGGGGTGAGGGTGGGGTTGGGTGGTTGGGGGGGGGGGGGGGGTGGTTGAAGGTTTTTTTGACATAGTGTTCTCACCAGAGTCAAGAATGACTACGGTGTGTCGTTACAAGTTTTTTTGTGTGTCCTTAAGTGGAATAAGGGCTTCAAACGCGCGAACCTGGTCCATCAAACTTAACTTGAAATTATTTTAAAAAATTGCTGTGTAGCATTCATATATATATATATATATATATATATTATATATATCAACATACATGAAAACTCGACCCAAAATCTGGGAAATAAAAAGATATAGGTAAAGGTGTCCCATAACCTATGTGGTCATAGGAGAGCGAGGCATCAGAGACCTCAACTTCTCAAGGGGCCAGCATGTTGAGGGCGGCGCCCATCTCCTCTCCCTCGCTGCTTTACCTTCCCTGACCCTAAAGAGGGCAGGTACCCATTTACAGCTGGGTGAACTGGGGGAACTGTACTGAAGCCAAGGCGCGCAAACGGTCACCCATCCAAGTGGTAACCACGCTCGATGCTGCTTAACCTTGGCTGGGGGAAAGCGAGTGCTCTGACCACTGAGCTATCCCGTCCCTCCCCCCAAAAGATATTACATAAGTAAAAAGTCAGTCGAGATTGTGAATAGAAAACGAGTTATCCCTAACTTTCCTAGGGAAATGATGTTGGTTTATCCGAATCGCACGCTGACAGAGACAATAGACATTGTCAGGTTTGGAATCGTTTGTCTTGTGGAAATTAATGCAGTCTGTTGCATTGACAGCCATTCTGGGGAAGGAAAGGAGAAGGTCAGTGTCCGTAGGAAGCTTTCAGAACCAGGGAAGGAGTTGTGATCTCCCTTGGGCCTATCCACTTAATGACACCAGCCCCTTTAACGACACAACAAGTGTCACAGTCCTCTTCCCCCAGTGAAAATGCTTCATCCCTCTCTCCCCTCCCTTCCCTTCCCTTCCTTATTCCTCCTTCCTTGTCAGCCTCTCTGGCACAATTTCGCTCGCTCTGTCTGTCTCTGTGTCTGTCTGTCTCTCTGTCTCTGTCTCTCTCTGTCTGTCTCTGCCTCTTGTCTCTCTTTCAGTCAGCCAAAAATTTGAAACGTACCTTAAAACAGATTTGGCTTTGTCTTTATGTGTGTATGAAAAGGTATATATGCATATATGTATGTATGTAGGCTATGTATATATGTATGTATGTATGTATGTATGTAGGCCATGTAGGCTATGTATGTATGTATGTTTGAGTGTGTGTATCTCTGTGTGTGTATATATCTGTGTGTGTGAGGGCGAAATTTATTGATAGGTAGGCACACAATTATATGAAAAAGTGGGGGACTTGCATTTATTTTTCGAATAAACACAGAGCATGAGAGAACCAGGAATGAGGTAGAAGTTAGAAGAGGAGGCATACGACATGTTTACCTTCCCCCCCCCCACCCACCCACCCACCACCCTTCGCCCCTCCCATTAGTCTCCCCCCCCCCCCCACCTTTTCCCCTATCCCCCCAAAATCCAAGGAAACAGACAAACAAACAAACAAATAAACAAGGTGTTAATTTGCCTTTAACCCTTCCTTAAAGAACAAGGACACTCCCAACAGCAGATTATCACTTCACACCCCCCCCCCCCCTTCCCTTAACCCTGACCATGAACAACACCCCTTTCCCCCTAGCCCCCCTCCACCACACACACACACACACACACACACACCACCACCACCACCACACCAACAATCACCACCCCCACCACCACCAACCACCAGAACAAATTCAGCAGATAAACAAACGAAGCAGTGCCTCTCTTTTTTTTTCTTTTTTGATGGAGGTCGCCAGAGTTGGTTTCTGAGATAGTGTTCCACCCCCATTCGTGAGCATAGCAAGCCTTTTTTATTTCTTCCTTGGGGGGTGGGGGTGGGGGTGAGGTGGGGGGGGGCGCTTCTCCTTCCTTGCCCCTCTCCTCCTCCCAGCCCCCCCCCCCCCCCCCCCCCCCTCACCCCCATCCCTCTTGTCAGCTTCTGTGGCACAATAGCTCTCTCTGACTCTGTTTCTGTATCTGTGTTTCTGTCTCTATGTCTCTGTCACAAATACGTATACACACGTGGACTGGATGTAAAAAAAGCACGTAAGTGCTTATTCCATTATCCTCGATATAAAAGAATAAGTAAATAAATAAATGTCTTCCCCTCCTTTTCTCTCCCTCCATTTCTCTCCCTCCCTTTCTCTCTCTCTCTCTCTCTCTCTCTCTCTCTCTCTCTCTCTCTCTCTCTCTCTCTCTCTCTCTCTCTTTCTCTCTCTCTCCTCTCTCTCTCTCTCTCTCTCTCTCTCTCTCTCTCTCCGCCCCCACACACACACACTAGCCAGAGGACCTACAAAGCTGAATCTCAGTCCCTCCATTGGTTTCCTAGTCACTATGGCATCGGACTCAATACAATAATTGGTCTGTGCACGGTACTTAGCCACAGAGAAAGACCGGATCACACACAGCAACAAATCCCTTTCAAGAAAAGTGTCTAGTTTCCACTCCGTCAGAAGGAGTATAAAGGTCAAGGTGTCCCATAACCTATGTGGTTGTAGGGGAGCGAGGCGTCAGAAACCTCAATTTCTCTAGGGGGCTAGCATATTGAGGGCGGCGCCCATCTCCTCTCCCTCACTGCTTTACCTTCCCTGACCCTAAAGAGGCAGGTACCTATTTACAGCTGGGTGAAGTGGGGGGACTGTACTGAAGGGAAGGGGCACAAATGAATCACTCATCCAAGTGGTAAGCACGCTCGATGCTGCTTAACCTTGGCTGGGGGAAAGCGAGTGCTCCGACCACTGAGAATTAAAACCACACACACAAAAGAAGAAACAAAATCCTATCTTGCGCAGCCGCCCTCATTTTTTTAATTTATTCTTTTATATCGAGGATAATGGAATAAGCTCTTTATGTGCTTTTTTACATCCAGTCCCCGTGTGTATGCTGTTTTGTAAATTCTGTCATCTGTTCCCACCGGCACACAATGGCCTACTCTTACGAAAAGCGGAACAGGATTTAACGTGTGCGCAAGATGTTGTGGGTGTGTGTGTATGTATGAGTGTGTGTGTGTTGTGTGTGTGTTGTGTGTGTGCTTGTTGTGTGTGTTGTGTGTGTGTGTTTTAAATGTGTGTTTGTGTGCGTGAGTTGGTGTGTATGTGTGAGTGCGTGCGGTGTGTGCGTGTGTTGAAATAGAACGGAACAGAGCAGAACATTGTTCATTGCCATGGAAGCCTAGAAGGCTTGTAGACACAAGTTATCGATGATTCATGCATTCAAAAACATATTTTGCAGATGGTCTTCGAAGTTCTTCAAACTGCGTTTGTGTGTGTGTGTGTGCGCGCGCGCGTGTGTAGAACTAAAACACTGCCCTACTTTTAATGAAAACACACGTTTTGTAACGAAAGCCGACTTTGAGCAAGATGCAAGAATACAACATTGAGTTTGTATTTGTCTGTTAATTGCATGCAGCCACTAATGTCACTGCAAACAGCAGTAAAAGGCAAGTATCTAGCAAGAAGAGACTACATCTCTGACAAAGGAAGCTTATTTTTCAATATTGGGAAATATTGTTAATGTAATAGCAGCAGCAGCAGCAGCAGCAACAGGAGTACCAGCAGCAGCAACTGTAAGAGAAATGATATGTAGTAACAATGCTAATCATAATGACAAGTCTAGTGATGATGATGAGAATAGCATGACGAGTAATGTTGATAACAATAATGATAATAACAGCAATAACATCAGCTGTAGGACAGTTACACCAATTAAAAACGCAATGATAATAATGATGATAATAATAATACCGATGGTGGTGGTGGCGTTGCTTCTGCTGCAGCTGCTGCTGCTAATAATGATGACGATAAAGGTCATAACGACGATGATGACAAAGAGAATAATAATGATGATAATGATAATAAGCAATAATATGAAGAAGAAAAAGAACAACATCAACAACAACAACAACGATGATGATGACGACGACAGTAAATGGTGATTATACTAATAATCATCACAACAACAACAACAATAGTAGTAGTAGTAGTAGTAGTAGTAGTAGTAGACTACTACTACTACTACTACTACTACTGATGATGATGATGATGATGATGATGATGATGATGATGGGGATGATGATTTATGGTGATGATGATGATGATAATAATATAATGATGATATGATGATGATAATAATAATAATTATTATTATAAGGTAACGGCCACGATAAGACATTATCTTTGTAGAACGTTAAATCTGGCTATAGAAAAAAGATTCCAGCGCAACTACACTCATTTTCACGCACACTACACAAAACATGCATTGATAAATGAAGTAAACAGGCAAAAACAATCAAATAAACAAAAGAACACATAATTTGTGTGCAAATGCCAAAAGATTGAACTAAGATCTGTTTAAACTGCAAATTTATTTTGCAAGTTGTAATTTTAAAAAAAATCTTTACTACATTGTAGTTTTGTGTACACTAAATGGGTATTTTACGCACATAAATCTATGCACATTATAAGGTATTTCACAGCATTTATGTTAATAAATTTAGTCACAGAAAACTTCTGCGCTAAGCCACTTTGATAAAAGCACGCCAATAAGACCATTGTGATATATGCGATACTAGAGATACAGACAGATAGACAAACAGACAGATTGATAGATAGATAGATAGACAGACAGACAGACAGACAGACAGACAGACAGACAGACAGACAGACAGATAGATAGATAGATAGATAGAGAGAGAGAGATAGACAGAGAGATAGATAGATAGATAGATACAGAAAGATAGATAGACAGACAGACAAACAGAGAGGGAGAGAGAGAGAGAGAGAGAGAGAGAGATAGAGAGAGAGAGAGAGAGAGAGAGAGAGAGGAGAGAGAGAGAGAGATGTCTTTGATTGATAATCTTTATTCCTAAGGGTTACAGATGACATACTTTTTTTTGGTCCGACCTTGCTCTGAGAAGGGACTATCATCAAGACAGACAGATAGACAGACAGAGAAGAGAGAGAGAGAGAAGAGAGAGAAGAGAGAGAGAGAGAGAGAGAATGAGAGATGAGAGAGAGAGAGAGAGAGAGAGAGAGAGAGAGATAGACAGACAGACAGACAGACGGACAGGCAGAGACAGACCGAGACAGAGACACAGACAGAGAATAGTAATAATAATGATAATAATAATAATAATAATAATAATATTAACAATAATAATAATGATGGTGATGATGATGATTATAATAATCATAATAATAAATGGACTTTATATAGCGCTATATCTTGCAAAGACAACAGACAGAAAGAGAGAGAGACAAAGACAAAGACAGAGTCAGAAAGACAAAGAGAGAGACAGAGACGCAGACAGACAAAGAGAGAGAGACGCAGACAGACATAGAGAGACAGACAGACAGACAGAGAGAGAAAGACAAGAAAGAGAGAGACACAGAAGGAAAAAAAACCCACACCAAACAAACCCAACAAAAACAAAAACGGCAACGAAATAACTTGCAGTACGACACAGATGAACACAGAAATGTAAGTCCAACAACAAACAAGCACGATCGATTTTTCTCCATAAATCTTAACTTTTCTCTCCCCCTTTACCCCCCCCCCCCCCCCCCTCCCCCGCTCCCACTGTTTTCTTTCTTCTTTTTTATCCGTATTCTCTAAGTTTCAGGAATATAAATACATACGTCAGTGGTTATTCTGTGGGTTTCTTCTTTCAGAAAGCCCCATAGATAGATAGCCTAAGCCCAACGCACGAGGCAACAGCTGGCTGTTAAGAGGGTATCAATGTTGATTTCGCTCGCTGCTCTTTTCCTTTCTTTGATTTTGTTTTTCCTTCCCCAAAGCAAGTATTTTCTGCGCAAGCTTTGTGCGACTGTCGCCGTTATAGATTACTTCTGTGTGTGTAGTGTGTGTGTGTTGTGTGGTTGTGTGTGTGTGTGTTGTGTGTGAGTTGTGTGTGTGTGTGTGTGTTGTGTGTGTGTGTGTGTGTGTTGTGTGTGTGTGTGTGTGTGTGTGTGTGTGGTTGGTTGTGTGTGTGTGTGCTTGTTTTGGCGTTTCTTGGTCATTCGTGCGTTACCGTATTCAGTGATGGGAAACTTACGCGTATATATATGACACAGCTGAAAAGGCTTCCATGTCTGCATGTACACGTGTGTGTGTGTGTGTGTGTGTGTGTGTGTGTGTGCGTGTGTGGAGTGGGGGGGGGGGGGGTGGGGGGTTGCACTTTATGTGTGTGCGCAGATTGCGTTTACCTATAGATGCACGAAGAAGAAGAAGAACACACGCGTGTGGACGCTGTCAAGTATTCCTCTATGCACGGATGCACACGAACAAGTACATTACTCTCTCTGTCTCCCTCTCTCTCTCTCTGTCCCCCCCCCCTCTCTCTCCCTCTCTCTCTCTCTCTCTCTCCCCCCCCCCCCCCTCTCTCTCTCTCTCTCTCTCTCTTTCTCTCTCATATGCACATGTGTGCGCCGGGACCTCAGAGTGCTTAATCAGGAGCCGAATCTCGAGTCAAATCAGGCCTATGCTAAAAAAAACCCAAACAAAAATAAAAGCAAAACAAACAAAAGCAACCCCCTCTCCCCCCACAGTTCTCAAATGCTGTATATTAAGATTTTTTTCTTTTAGCTTATAGTGGCTTTCTTCAATTCAACTATTTGACCCAAAAAAATGTTCATGAGAATGAAGATGTAATTGGCTACACTAAACTTTTTAAAAATTTATTCTATTCATTATATATATATATATATATATATATATATATATATATATATATATATATATATATATATATATATATATATATATATTATATAGAGAGAGAAACAAAGAATAGTGAAGGAAAACGAGTTCATGTAACCGTTGCAACTCTATCATTGCAATAATTGTTTCCATATCTATCTCTCTCTCTCTCTCTCTCTCTCTCTCTCTCTCTCTCTCTCTATATATATATATATATATATTATATATATATATATATATATATATATATATGGAGAGAGAGTATACTATGTAACCAATGAATGACGGTGATGTAGATTAATTTTCACGTGGGTTTATAACCAGTCGTACGAAGAACCTTCTTCTCCCTACCAAAAAAACCCAACAACAAACCCAAACTGAAACAGAGAACGGGGACAGGATAGTCTCATGGTTAGAGTCATGCATTCGTGATCTGCTGACCCGGGTTCGATTCCCGTTCAAGAAGATTTTTCCCCTGGAGTTAACATCAGTGTCCCCAAAAGTAATAATAATAATAATAATCCATGGAACTTATATAGCGCTAAATCTTGAAAAGACAAATCAAAGCGCATGCATTCAACGTAATCTTACACAGTCATGCAATCAATGACAAATGATCAATAGTTTAAACAAACAGATATTTACAAACATAGTGCGCTGCAGACAAAATCTATGAAATAAAATTTCAATAGTCAAATGTTTTACAAAAGTACACACACACACTCACTTAGGTCCTATACTTTAGCAGGGTGATAGGACATGGGTTAGTGAGGGTGGGATAGCTCTGATATGAAACAGGAGGGGGGAAATCTTAGGTTTGAAATAAATATGTCTTGAGGCTGGATTTTAAAGTGTCATAACTAGGTTTCTGGCGAAGAGAGAGAGGGAGCTCATTCCAGGTCGATGGACCCGAAATAGAGAAAGAGCGGCGGCCAACAGTGGATTGAATGAATCTAGGTATTCGTAGGCACAAGGTATCTGCAGTAGAGCGGAGGGAACGTGAAGGAGTGTACAGGTTAAGACATTCACAGAGGTAGGAGGGTGCAGTTTTGTGGAGACATTTGTAACAGAGGGTACTGATCTTATAATTTACTCTCTGTGGCACAGGCAGCCAGTGGAGAGATCGCAAGAGAGGGGTAATGTGCTCAGATTTTTTCTTTCTGAGAACTAGTCGAGCTGCGGAGTTTTGTATACGTTGAAGGGAGTGGATAGATGATGCTGGCAGACCAGACAAAAGAGAATTACAATAGTCCAGACGTGAAAGAATGAGAGAAGTGACAAGTTTGGCTGTTGCATCAGTGGACAGGTACTTTCGAATTGCACTAATACGCCGTAATTGATAGTAGCACGACTGACAGGTCTGAGTGATGAATTTTTTCATAGAGAGTGTGTTGTCGATAACAACACCTAGATACTTCACAGCAGTGGATAGAGGGACTGATGTATTGCCAAGTTCTATTGAAGCTGTTGTAATGGAAGAGAGTTTGTGTTTGGTCCCTACGAGCATGGCTTCGGTTTTATCTGCATTTAGCTGTAATTTGTTCTTTGTCATCCAGTTTTGAATATCTTCAAAGCAGCGGGCCATATTTGTCAGGAGAGAAGGCAGATTTTCAGGAGTAACACTGCTTTGAATCTGAGAGTCATCTGCGTATAAATGATGGTTGATTTGATGACGGTTTATTATATGTGACAGTGGGGCAGTGTAAAGAGTGAAAAGAACAGGGCCTAGAACTGATCCCTGTGGGACTCCGCATTTCAGTTTGGCAGGTATTGATTGAATCTTGTTTACTGCAACTGTCTGGAATCGGTCAGTAAGGTATGAATTAAACCAGGTGAGGGCTATGCCAGTAACACCGAACGTTTTTTGAAGACGGGAGAGAAGAATTGAGTGGTCTATAGTATCGAAGGCTGCTGATAAGTCGAGTAGAGTGAGAAGGGAGATTTTCCCTGAGTCAGAAGCGAGTAGAAGCGTGTTTAAAGTGTGTACTAGGGGGGTTTCAGTGCTGTGGTTGACGCGATAGGCAGACTGAAACTCAGGAAGAAGATTGTTGGAGAGAAGGTGGTTGTTGAGCTGTTTGAGAACTACTTTTTCAAGGACTTTAGAAATAAAAGGTAGATTGGAAACAGGTCTATAATTCTTCAGAAAGTCCTTCAGATGAGACTATAAACCGAGACCCCGTGTGCGAACGCACGCAGAACATTTTGCGCACACGTTAAAACCCGTTCCGCTTTTCGAAAGAGTAGGTCATTGTGTGCCGATTGGAACGGATGACAAAATTCACAAACTGCATACACACGGGGACTGGATGAAAAAAAGCACACGATGCTTATTTCTACTATCCTCGAAATAAAAGAATAAGAAGAAAAAAGCCCCCTCCCAAAAGAAACGAACAAAACAGAAAAGAAGCGTAAAACACAAGGAAGGAAATAAAAGAAAGGCCCATGTTGACGAAACACGAAGTGTATGCTGCAGGTGTGGAAGTGATGTTGCTTTGCTGGGTGTTCTTAACATTGCCAGCCACAACACCATCTCCACTCTGTATGACTGTGTGCAAGGTAACGTGTCTCTCTCTTTCTGGAGTTGTAGGGTGGGGGGTAGACTTATCAGTAACACTAAAAAAAGAAGTTATCAAAAAAAAAACCCAAAGAAAGAAAGGCGCAAACAATTGATAAATGAATACCATCCAACCGAAACTGTCAAGAAAGTTAGCATGAATATACCAATATCAAGAAGTTGCATGTAAAAACCAGTTACTTATGTGTGGCTACAGATTTCTATTCTGAATCAAACGGGTAACAAGTTCGTAGAATAAAGTAGGCCTCGATTATTAAAGCCATGAATACTGGTAAGAATGTTACCAAACGCTTTTTTCAAGGCAAGTGTTAGGCTTATTACGCAAAAAAATGGTTTTCAGAAAAAAATCATGAGTGCGTGCATGCATGCGGTGTGTATGTGCGCTTCTCTCTCTCTCTCTCTCTCTCTCTCTCTCTCTCTCTCTCTCTCTCTCTCTCTCTCTCTCTCTCTCATTGCGCGCGTGGGTGTGTTTGTGTGTGTTTCTCTTCTTTGTTTTTCTTGGGAGTGTGTGTGTGGGGGGGGGGGGGGGGGGGGGGGCGTTGCGGATGGGATATACTTGGGGACGTTTCTTTCCAAACCTTTTAACCGACTGACCTTAGTGTTTTATGACATCATCATTCCAGCAAAGACTGGGAAAGAAATTAGCTTAGAGACAAATTCTATCTACATGTAGAAGAAAAGGCAATGAATATTTGATGACAAGTTGCTACTGCAGATCAGACACACAGCACCAGTCTTTTCTGTAAAGCAGTGGTGGAACTTAAAACGCCATCGAAGAGCTCCTGACTTCAGTGAAAAATCGCAAACTGAAGTGGTACGGGCATGTCACGCGAACATCTATCTGGACTGGCCAAGACTGTCCTACAGGGAACAGTACAAGGAGGGAGACGAAGAGGCATACAAGAGAGAAAACGATGGGAAGAAGACAACATCAGAGAGTGGACTGGCCTTGAGTGGAACGATTTGCTATACGGAAAGCTGAAACCGACATGCAGGAGCCATAGCAAATATTCATCAGTATTATGATGTCTGCAGGTGGAGGACTGATTGAGCTTCAGCTTCACAACCTCTCTCACGCTATACAAGTCTGTCTTGGTTAAGGAACTATTATTTATTTATTCTTTTATATCGAGGATAATGGAATAAGCATTTATGTGCTTTTTTACATCTAGTCCCCGTGTGTATGCGGATTTGTGAATTCTGTCACCTGTTCCCACCGGCACACAATGGCCTACTCTTCCGAAAAGCGGAACAGGACTTAACGTGTGCGCAAGATGTTCTGCGTGCGTTCGCACACGGAGCCTCGGTTTATAGTCTCATCCGAAGGACTTTTGGCGAGAGTGGAGTCTGCACTGATGTTAACTCCAGGGGAAAATATCCCCTTGAACGGGAATGGAACCCGGGTCGTCAGATTGCGAGCGCAATGTTCTGACCACTAGACTATCCCGTCCCCAGAACTAAGGAAGATGGGGCGATATGGAAGGTTTTTGCCACTAGGTTCCAAGGCTCCCGATTCTTGTACAGAAGAGAGTAGTGAACTTCACCATGGTGGTGTCCCCATAACCTATGTGGTCGTAGCGGAGCGAGGCGTCAGAAACCTCAACTTCTCAAGGGGCCAGCATGTTGAGGGCGGCGCCCATCTCCTCTCCCTCGCTGCTTTACCTTTCCTGGACCCTAAAGAGGGCAGGTACCCATTTACAGCTGGGTGAACTGGGGGAACTGTACTGAAGCCAAGGCGCGCAAACTGTCACCCATCCAAGTGGTAACCCGCTCGATGCTGCTTAACCTTAGCTGGGGGGCAAGCGAGTGGTCCGACCACTGAGCTATGCCGTGCCCTAAGCGTCACCATAGCGCTTACTAATCCTCCAGTATTCAGCGCTGGTTCAGAAGACTTGGCTCCAGAGTCGTGACTACCGCGCGGATGAAACAGGGTGTCACCACTGTACATAGAAACGAAAGGTGTCGAAGCGGTGGAAGCAAATTATCTTCCCTTTTTCGACCAAAAAAAGGCTAAGATCTAATCTCAGTAACCAACCAAGGTGCTGGTGTCAGTTTCTGGAAATCAAAAGCAATCATTTTCCATGGCTTTTCCCAAGAGTGGCGAGGTGTGACGGCCCAGGGATTTATGACTTGCTGAAGCAGCAGCTGTGAACGCCATCGTCACAAATCCCCCTGGAGAAAATGACGAGCTGTCATCCATCAGAGCGACACATTGACATCCAGAGTCCACCACTGCCTTAGAAACCATTCCTTGGCTGTGGATCGTTCAGATAGCAACGATTGTTGTCCGTCATAATTATGAGCGAAAACACGTTGCAACTGCCGTTAAGCGCCTGACAAGTTAGGCCCAGCGCATCCAACTTCTGCGTGGGAGAGAATTGTTTTGATCTTTTAAGGCTTTCAGGAGAAGAAAAAACAAAGAGAGGCAGGAGAATGGTCCAAGAAGACAGAAAATAGACAAGAATGAGAGGAACATGAAGGAGAGGAACATGGTAGAAATAAAGAAAGGGATTAGAAAAGAGGGAACTCCTAGCACAGATTTTTCTGTAGGTGGGGATGCTATTCGTACTGACAGACCTCTGGCATCCCCACGGGGGAATGAAACTATTCCTGGCTGCGGGTAGTTAAGCCTACTCTGTTTCAACAGCTACCCTGTTCTCCAGAGCTGGCTCCCTCGGATTATGACCTGTCCTGATTCTGACAGAAAGCCTGGGGAACCACAAAGACGTTCCTTCCACAAAGACGTTCCTTTCTTTCCAAGACACAGCATCCCCCCGAGAAAGGACCTAGCAGCAGCAGCATTAGCAGCAGGGACGCTAAAATGACCACTGGCCTTTGCTTATTTCATTATCCTCGATAAAAAAAATTTAAATAATAAAATAAATAAATAAAAGTTTAAGGTGATACTTCTGCTGATTTTCAATGATTTTTTTTAAAGTATGAAAAAGTGCACTGTGTAAATTTTTTAATTTTTTTTCGAATTGAGGACATACCAGGTAGTCACAAGAAAGTTGGAAATGTTCATCAAATGAGGATTGCTTGTGTTCCTACAGAGTCCACTCCGCGCATGGATATTGTGGTTAGGAAGCTAAGATGCGACAACTAAGGACTGAGGGGTCACAGTGTTTGCTGAAAATTTCTGCACAATCACATAAGCTTTGAGTGAGAGGCTAGTTTTTCACGAAAAGTTGGGTTTTAAAAAAGATTTCTGTGCAGTATGAATGCAAGAGTAATGTAGGAAAACAGAAGGAAAAGTGGAGGTAAATGTAGGTGGTGTATACCCTGTATATTCTTCCATAGGAGGGATGATGCTCTGGAACTTTTTCCTTCATACATGGGCAACAGACTTCTTTCCATTGTTTATCAAGTCACCGCTCTCTAACTGTGGCAATATTTTCACAACTCTTCTTTCCTTTGTTTATCAAGTCACCGCTCTCTAACTGTGGCAATATTTTCACAACTCTTCTTTCCTTTGTTTATCAAGTCATCGCTCTCTAACTGTGGCAATATTTTTACAACTCTTCTTTCCATTGTTTATCAAGTCACTGCTCCCTAACTCTGGCAATATCTACACAACTTTTGTTTAAATGTTTATCAACACAGTCACTGCTCCCTAACTGTGGCAGTAAAATATCTGCACAACTCTCCTTTCCAATATTTTTCAAACACCTTAACTGTGGCAACATTTTCACAGCTCTTCTTTCCAATGTTTATCAAGTCATTGTTCTCTAATTGTGGCGATATCTGCACAACTCTTCTTTCCAATGTTTATCAAGTCACCGCTCTCTAACTGTGGCGATATATGCACAGCTCTTCTTTCCTTTGTTTATCAACAATCACTGCTCCCTGTGGCAATATCTGCACAACTCTTCGTTCCAATGTTTATCAAGTCATTGCTCCCTACATGGCAATATATGCACAACTCTTCGTTCCATTGTTTATCAAGTCATTGCTCCCTAACTGTGGCAGTAATGACGGGGGCACGGGATAGCCTAGTGGTCAGAACATTGCGCTCGCAATCTGACGACCCGGTTCGATTCCCGTTCAAGGGGATAATTTCCCCTGGAGTTAACATCGGTGCCGACTCTACTCTCACCAAAAAATCTTTGGATGAGACTATAAACCGATGCCCGTGTGCGAACGCACGCAGAACATCTTGCGCACACGTTAAATCCTGTTCCGCTTTTCGAAAGAGTAGGCCATTGTGTGCCGGTGGGAACAGATGACAAAATTTACAAAACAGGGATTGGATGTGAAAAAAAGCTCACGAGTGCTTATTGCATTACCCTTGATATAAAAGAATAAACAAATACATAAATAAATGATACCTAGCACAACTCTTCTTTCCAAAGTTTTTCAACAAGTCATGGTTCCCTAACTGTGGCAAATTGTGCACAGCTCTAAAAAAAAAAAAAGCCACAAGACATGCCTTTTGTGTCTAGTATTCAGGGTGTACATACATACATACATACGTCTGGTGGGGTGGGGGTAAAGGCTTAAGTGATTTGGCAGGTGTCTCTCCTCTCCTCTCCTGGCAGTTATGCCCAGCTCTTTAAAAGTCACCTGTCTGCCTGTATTTTGCTTACAACTCAGACGACACCGATAGGGTGGCACAAACATTGTTGTCGTGATTACGATGTCGCGAGAGGCCCCTGACATGTATGGCCCATTAACTGTGTGAAATTTGTAAGGGATTCGCCAGAGTTTCAGGCCTATTTTTAGCCCAGGGGAGTTTGCACCAGTCTGTCCCTTCTTGCGTGTGTGTGCCACTTTGGTGACTAGGTCTGTGTGGAGGGAGAGAAGCAGGATACTCCGTATTACCTACCTGCGTGCGCACGTGCCACGCGCGCACATACGCACGCACGCACACACAATACACACCTACACACACTACACATACACGCGCGACGCGCGCGCACCATGCACGCACGCGCGAGCCGCGCGCACACATGCACAACACGACGCAGATACACACACACACACACACGACACAGTTACACACACTACACATACACACACAGTCACACACACACACACAGTCACACAACACACACACACACACACACACTCTCTCCTCTCCTCTTCTCTCTCTGTGAGACTGTATAGTGTTGGTTATTAAAGGTTACCACGGCGGATGGTGAAAAAACACATGAGTGCTTATCAACCTCGAAATAAAGAATTTGTCATGTCATTGTCATTGTCTCCCTCCTCTCTCTCTCTCTCTCTCTCTCTCTCTCTCTCTCTCTCTCTCTCTCTCTCTCTCTCTCTCTCCAGTGTAAGCGATATGGGGAGTAAGGGGGGATGGGATTACCAATTTTCTTTGAGGGTGTAAAAGATACAGTGGATCCCTGCTGAAGTTTGTGGCGTAGTGATGTGGAATTATGACATGAATGACTTTTATTTTTCCCCCAGAGAGATTAATAGTGTGACTGAAAAGAGGTTGGGTTTTTGTGTGTGTGTCGTCGTAGGCTAGGGGACGGCATAGCTCAGTGGTCGGGGCACTCGCTTTCCCCCAGCAAGGTTAAGCCGCATCGAGCGTGGTTACCACTTGGATGGGTGAATGTTTGCGCGCCTTGGCTTCTGTACAGTCCCCCAGTTCCCCCAGCTGTAAACGGGTACCTGCCCTCTTTAAGGGTCAGGGAAGGTAAAGCAGCGAGGGAGAGGGATGGGCGCCGCCCTCAATATGCTGGCCCCTTAGAGAAGCTGAGGTCTCTGATGCCTCGCTTCCCTTACGACAACTTAGGTTATGGGGACACTTTTACCTTTTAGTAGGCTATTCCACGAGTTTAGTTTTCTTCGTGAATGTTTGGAAGAAAAGGTAGAAAGACGGATATGTTTTGTTTTTAAAAAAAATGATTTTTGACGGTCAGTATTTTCTATGATGATTTTTTATTCCTTCTGTTTCTCGACTAGAGCTCTGAGATACACAATGGTAAGTTTGGGTTTTTTTGGCGTATGCCACCGTTTTTTCCCCACCATTAAGGTAGCCGCATTACGACTTCCCGGGATATTTAAGCCCGACACCAGTGTGCGTGTCTTTCTTTTTTATTCTTAACATGTAATCCGTTCCTACCGGCACACGATAGCCTACTCATCCAAAAGGCAGAACGGGTTTTCATGTGTGCGCAAGATGTTCAGCGTGCGTTCCCACACGGGGCCTCAGTTTATAGTCTCATCCGAAGGACTTTTCGGGAGAGTGGAGTATGCACTGATGTTAACTCCAGAGGAAAATATCCCCTTGAACGGGAATCGAACCCGGGTCGTCAGATTGCGAGCGCAATGTTCTAACCACTAGGATGTTGACGTCCCTCTTCAGGAAGAGTAAGCGATTGCGGAAGAATGTTACGGTATTGTATTGTTCTGTGTTGTATCATATTTTATTGAACTGTACTGTGCTGTATTGTATATTGTATTGTATTGCATATAAATACTGTTAAACACATCAGATTTTGTCTGCGTGAAGTTCAGGCTGTTTTTACCCGTTGGGAGCACGTCGGCTCAAGAGTAGTGCCATTGTGTGTATATCTATCTATCTATCTATCTATCTATCTATCTATCTATCTATCTATCTATCTATCTATCTATATCTCTATCTATCTCTGTCTATCTATCTATCTCTATCTATCTATCTATCTCTATCTATCTATCTCTATCTATCAATCAATCAATCAATCTATCGATCGATATATATATATATATATATATATATATATATATATATATATATATATATATATATATATATATATATATATATATATATATATATATATGTTTATATATACCCAATGCTTATGTATCTTGGATCGGTGGTCTAGAGGTAACGCGCCTGTCTAGAAAGCGAAAAGTCCGGGTCTGAAGTGTGCGGCGGTTCGTATCCCGTTTGGACCGGAAATTTTTCCCCCATCCATTAGACCATGAGTGGTGGTCTGGGCGCTAGTCTTTCGGATGAGACGATAAACCGAGGTCCCGTGTGTTACACGTAATTATTTAGCGCACGTAAAAAAACCCCACGGCAACAAGAGAGTTGTCCCTGGCAAAATTCTTAGAAAAAAGCCACTCTGATAGGGAAACAAATACAGCTGCAGGAGGAAAAAAAAAAAAAAAAAAAAAAGGGTGAAAGGGTGGCGTAGCGCTAAGTGGCGACGCGTTCTCCCGCTCTCCCCGGGGAGAGCAGCCCGAATTTCATGGAGAGAAATCTGCCGTGACTTAAAGTGGTATGAAATTAAATCTGAGCGCTTTGATTTGTTGCTTTACAAGATTCAGCGCTATATAAATTCCATACATTATTATTATTATTATCTTACATACTCAAGGCTTATATATATATTTATCTCAAGGCTTATGGCTGTATATACCTTTGTTTCATCTTTATCTATGTGGCTCTTTTTTTTTTTTATTCAACAGCAGTTTTGCCAAGGATGACTTCCTTATTGCCGTGGGCTTTTTTTTTCTTTCTATTTTTTCTTTTTTGTGTGTACATGCACTAAATACATGTAGCATAATTATGTAACTTCGGCTAATCACCTCATCTGAAATACTAGCACCCAGGACAACACAGTCACGGTCCAGTGAATGGAGGAAAATGCTGGGGTCTGGTGGGGATTGAACCCACAAGCTTTCGTTTACTTAGACCGGTACATTACCGCCAGACCACCGATCCACCGAAGCCATGAAAGCAATGGGGGAGGGGGGGGGGGGGGGAAGAATGCAGAAACGCACGTGTGTGTTTGTTGTGTGTGTGGGGTGGTGAGAGAGAGAGAGAGAGAGAGAGAGAGAGAGAGAGAGAGAGAGAGAGAGAGAGAAAGAGAGAGAGAGAGAGAGAGAGAGAGAGAGAGAGAGGAGAGAGAGAGAGAGTGAGAGTGAGAGAGAGAGAGAGAGAGAGAGAGAGAGAGAAAGAGAGAGAGAGAGAGAGAGAGAGAGAGAACAATTTGAACAATTTCGAACAATTTTTATTTTTCAGAGGCTTTTTTTACATCCAGCCCTCCTCAAAAAAGAAAAATTAATCAGAAGGGAAAAAAATGCATGCTGACATAGAATTGCAGAGAGAGAGTGAGAGAGAGCGAGAGACAATTGACAATTGACAATTGACAATTGACACAATTTTATTGCTATTTAGCGATCAAGCCATATAGCGCTGCGGCGCGGTAACAACGATATCGAACGCGACGCGATTACAATGACATGGAAACCATGGCAGTGGTGGTATGTACATCAAGATTCGATACATTATTGTCTGTGTCTCAAGTGTCTCAATTTTCAAACCAGCCTTTCCTTTTCCAGTCTACAGCCAGCGAAGTCAGCCCATGTAAGACTGGATCAGGTCCCGAAGATGATGTAACTCCTGCTCAGCACTCGCCACCACTGTCTCTGTGTGTTGTGTGTTAGTACACTGTTTCCCTTTACGAAGTCTGGCAAGCCTGACACGTTCTTCTGGCAACATGTTTTTCTCTTCTTGCTTGATGTACCAGAACACACACTTAGATTCCTCGCCAGGATCTCCATTCCAAGAGTATTCCAGGATGATGTCATCTGATTCACACATCACAATGTTTTGATCAACCGAACTATGTACCACCACCTTTCGAAACCGTGTGTTTCTCTTGCTGTCCCTTAATCGACGCTGTACACGTTTGTCAGTTAGAGTAGACACATACTGTTTCACAATACCAGTATCAGTATCAGAGTCATCCACTGTGCAGCCAACTGTCAGCTCTTCCTGCACATCAGGCGCCTCAGAAGACACACCGATCTTATTGTCTGTTGCTGGATCACACAGTAAATCAAGTGAATCTGGTGTGGCTGAGGCATTCAATTCACTGCTGACACATAGTTCTGTGTAC
>CM054140.1:49279670-49287170 GCA_028751875.1 Rapana venosa | reverse complement strand
AAAGTGGGGGAAACAGATAAGCTAAAGAAAATTTCAACCAAACCCTGGATGAAACCCCAAAAAGGGTTTTTCTGTGATAAAAAAAAAAAAATGGATGGTGTGGGAAAGTACTTTTTGTACCGCTCTTAGCGCATCAATGCTTCGTTTTTTTGCCAGAATTGTGACTATGACGTGACATGAAACGAATGCCTTCATCCCACACTGGTCCCCACATTGCCCCCAAGTGCACAAGACTGTGATCGCGATCAAAATTTCATTCAAAAGGTGACGGTGATCTGATTTTTCTCCTCTCAGTCTTCGGGCACCCTGTTGTGCCAAGGAAAATAAATTGTGCAAGGGGATCACGTGAGTGTGAAGCCCTGAAAACAGTGGTCGTGGACTATATGCGCACAATGATTGAAAAACAAGGGAAAAGTTCTGTGTTGAGTGCCGTTTTTTTCCTTCACCCCCAGACCATTCCGTTCACCCCCCGGACATTGATGTTGCCACAGCGAGGGAATGCTGACGCTTCCCCCAAAACTGACTGCCCCCCCTTCTTATGTTTGTGAGCAGATAAACCCATCTCCCCAAGCTGTTTTTTCTATTTTCCCCACTCCCTCCGTGAGGGAAACAGATGTCCCACCCTCACCTTTTAACGCCAATCCGCAAAAAGACTAAACTTTACAAAAGGGGTTCCTTGTGCTTCACCCCCAAAAGGACAAACGCAAGTCTTTTATGTTTGTGCATGTTCTAAAAAAATTTGTCAGCTGGAAACCGTTTCTTGAGGCATTTTTAAAGGGAAAAAACAAAGAATTTACAAACATACGGGTGTCAAAAATTGTGACTTAAAATTCCCAAAAAAAAAAATTTTAAATCAGCTAAATAAAAAATTTGACCTGTGAGGAAGAATGGAAACAAGATGTCAAAACTTCTCTACATTTGATGGGTAAAGAAAAAAAAACCGCCCCTGAATCTCAGTTACTAACAAAAAAGCAGGCCAAAAAACAACGACGAAAGTATGCATGATGCATCACTAAAATTGACGACTCCTTGTCTGTTACAAAATTTCATTTTTAATTTGTAGACACAGCTATCTCAAACCCTATATAAATCCCAAAGACTGACGTCACACAGCTACGAGCCCAGTTTGCAGTCACGACCCGACTACTAAAAACCCGATTATGCAACTCTGAACATTTCCTCTGGGCAGGGGAATCGCAGACTCAAATCGGAGGAAGATGCAACTGTACTTTACCCCTGTGTTAACATGTTCTCAAACTCACAAAGACCTATGCAAACCCTAAAAACAGAAGCCCCCATCGCAGCATGCACCCCACACCAGTTAAAAATCATTGCGTAAACTCATAGCAATCCATGACATCCCCCCACCCAAAAACCTACACCTAAAGAAGTGATGAACGTGTTGTATCCCTGAAAAAACCACATCACTTCTCATTGGTGATTCAGTCGTCAGGTTTCTAAATCCTAAAAGGCGAACCCCACAGAAAAACCCTTTTGTCAAGCTCGGTTTTGGGGGCCTATTGTCTCTGATCTTAACCGGGGCTGCTTTCCCAAAACCCCTTTCTCTGGCATCAAGCATCTTTTCCTTCAGTAGGTTTAAATAGCTGCCCCTTGGTCAAATCACAGTGCACTGGACACAATTAATCTCTCTTTGTAAACTTTTTCCCCTCGTAAACTATAGCCCTAAGCTCAATCATTCCAGCCAAAGCGACAAACCCCTGAATAACGCCTACCCCCCTCTAACAAGAATCTGACGACCCCTGCAACTCCAAATGTGATTTAATTGTAAAAAGCATTTCCCTTTGTCACCCCCGTCAGGACCCCCACGGCTTGCTCTGTCAGAGCGCTTTCACCCCGCATGCAGGGAACAGCCAAATGGCTGTAAAACATATGAAAAACGGCTAGCTGGCCCTGTCAGTCCAGAGTTATAATCCCAAAGTTTGTTCTCAGAACGGGTAGAAAACAACCAGCAAGCAACCCTTTAAGCCTCCGCCAAACCAAACGTCTATGAAAGAAAAATCAAAGACAGAACAATACAACATGACTCTGTCTGGCAACAACTAAAACCCAGCCCATTCCTTTTATCCAATCCAGCGTCAGTAATCACTTTCCCACCCCCCCCTCACGTCCTAACAATAGATTGCGTACCCTCCCTTTACCCCCCCCTCTTACCCCCCCCTCCATCTCATGGCAGGCACTAGGGCAGACATACTGGGCTAGCCCTGACTGCGATCCCCCCCACCCTGATATAACAAAAAGTGCTGCTGTTGCAGATTTTGGTAGCATGCGCGACCCCTGCTAACATCCCAGGGGATTTATCTTTTGGGACTTCTATGTCTCAGATTTGCCCAACGTGAGAGTTTTGTTATAAAAATGATGTGACCGAAATTTTCCCTTTTAAAACCCTTTCTGTATTTTTGTGCCGAAATCTTATGTCTATTTTGTTTTTTTAAAATTTTTTTCAAAGATGTCCCCAGGGGGGGTACACCATGTTCACAAATATCTCCATTATGCATGTCAGTCTTTTTGTGTATGACGTGCACAGTACACTCTTGGTCCTGTACCGTGTTGTGTGTGCGTGTGTGTGTGTGTGTGTGTGTGTGTGTTTGGTGTGTGCGTGTGTGCGTGGTTGTGTTTCCCTGCGTGCTGAATGCATCTTGTGTGTGTTTGCCTGCGTGCAGCTACATGCTGCGTTTTGGTTTTTTGCGTGGGTGCATGATGCTGGTATATGTGTTGTGTGCGTGATGCAGCTTGGCGGGCGCGCACTCGCCGCGGTGCATGCGTTTTTTTGTGTCGCAGTGACAGAAAGGCCGATGATAAGATTTATTGTCCCCCGGGTCCCCTTTGTTGGTAAAAATGGTTGATTGGTTGGTTTTTATTCTGCCCAAAGGGGAATTTGGGATTTGTCTCATTTTTGGGAAAATTGGATTTGATGTCGAGTCTTACTGCTTGTGGATTTATACATAATTTGAACAGTTTTTGACCCTAAAAAAAATAACCGCGTTTTGGGTTGTGCGCGCGTGTGTTTTTTTGGTTTTTGTTTCCCCCTTTTTGATTAACTTTATAATTACTGTATAAATTTTTTGAATTTTTTTTTTCTGAATTTACTATTGAAAAAATATTATGTGCCCTCTTTATATGTCTGAAACCCCTTAGAAAGTGGCCTTAAAAAGAAGGTTTGCGGTTGGGTATTTAAACATAAATCATGCTTTAAAAATTAGATGAAAGAATGTTTTTGGATAATTTTGGGTAAAAATTTCTTTTGTTTTGCCTTTTCTAAATCAAGATTATGTTCAAAATACCGATTTGATGTTATTCCCTGGTTACAGTGTCATTCGTCGTGACTCAAAAATTCTAAAGAAAAAGGTTATTATTTTATATAATCAGTCAGTCACATAATAGAAACTCTGAATTGAAACAGTCATGTTGGTTTTTTGGGTAGAGTTAAAAAAACACATAAAATTTTTGTTGGTTTTATCTACAGAAATCCCTTTAGAAAGAATAAAATGGTTCAAGATTTTAACACCCAAAGATGGACGCAGCTATTTCTTCATAAATGAAAAAAAATACTCTAGGTGTCTTTTTAAAAATTTTATCTACTAAAACCTCAAGTACAATGGGTTCACTTTTTAAAACACTTTTTTCTTAAACAACTTATCGACTGTCCCCCAAATCGTTTACAGAAAAAACTAGTCTCTCTTGACATGCGTTTCTTCCGAACAAGCATGTTGAAGTCTGTTCACCCTTTTCTCGTGCGTGGGCCTTTTCCCTATTTGTTAACTTTTGGTCGAGGGAAAAAGGGATAAAAAACCCCCGGATGGGACACAAAACAATACAATATAGTGTTTTTAAAAAATTCAAAGAAGATTCTTTTTTAGTGATCTGCAAACTCCTGTCTATCAATGTTTATCGTATACGATCCAGAGGAAAACCATGAAATTCTGGATACGCCCTTCTTGAAATATATAATAAACCCGCTCCTATAAAAACAAAACGCTAAAATCCAGCCAAAACCCCCAGGATAAAAGAAGAAATAAGAAAAAAAATAAAGGAAAAAAAGACTTTTTTAAAACTAAACTGATAAAGAGTTTAAAAAACAAAGAAAAAAAGGTGACGCCATGAAACGGCAGCTAAAAAAAAGTACTTCCAAAATCTTGTATCTGACAGAAAAAAATGTAGAACATTGGAAAACCATTAATCTACTAACAAAACAAAAAAAACATAAGTCCACATACGGTAAAAGATTATCTCCATTAAATTAAATAATCATTTTGTCAGGATGCTGACAATTTTATAAAATGTGAAGATGGAGAGAAATGTTTAGAAACTTAAGGCTTATGGAATCAAAAAATGTACGTTTAAACTACATATTCCATTTATTTTTACCTGAAGTGTGAATCTCTATTTTCATTAAATCTCGCCACAAGGATTTCCCGGCTAGGCAGTAAAATAATCAAAAATGCTGGCCCCCGTAATAGCCGATTTTAATTTATTTATAACTTTGATTTACAAAACTTATTTTCCCTTAAATTAAAATGGCAAAGTTATTCCTTTCCCTTAAATTGGTGATCAGATGAACCTTCCAACTACAGGCCAAAATCAATCTTATTATATTTTCAAGCTCTAGAAAAGCATGTACAAAAATATTTTGCTCCCACATTTAGAAAAATATATTTGAAATCCAAATCAATCAGGTTTAGAAAAAATCATTCAGCCCCCAGGGTTTATAAATATGGTGACAAAAAGGTTTTAAATATAAATAAATTGTTTTTTGGAGTTGTCTTTGCGATTTTTGGAAGGCTTTCGGTTATAAACCCCAACACTTCTGTTAAAAAAAATTAAACTATATGGAATATTAATAATACTCTTAGATTTTTTAAATCATTTTGTCAAAATAGCAACAGTCATATTTTTTGCATGTCTCATTCTGATTTTTTCCAGTGCAAATGGTGTTCCCAAGGGTTTAGTTCTAGGCCCAGTACTTTTCTCACTTTATTTAAAGACTTGCCTTTGTACATAAATGCTACTTGGCTTTTTTGCAGTGACAATCAAAAATGTAAAAAAAATTCCCTTTAAACCTTCTGTCATTTGTCTCCCAAAGGGAATATTCATAAACTTACCAGATGGGGAGAACTAAATAATGTCCCCAAAACCCGTAAAAAATAAGTGTATGTGCATACAAAGAGCAAAGCGACAAAAAACCCGCTTTCTTCTAGTCTCCCCAAAAATGTTTCGGTGAAATATTGAAGAAGTAAATTTCCAAAGGTATTAGGAATCACTATCGATCATAATCTTTCATGGAAAGAGCACATTTCCAAAATAAGTAAAAATTTTTACCCAAAAAAAAAAAATGTTTAGTATCTAAATTTTAAAAAAAATTCCTTAATCTTAAAGCAAAAAAACAATTTTTTTTATGCGCATATTTTTAAATTCTGTTTTTAGAATAAAGCTTTCAATTTGTGGGATTTGCAAGTGCAAATACTTTGAAAAATCTGGTTGATTTTTAAAGCGTGCCAAATTTAAAATTTTCTCTTAAAATCAAATTCGTTAAATTTTGGATACAAAAAAAGTTGAATTTTACCTTTTTTTTTGAATTGGAATACAACAAAACTTTTAAAGATGACAGGATAGTATATGGTAATGCACCCCCCACTCTGGCAAACGTTTTTCAGTTAATCTTATTTTCATTCCATAAAATTATGTGCGAAACCAAATAGATTTTTCAAATCTAGTCTTATATTTGTGGTGGCCTTTTGGAATAATCTGCCGCATCCTTAAAAAAAATTTTTTCCCTGCCCAAAATTTAAAAAAAACCTTGAAAAATTTTTGATGAAAGAAAAGCTCACAAGACTGGCTGTTGACTTTGAATTGAAAATAGTTCTTTTTTAATATTTGATATACGTCAGTCCATTTTGCGGTGAAAGTTTAAACCATACTTTTTAGTCTATCTATTGTGTTGTCAATCTTTTTCTGTCTGTGTTCTGTCTGTATGTGGTTTCTCTTCTGTCCCTTTGTCTGTTGTCGTGACCTTGTGTGTCTCTATTCTGCCTTGTTTTTCTGTCTGTCTGCCTGTCTGTTCTCTCTCTCTCTCTCTCCCCTCCTCTCTCTCCTTTTCCCCCTCTTCTCTCTTCTCCTCTCCCCCTCCTTCCTCTCCTCTCCTTTACTATATTGTACTCTCCAGCTATTTGTATTTTTGTTTTTTTTTTTTTTCACTTCAAATATGTTTTGTGACTTTATGCTTTTTTGAAAAACGAATGGGTATATGCGTTTTGGGGGGGGGGGGGGGGGGGGGGGGGGGGGGGGGGGGTTTGGGTTTTTTTTGTTTTTGGGTGTTTGGTTTTTTTTTTGGGGGTTTTCTTTGGAAAAATTTTGGGGTTTTTTTTTTTCATACATAGATATTTTTTTACTTTTTTTTGGGTGTTGTTTTGTTTTTTTTTGGGCTTTTTTTTGGTACTATTTTTTCTTTTTTGCTTTCTTTTTTTCTTTTTTTTTGCCGAGGGTGGTTGGGAAAAAAAATGTTTGTTTATGCCTTACCTCTTTAATAACATTCATTTATTCTTCATTCATTTTTTTTCTTCTCTTCATGTTCTCTTATCTTGCTTGCCTTCCCGTGTGTGGGGTGTGTTTGGGGGTGTGGGGGCGTGCGTGCGTGCGTGGTGCGTGGTGTGTTGTGCGGGGTGTGTTATGTGAGTATTGTTTTCCCTGCAATTTTTATATTAGCATGCATATTTTCCCTTCTCGTTACTTTTTTGTTGTTGTTTTTTGGGGGGTTTTTTTGGGTTTTTTGAGGGCTGGATGTAAAAAAGCATGTAATGCTTAATCTATTACCCTCTGAAAAATAAAAATTGTTCAAATTGTTCAATTGTTCAAATTGTTCTGTCTGTCTCTCTCCCTTCTCCCTCTCTCTCTCTTTCTCCAGTCAGGTTTTTAAGGTTGTGTGCTTACAATAATTATGCACTTTGCATTATGGATGAATTGATTTATTTTTATTTTTTAAAAGGTTGTTTTGTTGTTTGGTTGGGAGGCTTTTTTGTTGGTTTGTTGTTGTTGTTGTTGTTTGTTGTTGTTGTTCTTTTTGCCAGGGGGCTGGTTGTGATAAAAAAGCATGTTTGCTTATGCCATAACCCTCTTTAAATAAAATCCATTCAATTCACACACAGACACAGACACACACACACACACACACACACCACACACACACACACACACACACACACTGTAATTGATACCTCGAGACAGTTAACATGAATAGTTTCCCCTTTCCTCCTTGCAATACACTTTTATTTCGCAAGAAAAGTTTTTATTTGTTTTTGTTTGATTTTGTTTCATTGTTGTTTATTTTATTTTTATTTTTACTTTCCTGAAAGTGTGTTCTTTCTTAAAATTAGGTTTACGTTTAGTCTCTGTCTTAAATAATAAAGAAACCCTTTAACCTTAAAATCAACTATGGATATCAGATTACTGTGTGTGTGCGTGGGTGCGTGCGTGCGTACCTCTCTG
>CM054140.1:49227170-49272170 GCA_028751875.1 Rapana venosa | reverse complement strand
GATAGGCAAGGCCCTTTATTTTTATACCCCCTTCTCAAGATGTTGGGGGGAAAAACTTTCTTCTTTCTTCTGTCTTTTTTGGGGTTTTGTTTGATGTTGTTTTTTGTGTGTTGATTGTTGTTGAACAGGGAGCGTGTTCAGTTGAGCGAGCCTCCGGAGTCACTGACTTACTAGTGATTATTGTTTTAGTGTTGTGTGTGTAGGGGTGGGGGTGTTGTCTATGTGTGTGTGTGGGGGGGGGGGGGGGAGGGGGTGTTGGGAAGGGTGGGGAGTTGTGTTGGAAATCAGATTCAGATTCAGAATATTCAATTGCCATAAAAGTCATGAAGACTTATTTGACATACAAAACACAAAACAATCATGTGTGTGTGTGTGTGTGTGTGTGTGTGTGTGGTGTGTGCTATTCTGTTCTGTTGTTGTTGTTGTGTTTGTTGTGTGTGTGTGTGGTGTGTGTGTATGTTCGCGCGCGCGTTCGCGCTCGCGTGTACAGTTTTGAAGTTGTTCTAGTAGGGTGGTATGCTGTGGGTTTGTGAAAACAGAGAGGGGGGGGGGGGGGGGGAGGGAGGGGAGTGAGAGAGAGAGAGAGAGAGAGAGAGAGAGAGAGAGAGAGAGAGAGAAGAGAGAGAGAGATGTAAGTTACACAACAAAAAGTGTGGTTGTGTCTCTCTCTCACTGTCCATTAAATTCTGAGTTGAGCTCTCTCTCTCTGTGTCCATGAAATTCTGAGTTGAGCTCTCTCTCTCCTCTCTACTCTCTCTCTCCTCTCTCTCTCTGACGCCAAAGTTTTTTACCCATATTTAAATCCGGTGATCCTAGTGACCCTTCTAATTACCGACCTATATCATTTCTATCTACATTGTCTTAAACCTTTTAGAAAAAACATCTAAAAACAACATTTGTTGTCACACTTTACAAAATATAAATTGTTTTCATCCGAACCAAAGTGGATTTAGAGAAAATTATTCATGTCATACAGCACTTACTAATTTGTTAGAGCAGTGGCATCATAATATTAACAATGATTACTAACAGGAGCAGTTTTTGTTGACTTTGCTAAGGCCTTTGACACTATCGATCACAACCTACTCATAAGGAAACTAACAATATATAGTATATGTTCAGATGCACTAAAACTGATTAACTCATTTCTTATGACAGGAGAACAAGTTGTTTATCAAGACTCCATAACGTCGTCTTTCTTGCCCATAAAATATGGTGTTCCCCAAGGGTCTGTGTTGAGTCCAATCCTCTTTTCAATATACATCAACGATCTTCCCCTCCATGTATCTTCCACATGTGAACTCTTTGCAGATGACACTACCATACATACTGTAGGTAAAGACGTTATGTCAATGGGTACAGAATTACAAAATGACTTAGACAATCTGACCACATGGACAGAACATAATCACATGGCCATCAATCCTCAGAAATCTAAACTCATGGTTGTTACAACCAGACAAAAGCGCCAAAACTTCAAAACCAAACTAAATGGAATAAAAATCAATGATAACATGTTGGAAGAAGTAAATTCATTTAAATTACTTGGTCTACATATTGATAATAACTTGTCCTGGTCAAACCACATCTTTAATGTTTCGAAGAAATTATCTAAAAAGTTATTTCAACTTAACAGAATAAAACATTTTCTTGATCAGCATACTCGCAAACTATTCTTCTCTGCTTATATAAAACCAGACATTGATTACGCCTCTACGTGCTGGGATTCAGCGAGTAAAAACTGTATAAAGCGAATTGAAAGAGCGTACAGACGTTCTCTTAAGTTAATTCTTCTAAGGACTAGTTCGCTGGAAATTTGTGACTATAAAGAATTGGACATTCTTCCATTTAGTCTAAAATGTCGCTTCAATAAAGGCCTACTTATGTATAAAATTATGAATAATCTTGCTCCACTTTATCTTTGTCAGAGATTTCCAGTGAAAACTGTTCGAAATAAATGTATAGTTGTTACACCTCGACCAAGAACTGATCTTTTTATGTCTTCACTGGTGTACTCTGGTACCAAATTATGGAATGAGATCCCTGTCTCAATCAAAAACAAAAGAAGTGTACCGTCTTACAAAAAAGCTTTCCACGCATACTTGTTCAATTCAGTGTAACTGACATTAGTGAGCTTGCTTTGAATTGTAGTGTGTGTGTGTGTGTGTGTGTGTGTGTGCCCTTGCTTGTTTTGATTTTGTTAACAATGAACTTGTCTGAGTTTTCCCCCCTTAAAATGACGTTTGGGTTGTATTTTGTTGTTAGTGCAGAATGGTATGGATTGTTAATTTGCAATGTTCTGTTGGACAATTTCATTACTTCTGAGGACTTTTATATCAATTCTGATAATGTGTATATAGGATTGGGCATGCATGAATATGTGTGTGTGTGTGTGTGTGTGTGTGTGTCAGTGAGTAGGTATGAGCGCCCATACCCAGTGTGCGCAGATGAGAGCGGAAAGAAAGCAGTTCTGTGTGTTTATTGTTGAAATAGCTGATGTTAGATTGGTCATTTTTCTTGATGTTTTGTGGCTTGCTGTCTTCGTACATCAAATAATGTTTATTGCTTGGTTTTGTCTGTACAAATGTATGGTTATGATATCTTGTTAATTATGACATGTGTCTATTATCTTGTATGTGAGGAAATGTCATGCGAATGGATATGCATCCAGGATGTGTGTGTATGTGTGTGTGTATTATGTGTGTGTGAGTGTGTATGTGTGAGAGGGTGTGTATGTGTGTGTGGTGTGCATGCGTGGCTATACGTGCGTAAGTGTGTGTGTGTGAGTGTGTGTGCGCACGCTTGTATTTTAGTCTGGACTTTTGGGGGCTTGTTGTTTGTTTAGGGGAGGGGGTGTTGGGAAGGGGAGTGTTGTTTTTTCTTCTTGTTTAATTGGTTTTGTTTATTCATTTGATTTTTCGATTTCTTGATTTTTCACTAATTGAAGGGGAGTTTGAGTGAAATATTTCATTGTTATTTGAAATGATTTTGTTTTGTTAATTAATTAATTTATTCATGCTTGTTTTCAATTTTTCCCCATGAGGGCCTGGTGTAAAGAAGCCTCTGGCTTATCCAATTACCCTCATTAAAATATTCGAGTTCGAGTTCGAGTTCTGTCCATGAAATTCTGAGTTGAGCTCTCTTCTCTCTCTCTTTCTCTCTCTCTCTCTCTCTCTCTCTCTCTCTCTCTCTCTCTCTAAGTTTATTGTCAGCTTCATTGTGTGTATGTTATGCATTTCTTCCTTTTTGTTTGCCTGTTGGTTTCCTTTTTTTTCATGAGGGCCTGGTGTAAAGAAGCCCCCTGGCTTATCCATTTACCCTCAATAAAACATTCGAGTTCGAGTTCTCTCTCTCTCTCTCTCTCTCTCTCTCTCTCGCTCTCTCTCTGTGCACTTCCCTTAGCTTGCAATCAGCAAGAAAGTATTTGACCAGAAAAGGAATAACTTGCACAGTTTTTTTGATTTATCAGAATAAATTGTAGTATGCCAGTATATATTAAGTGGATCGATGGTCTAAAGGTAACGCCCCTGCCTAGAAAGCCAGAAGTTTCGAGTTCAATCACCGTTTGTACTGAACAACCCCCCCCCCCCCCCCCCCCCCCCCCACCCCCCCCCCCTCCAATCCACTAAATAGTGAGTTTATGTCTGGGTGCTAGACTTTCGAAATTGAAGAGAAACCAAGGTCGTCTGTGCAAAACGCTTTCAGCACGTTGTTTCAACCCACAGCATGAAGAGAGTTGTCCCTGGCAAAATTCTGTGAAACACAACATTCAAGATTTAATTCCTTTCACCCCTTTTGGGGTATGGAGGATTACAAACAAATTGACCTGGAGAATAAACCTAACAGCAATACACCCCAAAATAGTAACAATACTGACAGGAAATGAAGAGCAAGAGTTCATCGCATAATGATAAGCAAACAGTATTAAAGACACGAGTTGAAGAAAAAGAAAAATGAAACAAAAGAAAGAGCAGAACAATATAGGGCAGTCAACAAAAGAATCAGGAAGTCCATGACGGAGGCAAAAGAGAAATGGATCGGTGAACAGTGCCAAGACATTGAAGAGAACATCAAGAAAAGCAATAGCAAGAAAGCATATCAGCTGGTGAAAGACCTGACTAGCACGAACAGAGAAAAGGTTTAACAATCCAAGACAAAAATGGGAAGTGTCTCACTGACGACCAGGATATTCTGAAACAGATGGACAGAATACTGCTCCGACCTGTATAACTATAGAACCGCAGGAGATCCAGAAGTCCTTAATGTACCCGAAAGCAAAGACACAGACAGTCACCCTATCCTCCGAGAAGAAGTGGAAACAGCAGTCAGATCGCTGAAAAGGGGAAATCAGCAGGGGCTGACAACATTCCAGCTGAGTTGGTCCAAGCTGGGGGGGAAGCCATGATCAGCGCCCTACTAAGAATCTGCAACAAGATCTGGCAGAACAGGAAAATGGCCAACCCCATGGACGCAGTCGCTCATCATCACCCTCCCCAAGAAAGGAAATCTACAACAATGCCATAATTACCGCACAATCAGCCTCATATGTCACCCAAGCAAGGTCATGCTGCAGATAAATTGAATAGACTGAAGCCACAAGCAGAGACCATCATTGCTGAGGAACAAGCAGGTTTCCGAGCAGGCGCAGCACAACAGAACAGATATTCAACCTCAGAATACTATGTGAGCGGTACCTTCAACATCAACAAGACCTATACCACGTATTTATCGATTTTAAGAAGGCATTTGACAGGGTGTGGCATGTAGCTTTGTGGGCAACCATGAACTTGTACAGCATCAATGCAAACCTGATCAGAGTCATCAAAAAAGCTGTACAGGGAGGCCACCAGTGCAGTGTACTACAACAACAACATTGGAGAATGGTTTCGAACAACAGTTGGAGTAGGCAGGGCTGTCTACTCTCACCCACCCTTTTCAACATCTTCCTTGAGAGAATCATGGCTGATGCACTGGAAACATCATGAAGGAAACAGTCAGCATTGGTGGCAGAACGATCACAAACCTCCGCTTCGCAGATGACATTGATGGAAAAGCAGGATCAGAAAAAGAGCTTGCCAGCCTAACAGAACACTTGGATAAGGCCTCCAAAACATACGGCATGGAAATCAGTGCAGAGAAGACCAAACTGATGACTAATAACACCAACGGCATTAGCACTGATATCAGGGTTAATGACCAGAAGCTGGAAACAGTTCAAAGCTTCAAGTACCTGGGAGCCATTGTATCCGACCAGGGATCCAAGCCAGAAGTAGTATGCAGGACTGCACAGACAATAACAGCTTTGTCAAAACTAAACACCATCTTGGAGAGATAAGAATATCTCACTTATCTCCAAGATCAGACTAATGCGCTCCCTTGTCATATCCATATTTCTGTATGCCTGTGAATCATGGACCCTGACTGCAGATTTGGAGAGGAGAGTACAGGCAGTGGAGATGAGATGCTTTCGGAGACTCCTTGGCATCTCCTACAAAGACCACATAAGCAACGAAAGCGTGCATAACAGAATCCAGCAAACCATTGGACCCTATGAGAACCTTCTAACGATCGTGAAAAAGCGTAAACTTAAGTGGTATGGGCATGTCACAAGATCCCAAGGAATTACAAAGACAGTTTTGCAAGGCACTGTCCAAGGAGGAAGAAGAAGAGGCAGACCAAGGAAGACCTGGGAGGATAACATCAGTGAATGGACAGGCCTAGAACTCAACAAAACCCTGAGAAAGGCAGAACAGAGAGAAGAATGGAGGGAACTGGTTGCTGAGTCTTTGAGGGTGCCCCCACGGTCGTCAGACTACGGGACAGATAGATAGATAGATAGATTAAAGACACTATTTTTAAGTATACACATTTCTTTAAAAGACATAATCTACACATATGAAAGACAATTGAAATTTCAAGAAATACCTGAAAATCTTATGAATTTTGAGAGCGACAGGAGAACTTTTCGAGATTTGCATTTCATTAGCCTACAAAAATTATAACTGGGCATGTGGGTTGAAGAAAATGTCGGGGAATAAAATCTTGTCGTAAATGTTTGAAGTGGGGACATTCCATGATAAAATGAAATTTATCCCCTAAAACAGACATAATTATTGCATTTTGAACATATTCTTTCTTCTCTCTCTCTCTCTCTCTCTCATCTCTCTCTCTCTCTCTCTCTCTCTCTTCACACACACACACACACACACCAAAACCACACTCTGATAGAAAAGCAATTACACATGCAGATTGGAAAAGAAAAATTATGGATGGTGGTGCACTTTTGGCCACAGCTTCCCCCCCCCCCCCCCCCTCCCCCCCCCCCCCCCCCCCAACCCACCCCCTACCGCCACCCACCCTTTCCAGAGTATCCCAAATTTCACGCAGAGGAATCTGCCGTGACTTAAAAGTCCTATGCACATTGTTTGTCTGGTCTGCCACCTGGTATAGAGCCCATTCCCAACGCTCATCTACAAGATAATTATGTAGTTGTACTTGCGGAGAACACAGCTGTAGTATTGCCTCTGTCTTTTTTTCATTTCATTTTTCATTTCGTTCTTTTATATCGAGGATAATGGGATAAGCACCTATTGTGCTTTTTTTAAACATCCAGTCCCTGTGTGTATGCGGTTTTATACATTCTGTCATTTGTTCCCACCGGCACACTATGGCCTACTCTTTCGAAAAGCGGAACAGGACTTCACGTGTGCGCAAGATGTTCTGCGTGCGTTCGCACACGGGACGAGGATTTATAGTCTCATCCGAAGGACTTTTGGGGAGAGTGGAGTCGGCACTGATGTTAACTCCAGGGGAAAATATCCCCTTGAACGGGAATCGAACCAGGGTCGTCAGATTGCGAGCGTTATGTTCTAACCACTAGGCTATCCCGTCCCCCAACCTTTAACCTGCCACTCCCCTGATGTTACACACACGAGGAGAGTTTCTACAAGTGGTCTTCAAAACGAAGCGCCTTTTGCAGTTCGCCAGGGACAGGATTGGAGCAGACACACAGGGACGATTGCTCACAAACCAAAGAAGCCATGATGACCTTCTTTCCCCTCTGTGTTTCTTTCCTCCTAACCGTTTACAGGTTGTTTTTACCGCGCGAAAAGCACAACTTGGCCTTGACACATTCTCTGTCGAATTCACTGACAATCCTTGCTCTGTGCGCGAGTTTGCACGTGTGAGCTGTACTACCAGCCAGTCTGGCATACTAAAAGTTATATGATGTTGATCCATTTTGACGACAGTACCACAATGTGACATTGTGTTCAGCGAAAGAACAGATGAATATAGCCAGTACAGTGACGTCGGTGACAAGAAAACTGTTTCTCTAAGGTGTGTAGTGACACTGATATTTTGCATCATTGGGGATGCCCCCCAAGCAAAATGCTGTAGAATATGGAAGAAAAAAACACCCAACCCAATCGCTAAAAATTAATCACCACAAATTTCTTTGTGTCAATTGACCCATGCAGGCAAACTGGAGAACTTGCAAAGATTAAAACTGAAGATAGGACAGCAGAAAATCTGGCAATCGCTTTAGACCGTCAGATGTCTGGGAAATGGCATGTCTTTTCCAGCTCCTCTCGTGGGCCGTACAGCTTGGTTTGCAGGGTTATCTCCGTCGGCCACACAATCTTCCTCAGGTCGCTGAATAGCGTGCATCTCTGAAGGATGTGCTGGCCAGTCTGGTTTTCTTTACCACAGGGGAGAAGGAAGGAACGAGTTTCAGCTTTGTGGACATGTGGTAATTCAGTTTGTTGTGCCCAGAGCGGAGTCTCTTAGAATGATGACCTTGTTCTTCTCTCCTGAGATGGTGGTAGTCGTCCTTCTCTACTCTGGGTCGAGCAGAAATGAAGAACAGGCCTGTTGACGGTTCTTTGAAGAAAGGAAGTCCTGTCATGAAATCAAGGGCTTAGCCAACGTCCTGGCTGACTCGTGGATAGTGACTGACTGACTGTCCGTGAGTGACCGTGTTTGTGACAGTGTTTGTTGTTGTTGGTTACGGTATAGACGTGTATATACATTTCCAACATTGTTCGTTACCTGATCTGGTATAAACAGCGGCATACATTCTTTGCATGCGATATTTTTTGGTTCAATTCTGGCCCTTCTACTTTGATTTCTATTTCTCTCTCCTCCCCCTCCCAAAGTTCGTTTTTGTGAATGAGTCCAAGGACATTGGAATTCTCTCTGTCTCCGTGTCTCTGTCTCTGTCTCGCTCTCTCTGTCTCTCTCTCTGTCTGTCTCCTGTCTGTCTGTCTGTCTGCCCTGTTCCTGATTTCCGACTCTCTTTCTCGTTTTGCCTGTCTCTTTTCTCTCTCTCTCTCTCTCTCTCTCTCTCTCTCCAATCCTCTTCTCTCTTCTCTCTCTCGTTGCATATTTATGTGTACTTATGTACGTAATGGAGAAAAAATCTATGTAAATCATTTTGTATATTATGACAGCAGCCCATAATAGTATAGGGGTGGGGAATGGGTTTTGTTTTTTAAAAAGCCCGTTAGTGCTTGTCTGTCATCTTGGAAACAGAATGTAATTTTGCCTTGCCTTGCCCTGTCTTGCCTCGTCTTGCCTTGCCTTGCCTTGCCTCGTCTTGCCTTGCCTTGCCTTGCCTTGCCTCGTCTTGCCTTGCCTTGCCTTGCCTCGTCTTGCCTTGCCTTGTCTTGTCTTGCCTTGCCTTGCCTTACCTCGTCTTGCCTTGCCTTACCTTACCTTGCCTTGTCTTCTCTCTTTTCTGCCTGTCTGTCTGTCTGTCTCTCCGTCATGTGAGTGAGTGTGTGTGTATGTATGCGTACGTGTGTGTGTATGTGCGCGTACCCGCGTGCTTGCGTGCGTGTATGCGTGTATGCATGTATGTGTGTGTCAAGCTGGCACGCAATAATTAGACAACATCTACGTGAACTATTCCTGGCTGCACCGCAATGGCTGGCATTCTTCTTTCTTTGACGCCCGGCCCCTGTCTATATACCTCCCTTCTCACTTTTTGTTTCTTCTCTTCTCTTTCTCTGCGCCTGTTCCCCTTTGTTGGGTGGCGCTGGACCGGCTATGTAAGGCCCACATGTGTACACTGTACACCCCCCACACAAGGACCCTTTGGATCAGGCTGACAAGATCGTCTGAAAGTGCTTTCACTTATGGACAATGGGCTTGTCAATCATCCGTCCCCACTAGTAAAATGCTCCTGGCAATGACAGCTGGGTTTTGATGGAGATGTGGGACAATGGCGCAAGTTCATTGCAGACCATCTATACCTTTCCAGGCGTGATAGCAGTTATGAGCGTGGTTTAGATCGCCAGCTTGGCCCTCTCAGCTCATTATGTATACTATCTTTAGGGGTTGCGTTGTTTGTCGATATTGCCAGAGTTCCCTTGACAGGAAGGGCATGACGGTTTGGATGTTACCTGAGGTTCTGGGTTTGATTCCCAGCCTTGCCCTTTCTTCCCAGTTTGACAGACAGGGGATAGCCTAGTGGTTAGAACATTGCGCTCGCAATCTGACGACCCGGTTCAATTCCCGTTCAAGGGGGATATTTTCCCCTGGGGTTAACATCAGTGCCGACTCCACTCTCCCCTAAAGTCCTTCGGATGAGACTATAAACCGAGGCCCCGTGTGCGAACGCACGCAGAACATCTTGCCCACACGTTAAATCCTGTTCCGATTTTCGTAAGAGTATGCCATTGTGTGCCGGTGGGAACAAAACAATGACAATGTACAAAAACGCATACACACGGGAACTGGATGTAAAAAAGCACATAAGTGCTTACTCCATAATCTTCGATATAAAAGAATAAACAAAATAAAAAAAACAATAACTAAAAGTCAAGTCTAAAGCTCAACAAGCGTGTGTTGGGTTTAAAACGTTGGTCTACTTACCCCTGTTGCTTTCTGTTATCACTTTCATTTTTAAAAAATATTCTAACACATTGGCACAGAAAGAAAATTCCACCCATCTATGGTTTCATAATTATAATAACCAGTATCATTGTTTTAAACATGTTTGTTCTTTGACAAGAACATAGCTACTTTATTATCCCCTAGAGCAATTACCGGTTTATATTGTGTTCAGTTTTCCGGAAACTTTAAAATAAATCATTGAGGCAATGATGGAAATTGATAAAAATCGATGTGGTGTCTTAAGACGGGAAGAAATTTGATAAAGACGTTCGATTTTTTAAAAATTTGAATCTGCCAAATTTGAAAGATGCTGATTTAAACAACCAAGCAAACTGAGAAGTAGACGCTCGTTCTCCATTTCTGGTCCATCCACCTGGAATGACCTTCCTCTCTCACTTTGCCAAATGCCTACATTTGACACTTTCAAATCCAGCCTCGAAACGCACTTATTTCCTACCCGATGTCTTCCTCTCGTGTCTTTTCCTACTTTTCAACAGTACCTTCATCTCACCACCCTACCTAAACGTGTTGTGCGCGCGCGTGAGTGCACGCATGTGTGAGTGTGTGCGTGCGTATGTGTGAGTATAAATTTGATATATGTTAATTCTAGTATTTTGTGGAGGTTGCATGTGTGTAAATGATTTCAATGCAAGCCCTTCGATTTGTTTGCTTACAAGATTAAGCGCTATTAAAATATCATATATTATTATAATTAATATTATTATTATTATTATTATCAACAAAAAAACCTGAATAAGAATGAAGTCTAATAAAAGGCAAACAGACAACAAATAGAATGAGTAATACTAACGAGAAAAACATGATATATACGAAATTGATTGATTTTTAATGATAAATTTTGAATCATTTATCTAACGTTTCTTCAAACTGTGATCCCCCTTCTCCACTCCCCACACACGTACACACACACACACACACACACACACACAACAAGCACACACACGCACGCACGCTCGCATGCACACATGTACCATCTGGAAATAAACAGTTGACTTGACATCTGTGTGTGTATGTGTGTGTGCTGGTAACCAGCAGAGTGAAAATAATATACCAAGGAGATTTCAAACCTATACATACGAATTCTCTCAACAAGATTAACATCTCTTGCTGTTCAAAATGCCCTTAACATTACTGCATCTAGAAATCTTCTTATCCTCCTCCTCCTCTTCCTTCTCCTCCTCTTCCTCCTCCTCCTTCTCCTCCCTCTTCTTCATTTACTGTGCTATTGCTTCTCCTCCTCCTCCTCCTCCCTCTTTTCATTTGAACTGCCGCTATTGCTGCTGCTGCTAAATTTTAAAACACTGGCACCATCTCATAGAATCCATGGCCCATTCCACTCCTAACACAACAAGGCCAAGAACCACAAGATCAATCACAGGCCCTGTTACCCAGATTTGAACGTGGAACCCACCAGTTGATATTAAGCTCTAACCACTAAGCCACTGTAAATACCCCCACCCCCCATCCTCCCATCCCTCACCCCCCCATCCTCCCTCCCATCCACCCCTCACCCCGGGTTTTTTTTTTCTTTTCTGAAAGGAACTGGGTCATCACGTAGACAATAAACTGTCAAAATAGAACACAAAGCCATTTTTCGATTTGTAACTCGTGTAATCCCTGCAGCTGTTTAAGTGATAATGGGCAATGATACACAAATCAATGACAGTCTTTTGTTGTTGTTCTTTTTTTTTCTTTTTGTGTGTGTGTTGTTTTGTTTTGTCCTCTCCATGGTCTATTTCTGAATGGGGAGGTGTCATGGGTAGGTCATTGGCTTTTTTGTGGATTTTTTTTTTTAATCAGTGCAGTGCAGTCAGGCAAAAGAGATTTTTGGCTTCAGTGGTTCAGTGTTGTTTGTTTAATGTTGACAACCAGTGCTTAGGTCGATTGGTGGGATAGCCGGTTCGTGAACAATTATAAGAATAGCAGATTGGTAGAGGGTTTGTGTATAATTATAGATTGGTAGAGGGTTCTTGTATAATTATAGATTGGTAGAGGGTTCGTGTATATCTATAGATTGGTAGAGGGTTCGTGTATAATTATAGATTGGTAGAGGGTTTGTGTATAATTATAGATCGGTAGAGGGTTTGTGTATAATTATAGATTGGTAGAGGGTTCGTGTGTAATTATAGATTGGTAGAGGGTTCGTGTATAATTATAGATTGGTAGAGGGTTCGTGTATAATTATAGATTGGTAGAGGGTTCGTGTATATTTATAGATCGGTAGAGGGTTCGTGTATAGTTATAAGAATAGCAGACTGGTCGAGGGTTCGTGTATAATTATAAGAATAGCAGATTGGTAGAGGGTTTGTGTATAGTTATAGATTGGTAGGAGGGTTCGTGTATAGTTATAGGAATAGCAAACTGGTAGAGGGTTCGTGCATAATTATAAGAATAGCAGATTGGTTGAGGGTTCGTGTATAATTACAAGAATAGCAGATTTGTTGAGGGTTCGTGTATAATTATAAGAAAAGCAGATTGGTAGAAGGTTCATGTATAATTGTAAGAATAGCAGATTTTTGTGTGTGAAGTGTATGAAAGAAGTGGATGGTGTTTGAGTGTGTGTGTTTACCTCTGTGCGGGAGTTGTATCGTGTGTGTGCATGCATGCCCGTGTGTGGTGGGGACAGAGGGGGGGGGGGGGTGGGGGTAGGGGCTCAAAGTCAAAGCCAAATTTTTATTTCTAGATGATACATCCATTAAGCAATGCATTTGTTTCTTTTTCTTCAAGCAATCGTGTGCATGTGTGTGTGTGTGTGTGTGTGTGGGCGTGTGTGTGTGTGTACATGACCGTTTTTCTGCGCGCGTGCGTGCGCGCGCGTGTGTGTATGCCTATGAGCGCGCGCGTGTGTGTGTATGCCTATGAGCGCGCGCGTGTGTGTATGTAAGTGATAGGGTCTGCACGGGTATACGTTGATCATGTGATTGTGCTCAGGGTACAATATTATTTCGCGTTACGTATACATTTACACATGCAAATTGATAGGGGGAGCACGTTGATCATTTGATGTCTGAATAAACCAGAAACAAGAGAACGCGATAGCTCATTGGTCAAGCACTCGCTTCCCCAAGCAAATGTTAAGCAGCTCGAGCGTGGTTCAAGTGGATGGTGACCTTTCGCACGCCTTTAGCATCGTACTATCCCCGAGTTCCACCCAACGGTAAAGGGTACCTGCCCTCTTTTCGGGTCAGGGAAGGTAATTAGCACGAGGAGAGGAGTGGGCCCGCCCTCATATGCTGGCCCCTGGAGAAGTTGAGCTTTTCTGATGCCTCGCTTCCCTATGACCACATAGAAAACTTTTACTTTTTTTTTAAAAAACAAGAAACAGAGTAGCCCGCAAAAACGTTTCTTACCCAACAATACAACACACACTGCCCCTTTGTGAAAAACAAACCATAAATAGCTACATGAATAAGCAGGATGATATAACTGAAAATTCGGATCAACATTTTTTTCGATGTCCATAATAAAAGCCGCTACATAACTCTATTTACAGTCGCTCCAATTTTCAAGTCCACGCTAGCACAATTTTTAGCTGGTCGGATTGTATTATAGTCCCAGCGCAGCTATACGATATAGGGTCGGGAGCATCGACCTACCATCACTAACTTAGCACATTTTTTTTTTTTATTATATTGAGTGCAGTTATTTTTATACCCTGTATGTCACTCAATATAGCCGGACAGACGTTGTCAGCTGTAACTAAGGTAGTTCTCACAAGGGAGAACACATTCTGCTGCGTAGTACAGCCCCCTTACCCCCTCCCTCCCCCTTGCCCCCCCTCACCCCCTTCCCGCCCTCTCCCCCGCCACCCCCCCTCTCCCACAACAAAACCGTTGGATATCCAGGGCCTGTCGTATAAATAGCACCCCATCTCCTGGAAAATATGTGCTAGGAATTCCCTCTTTTAAAATCTTCTCCTTTTGTTTCTGCTGCCTTCTTCCTTTTATCCCCGTCACCTATTTTTTTTTTTCCTACTTTTTTTTTCCGGGGGGGGGGGGTGGGGCGGGGGGGGGGGGGGGGGGGGGGGGGGGGGGGGCATTCTCCTGCCTTTTTTTGTTCTCGATAGATAATTTTCAGAAGTGTTTTTGTTCGTACATCTTAAAATAAATAAATAAGACACACACCACACACACAATACACACGCACGGCACGCACGCACGCACGCACACACACACACACACACGCACGCAAACACACGCACGCACGCCACACACACGCAACAAGGCACGCACGCACGCACCACACACACACACACACACTCTCCATCTCTGTCTCCTCACCCCCAACACACACATTTATTTATTAATATTGGTATGGTAATAAGTATTAGATATCATTGATTAATTTGGGGGGGGGGTTCCTAATAGAATAACAGCTATTTGATAAAAAAAAAAAATTGTAAAGCAAATACATATACTTATTCCATGTACCATCTGGAATACTAATTTGACTGACTGACTTGAACTTGACACCCACACACACACTCACACACACACACACACACAGACACACACACACACACACACACACACCCGACACACACACACACACACACCACTCTCTCTCTTCCTCATCCTCAGAAAGTATATGTAGCCATTTGCGTTGATTATTTAAAACAGCATTTGATTCTGTGCATCATGAAAACTTCTTGAAAGCCTGAGAAATCAAGGTGTGAATGGAAGATTTTTGCTCTTTGAAGGCAATGTATATTTTCTTTAGTCCGTGTGTACGTGCAAATTGTGAATTTACTGAGTATTTTAGATGCCTATTGGGGTAAGACAAGGTTTTGTTTTAAGTCCTACTTATTTTCTGTATTTATAAATCCAACTTGCAACTGCACATGAATTTGAAAGGAAGACTGGTGTACAAGTTTTGCCAGACATTATGAATTGTTTATATTACTTTTTGCTGATGATTGGGCTTCAACTATCCACATCAGTATATGGATTACAAAATCATGAAATATCCTGCAAGAACTGATTTGCAAATGACTATGAAATTAAATGTGAACAACGAAAAACTAAAGTCATGGTATTCAGAAAAGAGGAGGGTATTTTAGGAGACGACATGAACTAATGGTTTTTGGTGTAAGAAAACTAGAAGTAGAAATAGTTATAGGTTATTTAGGATTTCCAATTTACTACAATGAGCAGTATGAAAAAGGTACTGAACATCTAGCATCTAAGGGTAAGAAAGCGGTAGTCCAATTGAATAAGGCTTTTCACAAAAAACAGGAAATGACTACCAAGAGCTTTTTTAAGATTTTTTATGTTAAGTTTCAACCGAATCTGCTATATGCTTCTGCAGTATGGTTTAAAACAAAGTAGATCAATATAGAAAAAGTCATACTATGGCTTGCAAAAGATTTTAGGTGTTACAGTTAGAACTCCAAAATCAAATGGTCTATGGTGATTTTAGGAAGATATTTCCTCTTCATGTTTAATTCGTGTGTTACGGTCTTAAGGTATTGGTTTAGATGATTTACAATGAAGAATGAAAGACGCCACATATAGCATATCAGATGTTTATAGAATAGACAAAATGGGTACAGAATGTCGGTGTCGAAAGTCAGGAAATTTTAATGATGTAAGTCCGGTTTTAGCTTGTTTGGTTGCAGCAGGGGTGTTGGTCAGTTAAAGTGTTTTTCTAAGACTATTTAAGCAGAGACTGGTTGATCTATACATACAAGAAGAGTCTGGCACATATAGAGAACCGAGACAGATATGACAATTAACCGATCCTTTAAAATCATTTTTGAAAAAAAAGAACGTAGTCTGACATGGATACCTACTGTTTTAGAGATGCCATCTCACAAGCTAGATTAATGTTCTCCTATTAATGCAAATGTACATCGCTTTAGCAATCTTCCCAGAAGAATCTTGTCCATTTTCGCAAGTCAGAAAGGAAGATCACCATCAATTTCTGTTTGTGTGTCCTGCATATTCTGAAATTAAGAGCAAGTTTCTTGGGGTTACTACAACCCCAATCCACCCTTGGTATATACAAGTGTTCAATTCCGAACAAATTGCATGGTGTCTCAGGTACATTTTTCCAACTGCATGAACAAAAGAAAGAAAGAACTGGCTGGAATTTAATGCTGGTATTATGTGTCCATCTCAATTTTAGGTTCGGGGTAAAGATGTGTTCATGGTAATTAACACTGCGTTGAAATGGTTGGTGGGTGTGTGTGGTGTTGGGGGGGGGGGGGGGGGGGGTGGGGGGGGGGGTGCGTGCGCGCGCGAGTGTGTTTGTGGTGTTTGTGTGTGTAAACTGTGTTTATGTTTGATGTTAACCTTGAGTATGTGTGTTTGTGGGTATGCTGTGTGTGTGATTGTAATTGCAAAGGCCAGTAATCTGAAAAGTAACCCTACATGCTATGCTGATGGTAAACTTGAAAAGTGATTGAGAACTTCCTCTTATAATATTAACTTATAGCATAAAACAACGATGTTGAAGGTGATAGTGTTTGGATTGTAAGGCCACCCCTACAATGTATTCTCTTGGCAAGATCTGTGTTGAGGAGGGGACGATAATGATGACACTCTTAGCCTCGTATATAATGTAAAATGAGACACGCTAGTTGCGTAATAATGTATTGGAAATGTTGTTTTAATTACTGGAAAAATCTCGATAGAAAGTGTATTTTTTTTTTTTCTCGTTTACTTGTTACCAAAATACAACTCACCCTTTGTACCCTTTCCACTTGTATAGTTGCCAAAGGCGGGAAAAGTACAAGGTAAAAAATGTTACAGAGTTCAGAGAGTTTCCAGAGTTCTCTCTTGCTCTCTCTCTCTCTTCTCTTCGACTGCTCATGCGTCTCATACTCCTCCAACCATCTCTCCTCTCTCTCCTCTCCCACAACACACACACACAACACCAGCAAGTAAATACATATAAGTATTACAAGTTTAAACGCGCGACGCTCGTGAAGCTATCTACTCTACAGTCGGTATAATTTCCCCATAACGCAGTAAATCCAGCCAAATCCACTCAAAGTGGCATGATGACAACGGGTGACACACTCAGCTCAGACAGCACAACACATTTTGGACCCCCCCCTCCCATCCCCCCCTCACCCACCACAACCCCCCCCACCCAACCCCCCACCCTCCCTCAACAAAAATCTTATTGCCATTCAACTTAATAATTGTTTATTCAGGTGTCAATGTTCGCTTTAACCGGGGCGTCATTAAACATTGATTAAACAGTATCAGCAGGCCAAACTAGCTTCCTTTAACTTCCCTTTTACGTGATGTACAGTTATATATATATATATTTATATATATATATATCATTTATAGTTTACACACACATATATGTGTGTATATGTATGAATTATATATAATATATATGTGTGTATATATATGTATATTTATATATATATATGTTTTGTAATATAAACATATAATATACAACATAAAATTTAAATAATAAAGAGAGAGGGGGACAGACAGAAAGACCACTTACACACACACACCTCCTAACACACACACTCACACACCACCACTCACTTCACTTCACCACACACAACACACACACAACACACCGCAACACGCACACACGTACACACACACACTCACTCACAAAGCACTACACACACACACCACACACACACACACACCACACAACACACCAAACACACACTACACACTCACCTCCTTCCACAACACACCACACCACCCCCACCACACACACACACACATCATCACTCACACAACCCAACACACAACCACACACACACACTCACTCACCACACACAACACACACACACCACCACTCCCACACCCTCACACAACCACATCACCCACTCACACACACACACACACACCACCACCCCCCCCCATCCCACACACACACACCACCACTACAAATACACCAACCTCCACACCACACTCCAACACCACACACAACACAACCCCACATCAGCAAAGCATACCACTCCCCCACTCAAGCCTAGGAGATTCATCAACACTACACACCCACCCCACCCCCATCCACAACACACAACACACACACACTCACACACACACACACAAACACACACACACTCGCACAACACACACACACACACAGCGCCCCATACTGCTTGGCTACAGGACACCACACACACACACCACACAACCACACACAACACACACACACCACACACCCACCACACACATAATACAACAACAATCTCAAGCTGGGATGATTCAAGTTGATCAAAATGCTACCATCCGCAGATTGATGCGTAGAAAAAATCATTTGATGTTATTCCATACACCGAAATAAACCCCCCAACAACAAAACACACACCACGACTAGCACGCACACATACACACACCACAGGGCATTAGTTGTGTGCGCGCGCGTCGTGTGTGTGTGTTATTTTGTCCCTACCATCAACTACATGTAGAGACACACACACTAGACAAAACATACAAAATAACACACACCGTTACAAACTGCCCACACCTCCCCCCCCCTACCCACACCCCCCCCCAAACACCATTGAGTCCCCCCCCTTCCTCAAACAAATACACATAAACACACCCCTCCCCATCCCCCACACACACGCACCCACAACCAACCCCCCTTGCCCCGCGCGCGCCGCGCCCGTGTGCTCGTCCCCCTCCCCTTCACATACACCCCCCCCCCCCCACCACACCACCTACACCCACCACACACACACAAAACATCCCCCCCCCCCCCCCCCCCCCCCCCCACACACACACCACACACAAGGGCTAGCTCACTAACCTCACTCACTAAGCACACAAAAAAGAAAGCAAGGGCATGGAATGGAATAGAAAAACGACAGGACAGACTAGTAGGCTAAGATAGACTGTAGGGATGCATGCAGCAAGCTTTTTACCAGCTACTGCTCTCTGCTCTACTCTATTCTACTCCTACTCTACTCTACTCTCTGACTATACACACTGTCTTTATTGCTCGACAGTTTCACCTGCTCGCTGTCTCCTCTTGAGGACTTTTACAGTGATCTTAAAGACTTGGCGGGTTGGGGAGGGGGAAGGCTGTATTGAAATGACAGAAGAAAACAAAAAAGAAGAGAAGAGAAAAAAACAAAAAAAAGATAGGAATGAAGGAAGGCTCCTGTTCGTGGTTCTCGATATTTGGTGTGTTACACCTTACTGCTATTACTACTGCCGCTACTACTGCTACTTTGCTACTGCCCTCACATGGTGGGTGTAGGTTTTTGGTTGGGGTTTTTTGGGTGTGTTTTTTTTGGCATGGTGGAAACGTAAGAAGGGGGAATCTCTGTGTGTGTGTTGTGTTGTGTTTTTTTGTGTTGTCTGTGTCTGACCTTTCGTCGTTCTTCTGTCTGTTCTTTCTGTCTTTGTCTGTCTGGTCTCTCTTTTCTCTGTCTCTGTCTCTCTCTCTGTCTGAAAGTTTCAGAGTTTCAACAAGTTTCAGTTTCTCTTGTCGATGTGTGTGGGGTGTGCTATGGTGCGTGTGGGTGTGCGAGCGTCAGCGCGCGCGCACGCGTGTGTCTGTTGTGTTGTGCGCGCGCGCGCGTTTCTTTTTCAGAGAAGTGGGGAGAGCAGGAGTGGGAGGGATAAGGGGGGCGGGGGGGGGGGGGGGAGAAGTGAGCAACACATTCCAACGGCAGATTGTTGGACAAAATATATAAAAAAATATATACTCCCAGCGTATTTCTCCTTCTATTTCGTCTGATTGTAAAAGAATGAAACTAATACCTTCACCTCACCTTCACCTTTCCCGTAATCCTGCAGACCATGGGGGCACCACTGAAGATTTTGCAACCAGCTTCCTCCACTCCTCGCGGTCCTCTGCTTTTCGTGGCAAGTCGTTCCACTCAATGCCAGTCCACTCTCTGATGTTGTCTTCCCATCGTTTTCTCTGTCTGCCTCTTCCTCGTCTCCCTCCTGGTACTGTTCCCTATAGGACAGTCTTGGCTAATCCCTGCTTTTGTGTAAATGAAATTATACCAGTTTTAGTTATGGTACTCTTAGATAGTGTCATATTGTGCTGACTGATAAATATTTGTATCGGATATTTCAGTTTTAGGTTCTATTTCCTGAATGCAAATTGTGATTTTTTTTCTCTCTCTCACTGATGTGATAATTTATGTGAATGAACACTGACGCAGGCCTCTTCAGTTATTAGTTCAATACGGTGTGCCTCAAGGGTAAGTGCTAAACATATTCACCTTGACTTATATGTTTCTGTCCTTATATAGCTGACCAAGGCGTTTATTGCAAGGAACGACAGTAGAGTTGGTTTTATACCCTGTATATTATAGTTGCACAGTTTTATTCTGAGATTTAAAGATTTGACGAGGTGACAGCCCTGATATGACCTCTGTGGTCGGCGGGGCTATAAACAAACAACAGGATTGGATTGGATTGGTCTTGAGTTGCACAGGCCTAACCCAGCTCTCCTGACTATAATTATGACAAGCGCACTTCTTTGTATTTTGCTAACGACTGAAAGACACCGTTATACCTGCAGATACATAGACAGACTGAAGTGCAGTTAAAGATGCAGATCAGAACGAGCTAAGATTGTAGACACAGCAGCCACAAATGAGTATTACCTATAGTCTCCTATGATCATGGATTTCGACCAGAATCCGTGAGCGAAAACGGTCGCATACGCAAAAGTCCTTCGGAAAAGACTATAAACCGAGGCCCCGTGTGCGAACGCACGCAGAACATCTTGCGCACACGTTAAATCCTGTTCCGCTTTTCGTAAGAGTAGGCCATTGTGTGCTGGTGGGAACAGATGACAAAATTTACAAAACCGCATACACACGGGCACTAGGTGTAAAAAAAAGCACACATAAGTGCTTATTCCATTATCCTCGATATAAAAGAATAAAATAAAAACTAACTAACTAAATAAAATGAAATGGTTTTTTAAACAATAAGTGAATATCAGAGTTCTTGCCTAAGACGACCCCCCCCCCCACCCCAAAGAAAAAAAAATAAAGCACCCAAAAAAAGCACAAACACCCCACCCCAAACAAAAAAGCAACCCCAATACCCTTTGGTATCTTGTTTGTTTCTAATAGGAAGCTTAGGGTTAATCTTCAACCCAATTAAACATCAACAGAAACAAAATCAGTCATGAACCACGGGAGGAAATAACCACCAAGCAGTTTAATCAAACGCTCTACAGTCAAAGAGAGAGAGGAGAGAGGGAGAGAGAGGAGGAGAGAGAGAGAGAGAGAGAGAGAGAGAGAGAGGAGAGAGAGAGAAGGAGAGAGAGGAGAGAGAGGGAGGGAGAGAGAGAGAGAGGAGAGAGAGAGAGAGAGACAGTTCAGCAGAACGCTCCACCGAAAAAAAGAAAGGGGGTGTATCATTCAGCAACCATGTCTGTCTCTGTTTTGCTAACCTGACAACCCGGACTTAACCGCTGGAATCTATGTTAAACCTGTCCTGATGAAACTTAAACAAGAACCATTTTTTAGCCAGTGTCCAGAGTTGTTGTTGACCACCAATAACTGGACACCCTCACTGACAGGATTTGGGGGAAGGGGAAGGAGGGGCAGGGGGGAGGAGGGGGGAGGGGGGGAGAGGGGCTTCGCTGCCCAGCGGGTAGTCCTTACAATAGATGTGATGGACTGACGGCTTAATCCTCGGTTTTCATAGGGACTAGGGGTACCACACTGCTTTGGTTTTTGTTGTTGTTGCAGCTATCCCAGAGAGAGAGAGAGGGAGGGAGAGAGCGGGAGAGAAGGGGAGGGAGAGAGGTGGAGAGAGGGAGAGGAAGAGAGAGGGAAGTGGGGGGGGGGGGGGGGGCAGGAGAGATAGAGGCAGACAGAGACAGACATAGAGATAGACAGAGAGACAGAGAATAAAAGACAGCCAGCCAGACAGACAGAGACACAGACAGACGCAGACAAAGAGACAGTTTTAGGCAGAAAGATAGACAGACAGGGAGAGAGGAGAGAGAGAGACAGGGAGAGAGACAGGAGGAGAGAGACAGAAGAGACAGGAGAGAAACAGAGAGACAAAGAGGGAGAGACAGAGAGAGAGAGAGACAGAGAGAATGCGAATGCGAAGAGAGACAAAGAGAGATAAACAAAGAGAGAGAGAGAGAGACAAAGAGAGAGACAAAGAGAGAGAGATAGAGAGAGAGACAAAGAGAGAGAGAGAGAGATAAAGAGAGAGAGTGCGATTGCGAAAGTTTTATTCATTATATGGACAAAGAGAGAGAGACAGAGAGAGAGACAAAGAGAAAGACAGACAGAGACAGGCAGACAGAGAATAACAAACAGCCAGAGCGACCAACAGACAGACAGACAGACAGACAGACAGACGGAGACAGACAGATAGACAACCAGCCAGCCAGCCAGCCAAACAGACAGACAGACAGACAGACAAGGGGGGTGGAGGGATGGTAGAGGAGGAAGACATGAATGGACCTGATCGAGCGTGCCCGGGTGGGATGACTTGACTGAAGGAATATGTTGGCCAAAGGACTGTGGTCATTTTGGGGGGGATTTTTCAGTTAATCCTTTTCCCCCAAGAAGGTGTCACTGTGTGTGGGGGGAATATTCCATAAAGGCTACACACCCCATCCTCTAAGAAATCTATGCAAGCAGATGCTTAGCCATCTGAAGCTCCTGGTCTAGCCTGAGATGCAGGGTTATTTTCGAGTCTCTGCAACCCATGACAAGTTTGGGGGGTTATTTTCCCTGTTCCTCGGCTAGAGCTCCGAGGTTCACCAATGGTGAGATTTTGCGTATGCGACCGTTGTTGCCCACATTGAAGGTATATAGCCGCATTCCGACTTCGGGGATGTATGCTGAGTATGTTCGTGTTTCTGTAATTCACTTTCGGATGAGACTATAAACCGAGGCCCCGTGTGCGAACACACGCAGAACATCTTGCGCACACGTTGAATCCTGTTCCGCTTTTCCTAAGAGTAGGCCATTGTGTTCCGGTGGGAACAGATGACAATTTACAAAACTGCGTACACACGGGGACTGGATGTAAAAAAAGCACATGAGTGCTTATTCCATCATCAATATAAAAGAATAAAATAAAATAAAAATAAAATAAAAATTCTGCATGTGTGTATTATACACAAAATGAATTAAGGCACTGGCAGGTTTGCACTAGAAATTGACATGGGAGATTGTAAAAATTCCCACCCTTATTAATTCACCAGACGCTCCGTGAAGATTCGAACCCTCGACTTGATGGACCCGTGGGATTTAAAGCCGAGCGGTCTTATCTACTCGGCTACATCTTCCGCTATACGTTTGTATAATTGACGGGATCTTTAAATGGCATACTCAATCTGCCTGTAAAAGGTAAAGGTGTCCCATAACCTATATGGTCGTAGGGGAGCGATGCGTCAGAGACCTCAACTTCTCCAGGGCCAGCATATTGAGGGTGGCGCCCATCTCCTCTCCCTCGCTGCTTTACCTTCCCTGACCCTAAAGAACGCACAGGTACCCATTTACAACTGGGTGAACTTGGGGGACTGTGCTGAAGCCAAGGCGCGCAATCTGCGTGCGTTTACACAAGAACCAAGACAGTGCCACGTCTGCAGAATAACGGCTCAAGAGATAGTTGAAGATAATGCCTACCTGTAAGAGTTAAAGAAAAGTCCCTACTTTTCTCATTTTCTAAACCCTGCCGAGATTTGAACTTGTGATTTAAAAACCATTTGGATTACAGATACCTGTTGCTTTAACAATTTGGCAGATACATAGAACGTTACAGGTGTTCGGTTTCATTTTGTCTCTTCACAAATTGTGATGCTAGACGGACAAGGAGGGGGGGGGGGGGGGGGGGGGGGGGGGGGGGGGGTGTCTGGATCATTGTTTGGGGGTGGAGGCACACACATATTTTTGAATACTGGTGGACAAGTAAATGGAAATCAGATGACTGACCTACAAGGAAAGCTAGAATATGCAACTCTTGAATAATACTTAAGTACAACAGACAACAATTTCTAAAAATAAAAAAGTAACAACAACAAAATCACATTTGTAACAAGATCTAACAGGTGAACAGTAAAAACTGTATGATTCACAATAACCAAGAAAAGGAAATAATATATTTCACCAAAAGAGAATGTCTATAAAGTCCGTAATAGTCATAATGTATAGAACCAACAGGGTTATGCAATAACGAGTTGAAAAAATGATACATTAATAAAGGATTACTTAGAGGTGTGCGTAGATGTAAATGTTCAGGCAGACAGGCAGGCAGGCAGGCAGACAAGCAGGCAGGCAGGCAGGCAGGCAGACAGGTAGACAAGCTGGCAGGCAGGCAGGCAGACAGGCAGGCAGAAAAGTTGAAAGAAGGGTAAAATATAGCATGTGATATTGATGTGCAGTATAACCTATGTCATAATTATGGGAATCTTCTTCCCACTCAACTTCACGTTTCTTCAAAGAGATGTAAGGAAACAGGTATATTGTGCATGTGTTTGCGCGCATGCGCGTGTGTGTGGTTGTATATATATTTTATAATTGGTGGTGTGGGTGTGTGTGTGTGCGTGTGTGGTTGTGTGTGTGTGTGAAGGGGAGTGAGGGGGGAGAGAGAGAGAGAGAGAGAGAGAGATGAGAGAGAGAGAGATTTCATTTCATTTATTTTATTTTTGTTCTTTCATTTTGAGGATAACGGAATAAGCACTGTTGTGTTATTTTACACCCAGTCACCATGTGTATGCAGTTTTGTAAATGTTGTCATCCGTTCCCACCGGCGCACAATGGCCTAATCTTCCTAAAAGTGGAACAGGTTTTAATGCGCGCGCGCGCGCGCTCGTGTGTGTGTGTGTGTGTGTGTGTGTGATGTGTGTGAGAGAGAGAGAGAGAGAGAGAGAGAGGATGAGAGAGAGAGAGGAGAGATGAGAGAGAGAGAGGATGAGAGAGAGAGAGAGTGAGAGATGAGAGAGAGAGAGAGAGGAAGTAACGATAACAATACGATATGATAACGATAACGAAATTTTATTTTCTGGGGTAATACATTAAGTAGAATGACTTTAAAAAAAGAATCCAGCCCTCGAATAAATAAATGAAATTAATATTTATATATAGTTATTATTTTATATATTATTTATTATATATGTATATATATTAATATTTTAGTGTGTGTTGTGGTGTGTGTGTGTGTGTGTGTGTTGTGTGTGTGTGTGTGCGTGCGTGATAGTGTGTGTGGGTGTGTGTGAGGGTGATAGAGACAGACAGACACACAGACAGACACACACACAGACAAACCCTTTTGTTTCTTCGAGTTCACCCTTCAGTGTCTTTCGACATTCGATTCAGATAATATTATAAGATTCAAGGAAGAATGCATTACAGCCCTAACATGTGGTTTCACACAACAGGTAACAAGAGCTTTGTTGTCCACAGGGGTATGTTGGTCTTGGATGTTGATTTACCCCAACCAACCGGTACAGTTTCACCCCCCCCCCCCCCCCCCCCCCCCCCCCCATATTAAAACCATATTGTGCCTCTATCTTAAACCGTTATCGTGCCCCATCGGAAAACTTTAGGTTTCACTGACAAGGAAGAAAAGGAAAGATTGGCCATGTTCAAATTTAAAAAAAAAACCCCGGGGGAAAATCCAGATTTTGAGAAACCTTCAGCCTTTTTTCCCAGGGTAAAAAGCAAAAAAAAGGGAAAGGAGGGGAAAAGGGGGGGGAAGGAAAAAAGGGGGGGGGAGGGGGGGGGGGAAAAAGGGGAAAAAGGGGGGAAAAAAGAGAGGGGGGTAAAAGGAAAAAAAAGAAAAAAAGGGGGAAAAGGGGAAAGGGGGGGGAAAGGGAGAAAAAGGGGGGGGGGGAAAAAAGGAAGGGGGGGGGGGGAAAAAAAGGGGGGAAAGGGGGGAAGGGGGAAAAAAAGGGGGAAAAAGGAGAAAAAATAAAAAAATTTTTGGGGGAAAAAAAAAAGGGGAAGAAAAAAAAAAAGGGGGGGGAAGAGGGGGAAAGAGGGGGGAAAAAAGGGGGAAAAAGGGGGGGGGGGGGGGGGGAAAAAAGAAAAAGGAAAAAAAAAGGGGGGAAAAAAGGGGGGGGGAAAAGGGGGAAAAAAGGAAAAAGGAAAAAAGGGAAAAAAAAAGGGGGGGAAAAAAAGGGGGGGGAAAGGGGGGAAAAGTGGGAAAGGGGGAAAAAAAAAAAAAAAAAGGGGGAAAAGGGGGGAAAAAAAAAGGATGGGGGAAAAAAAGGGAAAAAAAGGAGACCCCAAAAAAGGAAAGAGGAAAGGGAAGGGGAAAAGAAGGAGAAGAAGAAGAAAAAAGTTTTTTGGGGGGGGGAAAAAGGGGGGGAAAAAGGGAAATTTTTAAAGGGGGAAAAAAAAAAGGGGGGGGTGGGGAAAAGGGGGGGGGGGGGGGGGGGGGGGGGGGGGGGGGGGGGAGGGGGGGGGGGGGGGAAAAGGGGGGGGGGGTTCCCGGGTTCCCCCCGGGGGTTTGGGTTCCTCCCTTAAAATTTTAGTCCACCCCTTTCGCGCGCCCGGGGGGCCCCGCTGGGGGGGCGGGGGCCCCCCCCCCCCCCCCCCCCCCCCCCCCCCCCCCCCCCCCCCCCCCCCCCCCTCCCCCCCCCCCCCCCCCCCCCCCCCCCCCCCCCCCCCCCCCCCCCTCTTTTCTTTCTTTTTTGGAGGGTTTCCTTTTCGCACCCCCCATCTGTTTCCCCCCAAACCGGTGACGTTTCGAAGTGCTTAAATTTCCGTTATTGTACCCCCCCAATAGTGGGCTCCCCCAGTTTTTGTTCCCTTTGGGTTTTTTTAGCTCGGGGCCTTTGGATGTAAAGAGAGGGGGTGGGGGTGGGGGGCATAAGACGGGGTTTGCTGTGTTTTATTGCCCAACCCTTTTTTAAAAGGGGGAGGGTGGGGGGGGTGGGGGGAGGGGGTTATGTGGGGGTTTATTTGGGTTTGACCCCCCTGCATAAAGGTTTAGCTGGTGCGTTGTCATGAATCCCCCTAGGGCCAAAAAAGGGGAAGTGCGGCAGAGGGGGGCTTCGAGACAGCCTGGCTTTGTCAGGGTTAGGTGGGATGGTGGTGTTTGTCGTTACAGGCCCCCTGTCGGGCCGCCCCAGATCTCATTATAACTTTCCGGATTTTTTTAAATTTGGGACCAGAGAGCTTCTTGGGGGGGGGGTTTTTTGTTTTTTTCTCCTTCTGTTTTGTGTTGGGGGGTTTTTTTTTTTTTCTTCTTCTTCTCTTCCTTCCTTTTAAAATGCTGCCTCTGAATTTTGTCTTGTGCACTCTCCGAAAGGGTTTTTTTAAATTTGGGGGCATAGAGCTTCTTTGGGGGTTTTTTTGTTTTTTTTCCCTTTTGTGTGTTTTTTTTTTCTTTCTTTCCCTTAAAATGCTGGCCCCTTTTATTCTGTTCCCTTTTTCACTTTTCCCAGTGTTTTTTTTTCCCCCCCCTCGTTCTTTTTTCGGGGGGGGGGGGGGTTTGGGGGGGGGGGGTGGGGGGGGGGGGGGGGGAAAAAAGGGGGGTTTTTTGCAGGGGAGGGAAGCCCTTTCCTCCCTTTCGCCGCAAAAAGAAGGGTTTTTGGGGGTTAAGGGACCTCAGACAAGTTTGTACTCAAACCCATCTCCTTTCCCTTACTGTGGGGGGTTTTGGGGATGGGTGGGGGGGGGGGTTGCAGAATGTGTTTAGACCACACCATTCTGCAAGCCAGATCGTAGAACACTACTGTGAGTCACGGCACAGGTGGAGAAAGAAGCTTGTGGGAAACCTCCGAGAGAAAAAGAGAGAAAAACAAAAAGTGGCATTGGTGACCCTGTGCGCGGGTTTTAACGACCTGCCAGGACAATGTCTTGTGTATTTTTCTGATTGTGTTACAGCTCCTTAACATCTTTACGTCACATAGGGCTTACGACGTCTTTTTGGAGGAGGGGTGGTGGGGTGGGGTGGGGTGGGGGAGGGGGGCAGGGGGGGGGTTTGGGGGGTGGGGGGTGTGGTGTTGTTTAAAGCGGCACCAGCTCTCACAGATCTTTGTTAGAAGCCGAAGGCACGCCTAACCCCCCCCCCCCCTCCCCCCCCCCCATCCCTAGTTGCCGTATTGAACCGGGCAACGGTAGTAGGGAGGGAGCGTGTAGCCAAATATTGACGCAGCAAACAGGAGCGATCAACGGGGCCTGAAGTTGCATTTAGTGTTTAGTGTTATAATATTCCTCATCGATGGCCAATAATGAATTCTGGCCTGAGTGCGCATCCATCACTCGCGCATTAATAGGCAGTTTATAATTGTTTCTTCCCTCCCCCTCCCAGCGGGGATCGATGCGTACCCCCTCCCCCCCCTCTACCCAGCACTTACTTGACCAGCTGTGGTCTGTGGGGAAGGCGCGGGATCATAGGTGGCTGGTTTCAAGCCTCCACACAGAAGGGGAGGGGGGGTGGGGGGGGGAGAAGAAACAAGGCCTGGGGGATGCGGTGGAAGCAACCGCCGCTGTCCCTTTATCCAGTCAGCATTAATTAGTCCTCACGACTCCATCATCAGCCCTAATGATGTCTATTGACGAACGGCTTATGACCTTAATATGTAAAATGCTAATTTGTGTGGTGGGTCTTTGTGTTGACGTAGATGTTTGTACCCAGTTTGATTTGTACTGATGAATAGAATCTGCCGGTTTTGTGAACATTCTGAGCAGCTGTCGCCATTTTGCTGGTGAACTCCCTCTTGAGGAAGAAGTCTTGTGGATCATGATGAGGTGATTAATTAATTAATTAATGTCATCTTTAGGGTGCCTACCTAAAGTGGTCCCTGAGCAGGAGCAGATGGATCTGTGGAGTCGTGGTTACGCCGCACCTGCAGAGAAAGTGAAAGGGTGTGGGTTCAATTCCCCGCCACCCCTATTAGCAGCCTGACTTTTCCCATTCACTGGACAGGGGTGGTGGGCTGTGTACTAGGGCTTTCTTATAATATCGCGTTAAGTACACGCTAAAGAACTCAAGGTAAAAAGACACTTGTCCAAGACAAATTTCTGACGTAAAAAATCTCATATCGATCTACAAGTGAGCAGCAAAATAGCATGTAAAAAACCCGGGTGGCGTTGCACTGTGGCGATGCACGCTCCCGCAAAAAAAAAACGGGTTCAATTTCCCAAGTTTACGCAGAGAAATGACTATTGACGCTCTGTCCAGGCCATACAAGCAAGCAAAACAAAGCAAAAAGCTAAACTTGTTAGGAAGTAAAAAGGATTTGAGTGTAAGCTACTAATGAATGTTGTAGGGTAGTGGAGATGACTTGTGTTTAGTTCAGTGTTCAGCCTCCACACAAAGTCTTCGTGTGGCTGTAGTCGTGAGGAAAATGCTTTGTTGTTGTTGCGATTGTATTCACTTCCCAGCAGAATTTCCGACACAAGCACTGAGGAGAGAGAGAGAGAGAGGAGATGGGCGCTGCCCTTAAAAATGCTAATCCCTAGAGAAGCTGAGGTCTGACACCTCGCTCCCCCAACGACCTCATAGGTTATGGGAACGCCTTTACCTTAGTCCCGTTCAAGGGGATATTTTCTCCTGGAGTTAACATCAGTGCAGACTCCACTCTCCCCAAAAGTCCTTCGGATGAGACCATAAACCGAGGCCCCGTGTGCGAACGCACGCAGAACATCTTGCGCGCACGTTAAACCCAGTTCCGCTTTTCGTAAGAGTAGGCCATTGTGTGCCGGTGGGAACAGATGACAAAATTTACAAAACCGCATGTACACGGGGACTAGATATTAAAAAAAAGCACATAAGTGCTTTTTCCATTATCTTCGATATAAAAGAATAAAAGAAAAAAGAAAGAAAAGAATAGTAGGTAGATTCGGTCTTCTTCTCTTCTCTTATTCGCTTTTCACCGTCAAATGTGTCTAGGAAAAATAATGGCATGTCCTTTCCAGCTTCTCTCGTGGGCCGTACAGCTTGGTTTGCAGGATTTTGGCCACACAATCTTCCTCAGGTCGCTGTGTAGCGTGCATAATAACAATAATAATATATGGAATTTATATAGCGCTGAATCTTGTAAAACAAACAAATCGAAGCGCAAATCGAAGCACCTCTGAAGGATGTGTTCACCAGTCTGGTTTTCTTGACCACAGTGGAGAAGGAACGAGTTTTCAGCTTTGTGGACATGTGGTGATTTAGCCTGTTGTGCCCTGTGCGGAGTCTTAGGATGATGACCTTGTTCTTCTCTTCTGAGATGGTGGTAGTCGTCCTTCTCTAGATTCAGTGCCACTCAAGGACACATCACCTACAGTCTGCCAAAATCTCCCAAGACACTCTGCAGCAACATGGAGCCATAACTAGCCCATGGTATCCCAGTGGTTAAAGTTAACGAATTTCTTATCAAAACTGATCCTGATGTCTCGCGTTTGAATCTTGGTGGTGCCTTCTGGGTTCAGGGATATAGGAGGGGGTGGGTGGTGGTGGTGGGGGAGGTGATTTACAACCAGCCCACCCCCCCTTTCCTGGGTATTTACATGCAGACCCCCACAGCCTCCCCTTAATTTAACCTGATTTATGTGCTCTACTTTTTGCAAACGCTCGCGCAACTTTTGGTTGTCTGTCTTGAGAAAAAACTATCGCGTGTGCGGCCATTAAACGCCTGACAAGTCGGGCCCAGCGCCCCCAACTTAAAAGCGGGGATAATTGTTATTTGTAAGTCTTTCTGGAAAAAAAAAGGGGGAGAAAGTACCAAGAAGGGAGAAAAAAAAGACAGAAGGAGGTGTTGGAGAGGGGGAAAAAGCAAAAAAAAGAAAGGGATAGAAAAGAGGAATTCCCGCATAGTTTTCCAGAAAAGGGGGGGATGTATTTATATGGGTGGCCCCCAGGTCTCAGGCGGCTATGGGTCTTTATTCTTTAAGCGAAATTCATTACCCTGAATATGTGAACAAATCAAAGTTAAAGTAAATTTTTTTTTTCAGATGGTCATTGAATACGCGTGCATTTGTTTTTTTCCCCCCCCTCAAAATCAGCAGTGTATTAAAGAACGCTTTTACCCCTATGTGCGATTTTTTTTTCAAAAACAAATTTTTTGGTTTTATTTTATCCACTTTAAGTCCCCGGCAGACCTTTCCCCCAACCCCCCCCCCCAAAAAATCGGGCTGCTCTCCCCGGGGAGAGCGCGTCGCTACAAGAGCAGCGCCACCCATTAATTTTGTTTTCTTTTCCTGTCTGCAACTGTATTTGTTTCCCACATCAGAGTGAATTTTTTGTACAGAATTTTGTCAGGGACAACTCTCTTTGTTGCCGTGGGCTCATTTACGTGCGCCAAATAATTATGTGCAACACACGGGACCCAGGTTTATCAACTCATCCGAAAGACTAGCACCCAGACCACTGACTAGCACCCAGACCACCACTCATGGTCTAATGGATGGGGGAAGGAAGAGTTTCTGGCCCAAACGGGGATCGAACCACCGCACACTTCCGACCCGGACTTTTCGCTTTCTAGGCAGGCGCGTTACCTCTAGACCCCCGGGCCATTAGTATGCAGAAAACCAAAGTGGGCACATTAAAAGATCGGGTAGTTTATGCTGCACTCAATAATTTGTGCCACACACGCGCGCGCACACACACGCAACAGAGGGAGGGAAGGGAGACAGACAGACAGACAGACAGACAGAAAACTCTCTTTTCCTTTGTCCGTAGTTGATTGTTTCGAGCGCAGATTGAATGTCGCGCCAAGTTCTATTTTTAAGCTCCCGCTGTCACTCTGGTCTATTTTCAGCCGGGCTCAGTCTGCAAGAGAGGGGGGCCACTGCTGGTATAGATGACGGTATTTCCATAATGAGGGGAAAAGGGACACAGGCCCTCCTTTTGTCTCTCTGACACATGTGGAAGAAACCGACCCTTCCTTTAAGAGTGAGGAGGATGGAGGTTTTAGAAATTGTTTGAAGAAAGAAGCGTTGAAAGTCCGTTTGCTATACCAGACTTTATAGTTTCCTTTTGTTGTTGTTGATTTAATTGTGTAAAGTTTGGGTGAGGGTGGTTTTTTGGGTGTGGATTTAGGTGAAAGGACGTGTGTGGCTTTCTGGTGTGAATGAATTGCCCGAATCTTGTTCTTTTGTCTGTCTTAGGTCTATAATATATATTATGTTGTTTCGTTCCTCTTTGGGTTAAGTTTCTTTGAAACCAGATTGGGGGGAAGGTTATCTGAATGAACAAGGTGGAGAAGGAGGTTTCTATTCGTTCGAGGCTTTTTATTTTATAAATACACTAACTCTTCCTTTGTCATGTCACGTATCACTAGCACACAGACAATCATGCAACGAGAGAAAGAGAGAATTAAGAGGATAGAGAGAGTGTGGAGAGAGAGAGAGAGAGAGAGAGGAGAGAGAGAGGAGAGAGAGAGAGAGAGAGAGAGAGAGAGAGAGAGGAGAGGAGAGAGAGGAGAGAGAGAGAGAGAGAGAGAAAGAAATATCTGTCTGTCAATATCTGAGAAATATCGCAAGTATCTGTCCACTGATGCAACTTCCAAGCTTGTCACATCTCTCATTCTTTCATGTTTAGACTACTGTAATTCTCTTTTGGCTGGCCTACCAGCATCATCTATCCACTCTCTTCAACGCATACAAAACTCTGCAGCTCGACTGGTCCTAAGAAAGAAAAAATCTGAACACATCACTCCTCTTCTGCGATCTCTTCACTGGCTGCCTGTCTCACAAAGACTGGAGTATAAAATCAATACCCTCTGTTTCAAATGTCTCCACAAATCTGCACCCCCTTATCTCTGTAACTGTCTTCATCTGTACACTCCATCCCGTTCCCTTCGTTCAGCCGCAGATACTTTGTGCTTTAGAACACCTAGATTCAAACAAACCACTGTTGGCCGTCGCTCCTTCTCTATTTCTGGTCCATCCACCTGGAATGACCTCCCTCTTTCACTTCGACAAAAGCCTTCACTTGATACCTTCAAATCCAGCCTCAAAACACACTTATTTCCTACCTGAGACTTTCCCCCAAATATCTGTTCCTAATTTTCAACAGCATCTTTCACCTTCTAAGTGTTGTTCCGAGTGTGTGTGTGTGTGTGTGTGTGTGTGTGTGTGTGTGTGTGTGTGTGTGTGTGTGTGTGTGTGTGTGTGTGTGTGTGTGTGCGTGCATGTGTGCATACGTGCGCGCGCATGGTTTTGAAATCTGTTGTTCATTATGTTTAAGGAGAGTTGCATGCCTGTAAATGATTGAGTGCAAGCGCTTCGATTTGTTTTTGTTTTTTTACAAGATTCAGTGCTATATAAATTCCATATATTATTATTATTATTATTAAATACAGACAGGGAGGCTGAAGATTCTTGCGACCCTGATGCAGATACAATTCATAAAGATGCTATTTCATTTAATAGATTTGGTCTGCAGCCTACCCTGTTTGTAATATCTGTTTGAACTATTGATTATTTGTCATTGGTTGTACGACTGTGTCAGATTAGGTTGAATGCATGCGCTTTGATTTGTCTTTGCAAGATATAGCGCTATATAAGTTCCATTTATTATTATTATTATTATTATTATTATTATTATTATTATTATTATTATTATTATATTATTATTATTTATAAATGCATAATCGTTTCTTTTTCATACGAAGAATACAAACGTAGCATTGCTGCACGCATCCCAGTAGGTGTTGGATAATTCTTTTTATCATTTGGCCAGTGGTTCTAAGTAGAAGGTTGGTTTTTCTCTTTGGATGCTTCACGTTAGGCCAGTTGTCTTCTACATAGGATGTGGTGTCACCCGGCCTGTCATTGTGCTGGTGATATTTCAGTGTTGCATGCAACATTTACGATTCCTCCTCCTCCTCCCTCCCTCTCCCTTCCCCCTTCTTCATGAGGTGTGTGTGTGTGTGTGTGTGTGTGTGTGTGTGTGTGTGTGTACATTTGAATTTGTTAAAACTGTTAATCGTTGGTTGCGTGTGTAGGAGTGGGTTGAATTTGGTTTATCATTATCATCATCATCATCATCAGCAGCAGCAGCAGCAGCAGCAGCAGCAGCATCACCATCATCATCATCATCATCATTATTTTTTTAATATTATTTTTTATATATTATTTTTTATTATTATTAGCATTAGTAGTAGAAGTAGTATTAGTAATAGTATTATTAGTAGTAGTAATAGTAGTCGTAGTCGAAGAGTCGTAGTCGTAGTCGTAGTAGTCGTAGTAGTAGTAGTAGTAGTAGTAGTAGTAGACGTAGTAGTATTAGTAGCAGAAGTAGTAGTAGTAGCAGTAGTAGTAGTAGTAGCAGTAGCAGTAGCAGCAGCAGCAGCAGCAGCAGCAGTAGCATAGTAGTAGTAGCACTAGCAGCAGTAGTAGCACTAGTAGCACTAGTAGCAGTAGTAGCACTAGTAGCAGTAGTAGCACTAGTAGCAGTAGTAGCACTAGTAGTATTATCGTAACCTCAAATGAAAATTTGAAAAAAAGGCATTCACAGTGTACAGAGATGTACAACGTAGCTAGCTTAGTTAGTGTACATGGCCCAGTATGGCGACCACTTTGCGACCTCTCCAGAGTAGGGTCAGGGTAATGGCTACACACCGGTATTAATTTGGGGGTCACGTAGTATCAGAGTGCGAGTGGAAAAAAATGTTGGTGATTTTCACAGATTTTTTAAAGCATGAAAAAATGGACTGTGCACTTGTTTTCTGGATTGAGGACATAGAGCAATACCAGGTAGTCACGAGAAAGTTGGAAATAACCATCAAATGAGGTTTGCCTGTATTCCTACAGCGTTGACCCCGCGCATGCATATTGCGGTAAGGAAGCTAGCAGAGGACAAAGGACTGAGGGGGTACAGTGTTTGCTGAAAAATTAAAAATTTTCAAACCTACCAAATTTGTTCAAAATCACATGAGTTTTGAGTCGGAGGCTAGTCTTTCACAAAAAGTGGTTTTTATTTCTGTGGATGCCTTAGTACGTGCGGTATGAATATAAGAGTTACATAGAAAAACAGAAGGAAAAGAGTGATTTTTTAATACTGGTGTGCAGCCAATACAGGAGGAATTTGGGGTGCATGTCTGCGGATGAGAGCAGTATGTGTCAAAAGGGCCACGCTGCCACAGTGGTAGATTTCTGCTTAGTAACAGTGGAGATGGTGGTGATGATTGAGAGGGGATGAGGGGGGGGGGGGGGGGGTGCTAGATTTGGAGCAGGGGGTGGTAGTGGAGGAGGAGGCATGATATATATGTGTGTGTGTGTGTGTGTGTGTGTTTGGGGTGGGTGGGGGTGGGGTAAGAAGTCATTGGAGAGGGAGAGGAGTTAGGGGTGTGGTGTGGTGTTGTGTGTGTGGTGGTGATGTGTGTGTGTGTGTATGGTGTGGTGTCGTGTGTGTGTGTGTGTGTGTGTGTGTGTGTGTGTGTGTGTGTGTGTGTGTGTGTGTGTGTGTGTGTGTGTGTGTCGTGTCGTGTTGTGTCGTGTGTCGTGTCGTGTGTGTGTGTGTGGGTGTGGGTGTGGGTGGGTGGGTGTGGGTGTGTGTGTGTGTGTGGTGTCGTGTCGTGTCGTGTCGTGTGTGTGTGCTGTGGTGCGGTGTGCTGTGGTGTTTTTTTAAATTTTTATTTCATTCTTTTATATTGAGGATAATGGAATAAGCACTTATGTGCTTTTTTTTTTTACATCAAGTCCCCGTGTGTGTGTGTGCGGATTTGTGAATTCTGTCATCCGTTCCCCGGCGCACAATGGCCTACTCTTACGAGAAGCGGAGCAGAATTTAACGTGTGCGCAAGATGTTCTCTGTGTGTGTGCGTGTGTGTGTGTGTGTGTGTGTGTGTGTGTGTGTGTGTGTGTGTGTGTGTGTGTGTGTGTGTGTGTGTGTGGTGTCGTGTGGTGTGTGTGTGTGGTGTGGTGTCGTGTGTGTGTGTGTGTGTGTGTGTGTGTGTGTGTGTTGTGTGTGTGTGTGTCTGTCTGTGTCTGTGTCTGTGTCTGTATTTGCGCATGCATGCGTGCGTGTGTGTGTGTGTGTTTCCCACACTATTTCGTGCGCCTTCGTGCGTGCATGTGCCCGGTCGAATGCGCACGCACGTGCTCGTGTGTGTGTGTGTGTGTAGTGTAGTCATGCGTGCGCATGTGTGTGTGCGTACTTGCGCGCGTAAGTACGTGTACGTCAGCTGTCGCCTTGGGTATGGTAAGAGGCAGGAGAGAGGGAGGGAGAGGGGAGAGGGTGCAGCGTGATTGCCGTTGCTGAGTAAACATTGAAACACGTTTGCGTTTTTATCCCCAGACTGCTTCTTGACACTGACAATCTAAGGGGAGAGAAGGAGGATTCAGATCGGTTCCGACCGTCTCCTGATACACGTTGTGTGTGTGTGTGTGTGTGTGTGTGTGTGTGTGTGTGTGTGTGTGTGTGTGTGTGCGCGTGCGTGTGTGTGTGTGTGCGTGCGTGTGTGTGTGTGTCTGTGTTTGTCTGGGTTCTGATATACGTTGTGTGTGTGTGTGTGTGTCTGTGTTCTGATATACATTGTCTGTGTTTCTGGGTTCTGATTTATGTTGTCTGGGTTCTGATATACGTTGTCTGGGTTCTGATATACATTGTCTGGGTTCTGATATACGTTGTGTGTGTCTGGGTTCTGATATACATTGTCTGGGTTCTGATATACGTTGCCTGTGTGTCTGGGTTCTGATATACATTGTCTGGGCTCTGATGTACCTTGTCTGTGTGTCTGGGTTCGGATATACATTGTCTGTGTGTCTGGGTTCGGATATACATTGTCTGGGTTCTGATATACATTGTCTGGGTTCTGATTCACGTTGCCTGTGTGTCTGGGTTCTGATATATGTTGTCTGGGTTCTGATATACATTGTCTGGGCTCTGATATACGTTGTATGTGTGTCTGGGTTCTGATATACATTGTCTGGGTTCTGATATAAATTGTCTGGCTTCTGATATACATTGTCTGGGTTCTTATATACGTTGTTTGTGTGTCTGGGTTCTGATATACATTGTCTGGGTTCTGATATATATGTCGGGTCTGAATCGTTTGTGTCTGGGTTCTGATATCGTTGTCTGTTGTGTCTGGGTTCTGATATACTTGTGGTGGTTGTCGTCGTGTGTGTCTGGGTTCTGATATACGTTGTGTGTGTGTGTCTGGGTTCTGATATACGTTGTGTGTGTCTGGGTTCTGATATACTTGTGTGTGTTGGTTTGTATACGTGTGTGGTTCGGTTCTGATATACGTTGTGTGTTGTTCTGGGTTCTGATATACGTTGTGTGGTTGTTGTTGTCTGGGTTCTGATATACGTTGTGTGTGTATCTGGTTCTGATATACGTTGTGTGTGTGTGTCTTGGGTTCTGATATACGTTGTGTGTGTGTGTGTGTGTGTGTGTGTCTGGGTTCTGATATACGTTGTGTGTGTTCTGGGTTCTGATATACGTTGTGTGTTTGTTGTCGTTGTGTGTGTTTGGTTTGATATACGTTGTGTGTGTGTGTTGGTTTGTTAGTGTGTGTATCTGGGTTCTGATATACGTTGTGTGTTGGTTTGAATACGTTGTGTGTTGTCTGGTTGATATACGTTGTGTGTGTGTCTGGGTTCTGATATACGTTGTGTGTGTGTCTGGGTTCTGATATACGTGTGTGTGTGTTGGGTCTGATACGTGTGTGTGTGTCTGGGTTCTGTATACGTTTTGTGTGTGTGTCTTAGGGGTTCTGATATACGTTGTGTGTTGTCTGGGTTCTGATATACGTTGTGTGTGTGTCTTGGGTTCTGATATACGTTGTGTGTGTGTGTGTCTGGGTTCTGATATACGTTGTGTGTGTGTCTGGGTTCTGATATACGTTGTGTGTGTGTGTGTCTAGACGGGTTCTGATATACGTTGTGTGTGTATCTGGATTCTGATATGCGTTGTGTGTGTGTATGTCTAGACGGGTTCTGATATACGGTGTGTGTATGTCTAGACGGGCTCTGATATACGTTGTGTGTCTATCACCACCCATCCCCCACTAGCACCACCGCCCCAAGAGCTGCTGCTGCTGCTGCCATCACCACAACCACTACCATATCAATATTATACCCAAACCGTCGTATCCTCCTCCTCCACATTATCACGACTACAACCACAATCATACTCATCAATGACCTTTAGTTTTCAGCCAGGTGGCAGTCCGATAATGATAGAGTTTTGTGGTCGACAAGGCTGATAAGCATTGTGACAGGTTAACAGATTACGGTTGGTCACTAAGAACGAGGTCGTTTTAAGGAATCTGGTTTGGGTTTTATGTCCTTGTATGTGTGTGTGGTTGATGTTTTCCCACAACGCGGTGTCCAGCCTGGGTTGATCCTTATGATTGACCAGGGCGTTGCTACAAGGAACGACAGCAGAGTTGAGTTTATACCCTGTTTTAATCTGTATATAGCTGCACAGTTTTAATCTGAGATTTGAAATCTTACGAGGTGACAGCCCCGATATGGCCTCTGTGGTCGGCGGGGCTATAAACAACAGGATTGGATTGGATTGGAGATTAACTGATCGTCATCAATTAGAGCAGCAGCAGCAGCAGCAGCAGCAGCAGCAGCAGCGGCAGCAGCAGCAGCAGCAACAAGACCACTAAGAAGGAAAGATTGTAGAATCAGTAGGGCTTGACCACGTCTCGTTTTGTTGAAATCGATTGGTTGCGTTTCCTGTCCAGAGGTTTGTTTTCAAATAATTTTCAAATAAATCACTAGAAAAAGGAGAGTTTGAGGGAAGGAAGAAAGATAGATGGATTGCTGGGTGAAGGATCGACTGAGACAAAGGGGCGGGGTGGGGGGGATTGGAGGGGGGAAGGGAAGAGGATGGAGGGAGAGAGAGATTCTTTTCTTACTAATTCGAGGAGGATGGAGAGAGAGAGAGAGAGAGAGAGAGAGAGAGAGGAGAGAGAGAGAGAGAGAGAGGAGAGAGAGAGAGATGAGAGAGAGAGAGAGAGAGAGAGAGAGAGAGAGGAGGAGAGAGAGAGAGAGAGAGAGAGAGAGAGAGAGAGAGAGAGAGAGGAGAGAGAGAGAGAGAGAGAGAGAGAGAGAGAGAGAGAGAACTCGAATGATTTATTCAGAAAAGGACCATTGGCCCATACATGAAGGGAGTTGCCGAACTGCTTAGTATTTTGGTTTGGGGGGGGGGGGGGGAGCAATTGTAACGACAAAATGTTACTATATAACAAAGAGTCAGCTACAAAACATATGACTTAGGATAAAAATGAGAGAGAGAGAGATTCATTTTCTTACTCATGCCCTTGATAAAGATAAGGTACATGAATATTTTCTTTGTGATATTCACATCATAATAATAATAATAATAATAATAATAATAATAATAATGGAATGCACAACAGCACCGTCAGTCACGCTTTCCCACCTCTTTACAAAAAGTGTAATGTAGCTGTCTACGCAATGCATGTGGTACATGTATGGGCTATTCTCAGACGCCAAAAGAATTGAAAAAAAGAAAACATCCAATAGATTTTTTAATGGCTTAACTTTTCGTTAAACATTCATCTTGAAATCGTCACTTTTGTTTTCTTTTTTCTTTTCTTTTCTTTTCTTTCTTTCTTTCTTTCTTCTTTTCTTTCATTTTTTTCTTTCTTTCTTTCTTTCTTTCTTTCTTTCTTTATTTATTTCTGTCTCTATGTCTGTCTGTCTTTCTTTCTTTCTTTCTGGTGATTTTTATTTTATTTTCGTCATTTATTTCTCTTCTATTGTTTCTTAAAGATCTTTCTTTTAATCTTCTCTTTCATGACATGCTACTAAATGACGACCCTAAGACAAAAAGATGGACACGGAAGTTTCATTGCATAAATCAGTTGACTTGTGAGAACCGCTCGAGTTCTAGAAAGGGACTTGGCACAAATCTCCACGGCGAATCTGTTGATCTTCCAAGTCCATTTGTGTGCAGACATGCCAGTGCCTGTAAACACCCCCCCCCCCCCCCCCCACCCCGCCCCCTTCGTGCAGAAGATGAATTCACCACGTTGAGGATCTTGCAATACATGGGAACGTGGCAAAAATTGGGGAAGCTTGAACACACTTCAAGCTTCAAGGGGGGGACGGGATAGCCTAGCGGTTAGAACATTGCGCTCGCAATCTGACGACCCGGGTTCCATTCCCGTTCAAGGGGGATATTTCCCCCTGGAGTTAACATCAGTGCAGCACTCCACTCTCCCCAAAAGTCCTTCGGATGAGACTATAAACCGAGGCCCCGTGTGTGAACGCACGCAGAACATCGTGCGCACACGTTAAATCCTGTTCCGCTTTTCGTAAGAGTAGGCCACTGTGTGCCGGTGGGAACAGATGATAGAATTTACAAACCGCATACACACGGGGACTGGATGTAAAAAGGCTCATAAGTGCTTATTCCATTATCAACGATATAAAAGAACATTTTAAAAACCCACACAAAACCCCTTTGCATGTATTTAGGTTCTATTAGTACGTTGGATCATAGTTATGTTGGTAAAGTATCTTCTTTTGTTCATCAGCTAAGTCTCCGAAGTCCACCAATTCTGATATTTTGGCATAAGCAACCGTTTTTTTTTCGCCCCATCATTACTGTAGATGCTTTCCCATTTCGGGAATGTTCGTAATAGTGATTTTCTAGCTGATGAAATGTCAGCGAGTGTGGAACATTCTGTACACTGTGACACCTCCTTAAACTTTGATACTGGAACATTTTAAGATGATTATACATGACCGTAACTTTGTGGGAGTTCTCCGTATTTATAAAGGTGTTGGTTTTGAACTTCGTGAAAGTTACCGGACCCACTGAAACTGAATGAGGTGACAGCCCTGATATGGCTTTCGTGGTCTGGTAGGGCTGTAAACAGTATGGGATGTGGAGTTCAATTCTATTATAATTTATGCGTTCTTTGGTTTCATCTGTCATGAAATATTTAGCTTTTTTGTGTCTTTTGATATTTTAGATACGTATCAATCTGCCTGTCAGTATTGTAATTGCCCTTCATGGGATGATTAAAGTGTTTTTGACTTGACTTGACTGGACATTTGTAGTTTTTTTTTTTAAATGAAGGTTTTGTCACCCTAACCGTAACATGTTGACAATGGTGACCAAAATGGATGGTCATCTATCAGGAATAACATGGCTTAATACTTTTTTTTTTTTTAATAGATTGTGTTTATTTATGTTTTCGTTACAAGACAAGTGTACTCGTAAAAAATGATTATAAACCTAACAAAATGCGGTACAATACTTTATATCCAGGTAAACCAAACACGTTATTCTTTTGTGTGCGTGTTTGTGGGGGGGGGTGGGGGGTGGGGTGGAGGGGTGGAGGTTTGTTGTTGTTTATTATTTGTGGTAATTTGGTGATTAACAAAATTAATACCGTCTTAGGACAAAATTTTCAATGGTCTCAACATTGGCTTTCGAGGATGCACGCACCAAATAAATAAACACTGCAGATTTTCAAGTTAGGAAAAGAGTACAGGTAACTTGACTGTTGTGCTTGTGTTTCTACCTGTCAGAGTTGGGTACACACACCTTTGCTTTCCAGTCTTCTTCTTCGTCGTCGAACGCTCAGACAGCAACTATTGTTGTCCGTTATATGAGCGAAAATGCGTCACGCTGCCGTTAAGCGCCTGACAAGTCAGGCCCTGCGCATCCGACTTCCAGTTATCTCCCTGCCCCGTCCTGCTGTGAGAGCACAGTTTAATTTGAGTAGAATGTATATATATATATATATGTAATGTACACTGTACACCTGTACACTCCCTCTCGTTCCCTCTACTCTGCTGCTGATACTTTGTGCTTACGAATACCTAGATTCAACCAATCCACTGTTGGTCGTCGCTCTTTCTCTGTTTCTGGTCCATCCATCTAGAACGACCTTCCTCTCTCTTCTCCTCTCTGTTCTCTCTCTCTCTGTCTCTCTCTCTCTGTCTCTCTCTCTGTCTCTCTCTCTCTCCCTCTCTCTCTCTCTCTCTCTCTCTCTCTTCGACAAAAGCCTACATATGAAACATTTAAATCTAACCTCAAGACATATTTATTTCAAACCTAACTTTTCCCCTCCTCTTTCCTCTCAAACCTGCCCCTGCCTTCAACATCCAAAATCCCATTACCCTGCCAAAGCCTACAACCTGTGTATGTATAGGTGCGTACATTTAAATTTGTTTTAGCTTTTGATAGTTATTGGCTGCATGACTGTAAGAATATGTTGAATGCAAGCGCTCTGTTTGTCTTTGCAAGATATAGCGGTATACAAATTCCATTTATTATTATTATTATTATTATTATTTTATATTATTAAACAATAGAGACACCCACCCACACGAAAACAAAAACAACTTAGTCTACCACAACGCAGCCCGAAAGAAAATGGGTAGTCTACTGGCATAAATTCATTTAAAGTAATACAAAATGTACAAGGATAATAATAATAATAATAATATATGGAATTTATATAGCGCTGAATCTTGTAAAAAAACAAACAAATCTGCAGCTAAAGAACATTACATCTTCTAAAAACGAGTTAATGAAAGTGATGTACGGTAATACTAAGAAAACAATCGAGCAAAATAATGAGCCACTTCAAGATCACAAAAACTAAACGCTACAAAATAATAATAATAATATATAATAATAATAATAATAATAATAATAATAATAATAATAATAATAATAATAATAATAATAATAATAATAATAAATAATAATAATGATGATGATGATGATGATGATGATGAAAATATTTTAAAATGGAATTTATATAGCGTTATGTCTTGCAAAGATACTGAACACAGGGGGATGTAACGAGTATCAAATCAGTTTTTGGACTTCTACAAGCGCCAACTGTTGGCACGAGCACATCGCATTTACATAAAATCGTTCGGCTTAAGTCTTGTTGCGGCATGTTTATACCTCAGCACCCCTGATTTTTTTTGTTTTTTTTGTTTTTTGGTCCTACCCACCTAGGCAGCCACACTCCGTATTCGGGACGCGTCCTACTGATGACAATGACATTGAAGCGCACGAAGTTGGCCCCCACACCATTTGATACAATGAACTCCCCGAGTGCAGATGTTACAATCGCTGACTGATTTATGACTCCCTCGTTTAGACATCGATCAGTCACTGCAAAGGACTGGAGTGCAACTCTTGTATCTGTTATCTCGTATCTAGGGTCCCTATTGAGGGGGTCGAGCGGCAATGCACCCGTCAATAAAAGCAAGAGATAGCGAGTTCGATTCCGCCCGATGCCCGACTTTTTACCCTTTTTGTTTCAAGATAGGGCGTGGGTCTGTCGGATTCCTGTTCTTTTTCGTCGTCAAACGCTCAGACATCAACTATTGTTGTCTTGGTATGAGCGAAAATGTTTTGCGTTGCTGTTAAACGCCTGTCAAGTCAGGCCCAGCGCATCCGATTTCGGTGTGGGAAAGAATTGTCTTTTTGTCTTTCTGGGGGGAAAAAAAGGCTGGGGAATGGACAAAGAAGGTAGAAAGTAGACGAAGATGGAAGTGACAAGTAGAAAAGGAACAAGGCAGAATAAACAAAGATAGAAAAGAGGGAATTCCTAGAACAGAATTTCCAGAAGGTGGGGATGCCACTTTATACTGATAGGACCCTGGCATAACCACAGGGATTGGGATGGGGGGAGGGGGGGGGTCTGTCGGACGAGACGAGAAACTGAAGTCTCGTGTTCAATGACTATTTCCGAAAGAAGAGCTGCCACTTGATAGAATTGAAGAAAAGGCACTTATGATGAAGCATAATTATAGGCTAACAGAACTTTTCTTTAAAATGGTTAGCTCCAGTTTATGGTCCGTACTCTCCCAGGAGAGAACAGCCCAAATGCCATGCAAGTGATTATGACTGAAAATGTCATATAATTATTACAATTTAATACAAGACAACGCAATAAAATACTACAATAAATACAATAGAATGCAATGCAGTGGTAGTAGACCTACAAAACGCAATGCGCTTGAATACGATGCAATGTGCTACAAAATTCAGTGCACTGTACCATAACACATAATGCAATACACTACAATACAACACATTACAATACAATTATTGCACAGCTGCTCATCAAGTTATGATTAGTTTGCTTGCGTGGTGTTCACAATCAGAGATTGGGGTGGTAATAATTCTAGAATCAACATTGATAGCGAATCCATTCCCTCTGAAAGTCCATCAGATGAGACTGTCAACTACGTGTCCCCGTGTGCAAACGCGTGCTGAACATCTTGCACACACACACACACACACACACACGCACGCACGCACGCACGCACGCACGCACGCACGCACGCACGCACGCACGCACGCACGCACGCACGCACGCACGCGCGCGCGCGCACAGTTTACAGTCCATCCACTTTTCGTAGCAGAGTAAGCCAGCCATGGCCGATGGTATGGATGACACGGACATACCCAGCATGCAGCGCTTAGAGAGGCTTAGAGAGGGATGGGCTCTGCCAGGTTCAGCTTGACCAAGGCAAGCTGCCTGAGAGTCTCAGAGCAGTACCTGAAGGAAGGAGTCCTACGGGAGGAGATCCAAAGTCAACTTTGTAGAATTTGCCTGTGGATGGTACAATAGTTTGAATGCAGCTTCAGTGGGAGAGAGCTGCTATCTTTAGAGTCCTTCTTTCAGGCGGGGCATGGGGGTCTCGAAACTCCTGAAATTTTGTTGGCTCATGTTTAGAAGCTGTGCCATATATTGAAAGGGCATCACTCGTAAAGCGTAAACATCTATAAAGCAGTCAGTTTTGTGCTCTGTTGCTATGGAAATGGTCCAGTGTAGCCAGCAAAGCTGTTTCAAACTCCTAAACTTTTCTATCTATAACGAGCAGAAGAAACCTGTGTGTGTAAGACATGTTTTAAAACCTGAATTCTTTAAATTATCGCAGGGGGATTCTCCATGTTGGCATCCAGCAATTTGTTATTCTTAAATAAACATGATGTTGGCCACTTTTAGACCCGTGTCTCACCGTCAACATTAAAAAAAAGACAAGAAGAGAATACACCAAGAAGGCAGAAAAACAGACAAGAAAGAAAGGATAGGAAACAAGGGGAACAAGACAGAAACCAGGAGAGGGATAGAAAAGAGGGAATTCCTAGCACAGAAATTTCCAGAAGGTGGAGATGCTATTGATACTGACAGGTCTCAGACATCCCCACAAGTGTGGGAGGGGTAGGACTTAGCCCTTTCCCTTGCATCATTTGATCTAGACTGTTAACAGCATTCATGTAGACTACC
>CM054140.1:49192170-49222170 GCA_028751875.1 Rapana venosa | reverse complement strand
CTGTCTGAAGTGTGAATCTGTTTGAGTTTTCTTTTTTCGGTTTTGTGTTTTTGTCAGTGGACCTTTCAGCTTCTTTCTATCAATGCTGTTGTGTTTCCGTGGGTTTGGGTGTTTTTTTCTTGGGGTTTATATTGTTGTGTCTTGCTTTCTCTCTTTTTTAAAGGCGATAAAGGCGTTAAGGGATGATTTCAGCAGCGCTCACAGGCTATTCCTGCTCTTACAAGCGTGCCATATATGTATATATCCCTTCTTTTTTTTTCTTTTTTTTTTTACAGTGCTCTGTTTCTGGAAAGAGCTCACAGATTCCTACTCAGCTTTATTCAGTAATATTTTGCAAGGGTGATAATCGCTTGAAAACCGTGAATTTGCTGTCCGCATTTTTCCCCCCATATATTTCATTATGGATTAAAAGCTCTGGAAAAGGGTGATCGAATCGATTGTTGGTGATGACGAACAATAAAAATGTCAAATGGGAAAAAAACAATAACGTTCAATAACTTGTCATCGTGCTTTCATACAAGATAGCTCTGTGTGTGTGTGTGTGTGTGTGTGTGTGTGTGTGTGTGTGTGTGTGTGTAGATAACTCTCCCGCATACACACACACACGCGCGCACACACACACACACACACACACACGCACGCACCCCTCTCGACTTTTAATATTGTCAATCATCCAGCCTTTTATAGCGCCTCTCTTTTTGTCGGCAGTTTTATCAGTTTTAATCATCTGTCAAAGTGAGGGCGATCAAAGCCGTCCACACCCCCTCCACCCCCCCTCCCCCAAACCCCACCCCACCCCACCCCACAAAAAAAGCCCAACTCGTCTTGATTTCTAATAAATGTCCAGCCTCTCGCGGGTTTCATTTGGGCCTGGCTTTTTGACACATTATTCTTTTTCTCTCCATGTCCAGCGGTCCATCCAACTTTTAGGAGGGAGATGTCAGCACTCGCCGTGTTACACGCCTCAGCGAGTGGAAATATTGGATCCGAAACCGTCCCTTCATCTCCAGAGCGAGCTTCAAGACATTTCCAGCTGGAAAGGGACAAACGGAATTCTGGAACTCTTGGTGTGATGCTTTCGTCGTGTTTTTTTTTTATGGACTTGTACGAAGGCTAATGTTTTGTGGCAGGACCATTTTTGCGCCATGCTCGGATCATAATCGGGATGTCGAAAAATGACGTTCAAACGTGTTTGGGAGTATGTGGAGATGTACGTCTTTATAAGAAGAGCGTGTGATTGTTGTGTAGGATATGAGTTGATGTGAAAGTAGGGAAGGGTGGGGAGGGGGGGGGGGGGAGAGAGAAATAATACAAAATGCCTGACATGCGTGGTTGTTAATCACTGCAAAGAAGCATGAAGAATATCATGTCATTGGTTTTGATGTGGATCAGGTTTTGACAATCCTGTTCATATTAAAAGAGTAAAGCATTGATCTGACAGTCACTCCCGCTTCATTTGTCTTCTTCGCTTCCTTTTCTCCCTCTCTCTCTCTCTTTTTATAGCCCAATCTCTCTCTCTCTCTCTCTTCTCTCTCTCTCTCTCTCTCTCTCTCTCTCTCTCTTCTTTCTCTCTCTCTTTCTCTCTCTCTCTCTCTCTCTCTCTCTCTCTTTCTATTTCTCTCTCTCTCTCTCTCTCTCTCTCTCTCTCTCTCTCTCTCTCTCTCTCTCTCTCTCTCTCTCTCTCTCTCTCTCTCTCTCTCTCTCTGGCTCTCTGGCAAGTGATTAATTCTGTGTTATTGTTTACATTGTTTTGTCTATATTAATTTTACAGATTTAGTTATGTTTGCTTCTCTCCTTCTTATGAAGGACTGACGTAAAACAAATCTCCGGCTTATCCAATTACCTTCAACAAAATAATGGAGTTCTCTCTTTGTTGTTTCTTTTTTCCCTTCCTCTCTGTCATCTTTCTTTTCGTTGTTTCTCTTTAAAAATGTTTTAAAATGGCTTCAAAGTAGGCTGAGCTTCCCGCAATGAAAACCAAGGGCCTGACCAAATACTGTGAATCACCCCAGTGCATTTACATAGGGTAAAAAGGTAAAGGTGTTCCATAACCTATGTGGTCGTAGGGGAGCGAGGCATCAGAGACCTCAACTTCTCAAGGGGGCCAGCATATTGAGGGCGGCGCCCATCTCCTCTCCCTCGCTGCTTTACCTTCCCTGACCCTAAAGAGGGCAGGTACCCATTTACAGCTGGGGGAACCAGGGGACTGTACTGAAGCCAAGCGCGCAAACGTTCACCCATCCAAGTGGTAACCACGCTCGATGCTGCTTAACTTTGGCTGAGGGAAACTGAGTGCTCTGACCACTGAGCTATCCCGTCCTCGCATGAAAAGGGTACGATGCAAAAACTCCAATCTTTTGAGACTGTCCCACAAACATATTAAAGCTCCTTCCAAAAAAGATACCGTTCAATAGATGTCTAGGATGTACCAGCCCAGGATTCACATCTTTCTCCTTTCCCATCCTTTGTCCCAAGGGAAAACAGACTTCTCAGTGCGTCGACTAGGGACAAGTGTTGGTGTCTACGCTTAAATCTTGAGAAAACAAATTGACTTCAGCAATGACATGATAGTAAGCAGTCTCAGACAGTGTCCGGTCACACATTATAAGCACCTTAGAATTATCTCTTTTGTAATTATTGTGTGTTGTTTATCAGTTTATATTTTTTCTGGGTTTTTTTCTCCCTCTTTCACCCTTTTCCCAATTTTGTTGTTCTACCTCTTTTTTCTCTCTGTCTGTCTCTGCTTCTCTTTGCCCTTGTCTCTTAACCTGTCTGTCTATCTGGCTTTCTGTCTGCTCTTTCCTTTCCTTTTATCAGCCATACTGTTTAATTCAAGAACACATACACACTCGTCACGGATGCGCATGCACGCATGTACGCGCGCGCACACACACAGACGCGCACGCACGCACACACTCACTCTCTCTCTCTCTCTCTCTCTCTCTCTCTCTCTTCTCTTTCTTTCTTCTTTCTCGCTTTTGTTTTCTTTCTTTGTCTGTGATTTTCTATCTTTGTTGTCTGTCCTTTTTCCATCGTTCTTTCTTTCTTTTATTCATACGTATATCATGGTTTCATTTTACGTTTCTTACTTGAATGACTCCACATTAATTTAGTTCTCAGAGAGAACACGGAAGCTGACAAACCAGCCGGCTATGCCAATCACTGTCCACTTGTCGAACCAAGACTACAGTGTAAAGCAATATGTTCACATAAGGCAAAGGAGCGTGCATCATGTCTGAGTTAAGAGTTGTCATAAGCTTTTTGGATGCCACTTCCAACACGTCTGTGGTGTCGTTAACTGGTTGTTGTCGTTACGTGGATATGCTCTGACAGAGATAAGAACTGTATGCCTGGTCTGGACATTTCTTGTGGAATGCTTTGTATTGCGTCTGGTAAATGATGAGATGTCAGAGCAAAGTAGCGATCTTTTTTCTCTGCCAGCGCTGTGTTTGCGATAAAGATGATTCAGTCCTGAACTGAATGTAATTGTAGTGCTGACATGAATGCACTTACCTTCACCTTTCCTTTTCCAGGTGGGCTGCTAATGCACATTCTGCAAATCGCTTTATAGGTGAGTGTACAAATTGGGTAAAAAACGGATTTTTCCGATAGGGTTTACGACTTGTTTGTTTGCAGTCTCGACTGAATATTCATTTGATGAATATGTATTTGATGGATGTTATTTTGGGTTGTATTTTCATCTGTGCTAAAATGAAGTGATGTGCCAAGCAGTTTAAAAAAATACTTTCCAGTTACTTTTTAACCAGGTTTGTGCAGCTGAACGTCTGAAGCCATTTAGCGACCAAAAAATATCCTTAACAACACCACACATGTCTTACAATCTGACGATTCTTTCCTGATCCCTCATCTCTTTGATTAGTTGCGTTTACAAGATTCAGCGCTGTATAAATTCCATACATTAATATTGTTATTATTATTATTATTATTATTATTATTATTATTATTATCTCCATGGCTACATTCATCACCTCACTGTGCCCTACCCATCCCATCCACTTTAAGTAGGGTAGGGGTGTCCCATAACCTATAAGGTCATAGGGGAGCAAGGCGTCAGAGACCTCAACTTCTCTAGGGGCCAGCGTATTGAGGGTGGTGCCCATCTCCTCTCCCTCGCTGCTTACCTTCCCTGACCCTAAAGAGGGCAGGTACCCATTTTCAGCTGGGTGAACTGGGGGACTGTACTGAAGCCAAGGCGCACAAACGGTCACCCATCCAAGTGGTAACCACACTCGACGCTGCTTAACTTGGCTGGGGGAAAGCGAGTGCTCTGACCACTGAGCTATCACGTCCCCAAGTAGGGTAGATATACGACATAATAAACAGAACCAGATTATTATGTTGCAAGTACATAATGCATACTGCAGTCACTTTGACCAAATTATATCAATAGTAGTGGTGGATGGTTGGTGATCCTTCACCTTCACCTATCCCGTAGACCCTGGGAACACCACTGAAGATTTTGCAACCAGCTTCCTCCACTCCCCGCTTGGTGGTACATCCCCTAGATTGGAAGACTGCTGGAATTTTGACATAATCAAACCAAGAGGGAAACAAATACTGCCACAGCATTGCGTAGCACATAAAAAGAAAGAGTATAAAACCCGATTCGTGTGAGTTAAGGTTTTCAATGACCCTGCTTTTCATTACCAACAAACAGTTACACAAGTCTGTTGTCCCACAGTGTCTGATTCTGTGGCTTGCGATGCCATTCACTTGGTCTCCGGGGTAAGTAAAGGTACAGGTGACCCATAACCTATGTGGTCATAGAGGAGTGAGGCATCAGAGACCTCAACTTCTCAAAAGGCCATCATGTTGATGGCAACGCCCATTTCCTCTCCCTCGATGCTTTGCCTTCCCTGACCCTAAAGAGGCAGGTACCATTTACAGCTGTGTGAACTTGGGGGAACTGTACTGAAGCCAAGGCGTGCAAACGGTCAGCCATCCAAGGAGTAACCACGCTCAATGCTGCTTGGGGAAAGTGAGTGCTGTGACCACTGAGCTATCCCATCCCTGGTAAATCTCCAGGTCTCCAGGGTGAATACGATAAAATCCATTGCTGAGTCACCTCATCAGCATATTCCTTAAAAAAAAACCACCAAAATAACACGTCTCCTTCCCAACTTTTCTTACCATACAGTCGCATAACTTTACTCTCAGTACACCAGACAAGCATCTTAGTGAGAGAAGAGAGAGAGAGAGAGAGAGAGAAGAGAGAGAGAGGAGAGAGAGGAGAGAGAGAGAGAGAGAGAGAGGAGAGAGGAGAGAGAGGAGAGAGAGAGAGAGAGAGAGAGAGAGAGAGAGAGAGAGAGAGAGAGAGGAGAGAGAGAGAGAGGAGAGAGAGAGAGAGAGGAGAGAGAGAGAAGAAACCCCTCAGCAATGATAGTCCCCAGTCTCAGACGGTATCCCTCAGCAGCACTGTATGTACTGGCTGGGTCCAGCAGATATTGGATGGGAACTGGCACCGCCTCTTGCAGCATCACTGGTCACACGTTCACGGGCCAGTGACTCGTGTCATTCAGGCGTGACTAATTAGTTAGATCTGTCGTCAGCACCACTTTCTCTCTCTCTCTCTCTTCCCTTGTGTGTGTCTGTCTTTTTGGCTGTCAGTGTGTGCGTTGATAGTGGTTGTCTGTGTCAGGACATCTGATATGATGCCAGCTTCTTGAGAGAGGTCTACACATGTAGGTTGGTGGTGTGTTTGAGTAAAAGACAGAAATATCGATTATTTTCAGAGTGGTGTCTTTTGGAAGCCTTGCTGTCTTGTTACTGGCTATCAGCAGCTCTGTCTTTGTCCTTGTCCTGATCTGTTGGCCTGTCTGTGTGTGTGGTGGTGGTTTCTCTGTCTGTCTGTCTGTTTTCTACAGCCTACAGCTTTTTCTCTTTCTCCTTTCTTTTGTGTGTGCTGTCCTTCTCTCTTTCTCTGTCTCTCTGTCTCTGTCTGCGTCTGTCTGTCTGTCTGTCTGTCTGTCTGTCTTTCTTTCTTTCTTTCTTTCTTTCTTTCTTTCTTTCTTTCTTTCTTCTTCTTCTTCTTCTTCTTCTTCTTCTTCTTCTTCTTCTTCTTCTTCTTCTTCTTCTTCTCTGTATTTTCTGTTCTCAACAAACATGAAAGGAAAAGGAAAAGAGAAGAAAAAAGCAACAAGGAAGGGGTGCGGAGGAGAAGGAGGAGAAGGAGGAGGATGAGGAGGAGGAAGAAGAACTTTATTCTTGTGATGCTTTTCTCTTAGATGAATTCTTTCTGCACATGGCTACAAATAGATGAGGTTTAGCATCTTGGTCTAAAAGAATTCGAAAAATCTGACAAAGCTGTCAGAAACTTTCCTTTCCCATTTGTATTCAATGTGACAGTTTCACAAGCGGTGTGGTGATCATCAGGGGTTAGATGGGGAGTCATAGTAGCACTTTGATGGTATTTTCCTCTGTCAAAGTCAAAGTCAAACTTTTATTTTCAGATGGTACATTAAATAATCCGTGCATTGGCTTTTTTCATCAAGCCATCTATCGAAAAAGATTATATGCATGCAGACATAGAATAAAAACCTAATCTCTGTGTGTTCAGGCTTTTAATTTCTGATCATCTTCAGTCTTTACTAAGCCCATGATTTTACAGCAAACCTAAACCTACTTCACTTTTAGGGTAGGCTTGCTCAGAGTATTGTTGTTTTTTTTTTCTTTAAATCAAATTTTACCATGAACGCATCTCTACATTGTCTGCAATGAGAATTTTATGGTAAGGTATGACACTATCCATTATTTCACTTTCCACTTCATTCCCATCTGAATGGAAAAAGGTCAGTCTCTAATCTATCGTAGGAGCACATATCTATGTGAAGCAAGGCATTCTGTATCTGATAAAAAAGCATCGCCCATTTACCATCACTCTGCATCAAAACATCCTTCATCTAATCAAACCAAAGCATCTTTGTCCACACTATCTCTACAACCACAAGCCAAAGAAAGGGAAAAAAGAGATTCTTAACTCGCAGTCTGCAGTCTTTCCTAACTTCATTCTTCAATCTTTACACCAAGAGAAGTGAATGGATTCAGTAGTAATAGTCGGTAATCTCAGATAGTGTTCATCACGGCACTGGGTCCAGCAGATATTGGATGGGAACTGGCACTGCCTCTTGCAGCATCACTGGTCACACGTTCACAGGACAGTGACTGTGGCATTCAGGCGTGACTAACCGGTGTAATCTGTCCCTAGGACGTATTGTTTCTGTGTGTGTGTGTTTGTGTGTCAGTGTCTTGGCTGTGTGTCTGTGATGGAAGGGATAGTCATAGGTTTTGGATCATGTAGTCTGTGGTTGAAAACTAGTTTTCTCCATAATACATCAGTCCTTGTACCTGCCCTGTCTCCTTGGTTGTGTAAAGCTTACATCTATATATGTCCTAGTCTTGTGGATTTTCCCAGTCATTGAATCCATCTTCTTTTGATAGCTGGAGACTAGTAAGAAATCTGAACAAGTCTTGGTGGAGAGATGTCTGTCTTCTTCCCGCCCCCCCCCCCCCCCTCCCCCTCCCAAAGAACGTTAATAAAGCGTCCTTACTGCCCAAGTCTGATGCGCTGGGCCTGACTTGACAGGGGCTTAATGGCAGTGTGACGTATTTTTGCTCGTATAATGGACAACAATAATTGCTGTCTAATCCTTGGAAGAAGAAGAAGAAATGTGCATTACAAACTGTAAAAAAACAATTGTATCTTACTTCCAACTTCTGGAGCAACTTCTTTCTGTTTGCTCTCATGCAAACCAACACTGTTCTTTTATTCAGGGGGGACGGGATAGCCTAGTGGTTAGAACATTGCGCCCGCAATCTGACAACCCGGGTTCGATTGCCGTTCAAGGGGATATTTTTCCCCTGGAGTTAACATCAGTGCAGACTCCACTCTCCCCAAAAGTCCTTCGGATGAGACTATAAACCGAGGTCCCGTGTGCGAACGCACGCAGAACATCTTGCGCACACGTTAAATCCTGTTCCGTTTTTCGTAAGAATAGGCCATTGTGTGCCAGTGGGAACAGATGACAGAATTTTCAAAACTGCATACACACAGGGACTGGGTGTAAAAAAGCACATGAGTGCTTATTCCATTATCCTCGATATAAAAGAAGAATACAAGATAAAAGAAAAGATATTCAACTCTTCCTTAAAATTGGAAAAAAAAGATGAGACAGTGTCTATTGGAACAAATGATTGAAATCTCATTCTTACCTAACATACTATTTTTCGCCCTCACAAAATGACGATTCTTAACTTTTCACTCCACAGACTACCATAACTTTCCCCCTGAAGGAAGTGAACGAATCCAGCAATAATAGTCCCCAGTCTCAGACAGTATCCCTCACCAGCACTGTATGTACTGGCTGGGTCCAGCAGATATTGGATGGGAACTGGCACCGCCTCTTGCAGCATCACTGGTCACACGTTCACGGGCCAGTGACTCGTGTCATTCAGGCGTGACTAATTAGTTAGAACTGTCGTCAGCGCCACTTTCTCACTCTCTGTTTCTCTGTGTTTGTGTTGTGTGTGTGTGTGTGTGTGTGTGTGTGTGTGTGTGTGTGTGTGTGTGTGTGTGTGTTGTGTGTGTGTGTGTGTGTGTGTGTGTTTGTGTGTGTTTCTGTGACTTGGCACTTTTGTGATCCTCTCTCTGCATGATTGTATCTGTCTTAGTCAGAGAGTTACTGATTTTTTTTAAATTACTTTTCCATCTGTCTGTCTTTTGGTCAGCCTGTGTATTCATTATTCTTTTTTTCTATTGCAAATTCATTTTCCATTGTCTGGTTTTTAATTTTCTTTAGGTTTACCCCTGTATTGATTCTAAAGAATACATAGTTTCAGTAATACTTTCCCAACTGTAGACGAAAAACATGTAGATCAGTGGTCTGGAGGTAAACACACTTGCCTAGAAAGCAAAAAGTCCCGGTTGGAAGTGTGTGGTGGTTCGATCGGCTGTTTGTGCCAGAAACTTTTCTCCCATCCATTAGACCATGAGTGGTGGTCTAGGTGCTAGTCTTTTAGATGAGATAATAAACCCACAATAAACCAAGGTCCTGTGTGTTACACATAATTAATTAAATTAGCACATGTAAAAGAGCCCACGGCAACAAGAGAGTTGTCCCTGGCAAAATTCTGTAGAAAAAAGCCACTCTGATAGGGAAACAAATACAGTTGGAGAGAGGGAAAAGAAACAAAAATAATGGGAGGCGCTGCTCTTGTGGTGACGTGGTCTCCTCAGGGAGAGCAGCCCGAATTTCACGCAGGGAAATCTGCCGTTACTAAAAGTGGTATACAAGACAAGACAAGACACCACAAGACAAGATGCCAATTAAATCTAAAAGGACATGGTATAATCTTAAGCCCCCGTGGTTAACAGAAGACATAGACAAGACCAAATACATTATTATTTTTTAAGAAACTCGACCATTATAAGAAACAACAGCAAATTTAACACTTTTTATGCACTGACTGGATTAACATAATTGCTCCTGGAAAAGGCAAAAAGCCCAGATCCAGTGTAAACGCGATGATTTGTCCGTCATCCTTGAATTTTCAGTTTTTTTCATACTTCAGTTGTATGTATCTAACATTGTTTGTTAATATATCTTTATGCATGTCACGATTACTTATTTTCATGAGATGTACATGTAGCTGTAAAAGCAACTGCCTCTCCATATTAATATATGCAAGCAAGGCTTTTGTTTAGGACGATGATAATGGGAAGCAAAGAGAAATAGGTAGAAGGACAAGGAGGGAGGGAGGGGGGGGGGGGGGGCTATTTTTAACACTCATCAGTTTGCTGTCCTGAGAAAAATCCTTTTGATATCTCCACCCCAGTCGGTCCTGAATTGAAAGTACTGTCTGTCTTTGTCATTTTTCTACCAGTTAATCTAGCTTTCTGTTGTCATATCCGACTTATTTACTGGGGGGGGGTTTCCGATCCTATCTTACGTCTGTCTGTCTGTCTGTCTCTGTCTCTCTCTTTCTGGGATAGTCTGGTTGGTTAGAGCACTGCCCATTGCCTTGTGATCTGCTGATCCGCGTTCGAATCCCGTTCAAGGGAATATTTTCCCCTGGAGTTGACAACAGTGCCGACTCCACTTTCCCGAAAGTCCTTCGGATAGGACTGAAAACCCGAGGTCCCGTGTGCAAACGCGCGCAGAACGTATTACACACACGTTAAAACCTGTTCCGCTTTTTGGAAGAGTAGGCCATTGTGTCAGGGGGAACAGATAGCAAAAATAAATTTGTAAAACCTCATACACACGGATGTTATAAAAAAAAAAGCACAAGAGCATTTATTCCATTAACCTCGAAATAAAAGAATAAAGAAAACACTCTCTCTCTCTCACTCACTCATGGCATCTAGTCACCCTGAGATTGTGCGCAGCCTTGCTTTATATTTGTGTAAAGCCTTTAGAATAAGAGATATCTTGGTTTCTTAAGTCATATTTTTGAACTGATTTTGTATTGTAGTAGTTGTGGGTATACATTAACACTTTGGTTTTTTGTTTTACTTATTGTTCTCACTAAAATACTAAGCAGTTTGGCAACCCCCTTCATGTATGGGCCAATGGCCTTTTTGTGAATAAATCTTTGAGTTCGAGTTCTCTCTCTCTCTCTCTCTCTCTCTCTCTCTCTCTCCCTTCTCCTCCTCTCTTCTCTTCTCTTCTCTTCTCTTTACTTTCTCCTCACTTTCACACCTTACGTGTCTGAGTGAACATTTCTCAGTCAACAACATTGAATTCGCCTGTCCCCATGAAACTCAGAATCAACACAACACACTCTCAGCTTTATATAAAATGGAAGGCTTTGGTCTCTCTGTCACTGTTCTGTTTATCGACCCTGGGACACTGACAACAGGAATAAAGTTTTCAGACTGACAGTACTTTCAGAGCCACTGAAAAAGTCGTGCGTACTGGATTTCATTGTGCCAGGTAAGTTTGTCTGATGGATGGTTAAATTCCCAAGAGGTAAAGATATACCCTTGTGTATGATTGGGACAGGATAGCTCGGTGGTCAGAGCACTCCTTCCCCCAAGCTAAGGTTAAGCAGCATCGAGCGTGGATACCAAGTGGATGGGTGACCGTTTGCGCTTCTTGCGCTCGAACTGAATGTCAAAGTCCGGATGAGACTATAAACCGAGGCCCCATGTGCGAACGCATGCAGAACATCTTGCGCACACGTTAAATCCTGTTCCGCTTTTCAAAAGAGTAGGCCATTGTGTGCCGGTGGGAACAGATGACAAAATTTACAAAACCGCATACACACGGGGACTGAATGTAAAAAAAGCACATGAGTGCTTATTCCATTATCCTCGATATCAAATAATATTAAAACAAATAAATAGATTTTAAAAATCATGTCATCTGAGGGCTTTGATTTGTTTCTTTACAAGATTCAGCGCTATATAAATTCCATACATTATTATTATTATTATTATTATTATTATTATTATTATTATTATTATTATCATCATTATTATTATCAATATTATTATTCAGTACAGTCCCCCAATTCACGAAGATGTAAAATGGGTAACTGCCCTCTCTATATATAAGTTCCATTTTTATTACTATCATTATTATTATTATTATTATTATTAATACTAGTAGTAGTAGTAGTAGTAGTAATAGTAGTAGTAGTAGTAGTAGTATTTAGGATCAGGGAAGTTAAAGCAGGCAGGAAGAGGAGATGGGTGCTGCCCTCAATATGGTAAACCCTAGAGAAGCTGAGGTCTCTGACATCTGCTCCCCAACAACGGAATAGATTCTGGTAACACCTAACTTTTAAAATATCTCTTTGATGTACAGTTCTTTTATCTATATTATTTAAACACACGTAAAAGAGCCCGTGGCAACAAGACAATTGTCAATGGCAAAATTCTGTTAGAAAAAAGCCACATTGATAGGGAAACGAGTACATTTACAAACAGTAAAATAGAAAAAAAAAGGTGGTGCAGCTCTTGTGGCGACATGCTCTCCCCTGGGAGAACAGCCTGAATTTCATGCAAAAATACATGACGTGACTGAAAGTGATATTTAATTCATTACAATTCAATTCGAGCAGATTCAACTCCTCCAGAATTTTGACATTTTAGTGAGGTGGAATTCGTGGGTAGTGGAGGAAGCTGGCTGAAAAAATCTTCAGTGGTGCCCCAATAGTCAACCAGACTATGAGATAAAATGTAAAGGTGTCCCATAACCTATGTGGTCATAGGGGAGCGAGGCATCATATACCTCAGCTTCTATAGGAGCCGTTATATTGAAGCCATCTCCTCTCCCTGGCTACTTGACCTTCCTTGACCCTAAAGAGGTCAGGTAACAATTATCAGCTGAGTGAACTGGGGGACTGTACTGAAGCCAAGGAACATAAACGGCCACCCACTTGGTAACCATGCTTGATGCTGCTTAACATTGGCTTGGAGAAGCGAGTGCTCTGACCACTGAGCTATCCTGTCTCCAGTGACTAAAGGATATGTAAAGGTAAAGAAGGGATTTGTCACATTCACAGACACACAGCACAAACGTTTGAGGTTGGTGCTTCCACAACTCCACAAACAGTGAGGGAAAGAGGACAAGTGTGTTTTTTTGGTCAAGGTGTCGAAGACTTGGTAAGTGAATGAATCCAGTAATGATAGTCCCCAGTCTCAGACAGTATCCATCACCAGCACTGTAGTGGCTGGGTCCAGCAGATATTGGATGGGAACTGGCACCGCCTCTTGCGGCATCAGTGATCACACGTTTACGGACCAGTGGCTCGTGTTGTTCAGGCGTGATTTAAGTAGTTAGATCTGTTATTTGGCAGGGCTGCTTTCTGGTAGAGAGAGAGAGAGAGGAGAGAGAGAGTGAGTGAGAGAGAGAGTGAGTGAGTGAGAGAGAGAGAGTGTGAGCATGCATGCACATAATTATATGTATAAATTTATCTTGCTTGTCCCTCTGGTTCAATGCAGGCAATCATAACTTAGGCTTTACAAGGTTCAACACATAGAAATTTCATATCATCATCATCGTCATTGTCATCATCATCATCACCATCACCATCATCATCATCATTAATATTATTACTATTGATGTTTTCAAATTCTTTTCACTGAAAGCAGAATTTTAACATAATCAATTTCTTGGGGTAAAAATCAATTGTTAGATGGTGGTGGTCGCAATTTTCCCAAAATAGTCCAATTTTTAACTCTTTGAGTGGTTGTTTTAAGACTACAGGAGTAGTTCCATTAGTGTTCTGTTTGTGTTTTGTATAGGCCTACCTATCCCTCTATCTCTCTCTCTCTCTTTCTGCCTACCTGTCGGTCTGTCTGTGGGTCGTGCTCCCAAGACTCTCTGCCTGTCTCATCAATTAAGCAGTACCATGATGTATACCAACCCAGTCAAAGATTATAACATATCTCTCTATATCCATTGGTATTTACCAAATAGCTTCAAACAAACTGTTGTCATTCCTCCACCTAAAAGAATGGTCTCAATTTGGAATAAGTATCTGAAGAACTACTGCCCACTCTCGAGTCTGTATTCTATCTCCAAACTGCATAGAGGAATTGTCCTCTCACAACCTGAAACATAGTTTTTGAGGAATGACTTGGGGATATATTCCATTCAGCCTATAAAAAGTTCCCTTCCACTGAAACAGCACTGCTTCATATCATAAATCTTGTGGTCTCCAGTAGGCCTACTGACACTAGGAAAATTTCTCGTTATGCTTTTCTAGATCTGTCAGCAGCCTTTGATATCTTGGATCACATGGTTCATTTGTATCGACTTAACATCACCTTTGGCAATATCAGGTACAGTTCTTCCTTAGTTCTGTTCACATTTGTCCAGTAGGACTCATGGTGTTAGGATTGGTTGCCTTCTGTCCTTTCTTTTGCTTCTCAATTATGGTGTCCCACATGGCTCCAAACTTGCGTCTACTCTTTTTACAATGTAGACCTATCGTCTGTTAAGAGGAATTTCTGAACATGGATTCCACTGTCACAACTGCGCCAGTAATAATCAACATGAAGATTCAGCTCCACCTTGTGATGTGTTCAACAGTCTCAATGTCTCTTTGTAATTTGGGGTATACACTGGATACTGGATGCACAAAACAAATGTCTGAATGATAATGATAAAACATAGGTATTTAATGTAGGCTCTCAGAAGTTCCTTCACATACGTTAAGAGAATGCTCTAATGGGAGGAGGGCAACTTTTTTCAAACGTCACTGCAAATACTTTATGTAGTTATTGATGCATCTATTATTTGCTTGTTCCAAGAACTGTATAGTTCTAACCTAACATTTTCCAAGTAGAATTCTCTACATTGTTTACATATAAACAAAAAAGTACTTATTATTTGCGTCTAGACATCTGGCATGCTTTGAGGCCATACAGCAAGGGCATTACTCTTCATTAAAGTAATATTGTTAGTATCATCATTGTTATCATTATCATTATTACCATTCTCATTTTCATTAGCAGTATCATGAATATGTCTAACTATCTTGTTTGTTAATGGTTAGATTGATAGAGTAATCAGTTGACCAATTATTTGTTCTGTCTCTGTTTGTCTGTTTGACTTGTCTGTCTGTCTCTGTCTCTCACTCTCTCCGTCACTCTCGCTCCCCCTCTGTATTTTACCTGTCTTAATAGTGTCTTCCTGGTTTTAATCTGAACTGCAGGTTCTTCTTCTTGCTCTCCAAACGTTCAGACATTCGCTGCCGTTAAGCACCTGACAAGTCAAGCCTAGCACATCCAGCCTCAGCGTGGAATTGCAGGATCAAGATGACCTTGATGGTGAGTACATTTTTGAACGTAATTTTTAACAAAAATTGCCTTTATTATTTGTTTGTTTGTTGGTTGGTTTTCTGTCTCTTTGTCTGTGTGTTGATGCTTATATTTCTGGGTCTTTCTCTGACTGGCTTGTTATTTTCGCAGTTCATCAACTATTTTGACAATCTGTTTTATTGACTTCAGGTTTTATGGTTCTTTCTGTTTCTCTCATTTTATTTCTGTCTGTCTGTCTGTCTGTCTGCCTGCCTGTCTGTCTTCCTGCTGTCTGTCTGCCTGTATGTCTGTCTGCCTGTCTCTCTCTCTCTTGCTGGGTTGAGAGATTTTTTGGGGTGTTTTTTGTGTGTTCTTTTGCCCAGAGGGCTGGTTGTATAAAAGCATGTTTACTTATTCCACAACCCTCTTTAAATAAAATTCATTCAATTCAATTCAATTTAGTTCTCTCTCTCTCTCTCTCTCTCTCTCTCTCTCTCTCTCTCTCTCTCTCTCTCTCTCTCTCTCCCTCGTCCCCCTTCTCTATCCCCCTACCCACCCACCCACCTCCTACTCCCTTGTGGGCCGATGTGACTTAACAGAAGCCAGACCAAAACCAAAAGAAACCCCCAACCCAAACCAAACAAAACTAAAACAAAACTAAACGAAAAACAAACCCCAAACTAGAAAGTGTCTGTGGAGGAACCGCCCCCCTCCCCACCCCCCACCCCCCAGCCCAACACAGACCTCTCCCCCCCTTAAAACAAAAAAACCCAAGAAAACCCCGGACCCGTCATTTTTGTCAAATACACACAGAGACGCGGAAACATTCGACAGTTTAGCGACATGGAAACGACTCGGTGGTCAGAAAGCACGTGCCTGTTGCTTGAAAACTGACACACTTGGGGTGCCTGTCCGCCTGTGTCTTGCGTGTAGCCTACACTCCAAATGTTGGTTTGCGTCACCTTTGACCCTTCTGTGCATGCCTCAGGAGGCTGCTGTCAAGTGGCCGGTGCGCACGCACGTGTTATTTTAGGAGTTTGCGTTTTTGTGTGTTTTTGGATGGATTTGTTTGTGTGGATTTTTTTTTTTTTTTTGGGGGGGGGGGGGGCAGGAGCATGAAAACTGTAACAGCTACGAAAAGTGTAGCTAAGAATAATAGTATAAGACTATCAAATTGGTAGTAATAATCATCATTATCAGTATCATAATGATGATGATTATATGGAGTTTTTATAGCACACAACCTTGTCAGAGTGAGATCAATGTATTTTACACTAAACTCATTTATTACATGGTTGTAGTGTACAACCTTAAATCAAATGTTATAAGGAACAGAAAGAAATTACGAGAGAGAGAGAGAGAGAGAGAGAGAGAGAGAGAGAGAGAGAGAGAGAGAGAGAGAGAGAGAGAGAGAGAGAGAGAGAGAGAAGACAGACAGACAGACAGACAGACAGACAGACAGACAGACAGAGAAGACAGACAGACAGAGACAGACAGACAGACAGACAGAGAGAGAAAGAGAGAGAGAGAAAGAGGCAGACAGACAGACAGAGTCAGAGACACAGAGAGAGAATAAACTGACAGAAAGATCACGTCATTGGCACAGCAAGGGATGGGTGCAACGTCTGCTGGCCTGCAAGGGTTCAAGTCTGTGTTGGAAACAAGGGAAAGTTGAGGCTGGAGTCAAGTCGAAAGAGTTCAATGTATGCTGCTGGTGAAGGCAGAGAGAAAACATCCAAGCCAGTGAAAAAAGAGACAAAGAAATTGCAAAATCCAGCAGTGCTGTCTTTACATATGGGCACTCCAAAAGTACAGTGTATACTGTACACCAGAACAGCGGTGGGGGTGGGGGTGGGGGATAGGGGGTTGAGGTAGGGTGTAGAGGTGAAGAGAGAGTCTTAGAGATTCAAAAAGAGCTGATTTTATGGATATAATATATATATATATATATATATATATAAACAGAATTTACCAATTTTAGTTTTTGTTCTCTGTGTGACAGGAAGCCAGTGAAGAGACGGATGGGTTGGAGTAATGTGTTATTTTCTTGTGATTTTTTGTTTGTTTGCTCTTATTTATCTTTTTAAAGACAACCTGAGTTGCAGAGTTTCTACGTGCATTGTAAGGGGGTGGTTAGATGCCACTGGCACTGTTACTGGACAAAAGATGTCATTTTTGTGATAGATAAAATGATGAAATGCGACAAGTTTGGTGTTGAATCGATAGGGATTGATTTTTCTGCGGAATTGTGCTTAGTCCGCCTTTGATTTTAGTTGTTAATTTTGGCATTGTAAAGACTTTACCTTCGAGCAAGCCCCTCTGCTGTGTGGGCTTTTTAAAAAAATGATATGAATGTAAAGGATCCTAACTAAAAAGAACTGGTAGGGAGAAAGCTTCATTCTATGAACGCACGAGTAAGACGCTAGAAAAGAGGCTGAAGACAGCATTATAAAGTGCTTCCATTGCTTTATATCCCTTCTGATAGGGAAATAAATGCAGTTGTAGAAAGAAAAAAAAAGAAAACAAATGGGTGGCGCTGCTCTGTGGCGATGCGCTCTTTCCGGGGAGAGCAGCCCGAATTTCACGCAGAGAAATCTGACGTGACTTAAAGTGATATAAATAAATAAAAAATTTAAAAATTATGTGTCATGTGACACAGCAACCCATTTTTTGCCGCTTGTCTCAATCAATCTATCAATCAATCAATCAATCAATCATGATGTTTATAAACCAACCAACCATGGGAGACATAAAGGACTGCAAGTTGCTCTAGTCAATTAACAGGCTTGCGCTATAATGATAGTATTTTCTGCCAGTTTAAAAAAAAATCTAGCTCATACATAGAACTCTAGATAAAGAGAGAGATATATCTCAGTTATTGATTATGGCGTTGTAAGCGATCAGAGATTTAGAAAAGGCAATCCATTTTTATGACCTGTGATAAAAAAAAAAGCTGAATTTGATTAACATCTTTGTAATCCATGATATGCAGGTTCTGTACAGTAATTAAAGGTTAAGATAGTCGAAAGCGGTATGGGTTAAAAGTCTTAAAAGTCTGTATTGACTGATTTGGGTTATCATATCAGTTCAATTTTGACTTCACAAAAAAAGAAATATTCTTATTTACATTTGTTTGAGAGAAATCTATAAATTTTAATAGTTTAACCTTGAATCAAAAGTCATTACTATAACCGTTTGTTATTGAGATTTTTCTTATCAATACAAAATTGCCTATACTCGGATAAAGGTAAGATTATGCACAAGAGTGTTTGGTCTAAGTGTGACTTAGAAAAAGTCTGCGGTATAAACTACTTTTGGAAAAGTGTTGTGCATATGGATATTTTTTTTTGGTTTGGCAAATGATTTGCACTTTTTGAGTTTGAACCCATTATCACTTATATATCCTGTAATCTTTCAAAATGACAATATTCTTCATCATCGTCGAACGCTCAGACAGCAACTCTTGAGGCCTGAAAAATTCTGCCATGCGCTGGAAAGCCCTCCAGGGTTTGAAGAGTTTGTCCCTCATCAACAGGCCAATATGAAAATATAACTACAATTTTCTTATAGATCTTTAATCAGCTTTTGCTTCTTGTATAATATACACATTGCCTGCGTTGCGGCAACGTTGTTTTGAATCATGCTTACTTAAACCAACCCAATCCCACCTTTTTGGTCTCGCGTGCATCGAGTCAAAAAGCAAGACCACGATCCAAGCAAGCGCCACCAGACTCGACTAAATGACAAAAAACCCAGAAAATGAAACCAGAGCGATCTTTCTCCCCTTCCCTGTTCATACCTTCTGTCCACTTTGCTCTTGTCACTCTTGTCTGCCTCGTGGATGCAGGTAGACAAGACACCCTTCTGAATTTGTGAGTGTTTAGTTTTGAGACTGACGTCTGAATGAGACACACGCCGTCATTAGTGAGAGTGCTCTTCACAGGGATGGGATGGCTTAGTAACTTGAATAAGAGACGTGCTCAGGGATGTCCTTGGAGAGACAGACCCCCCTTGTGTGTCACTTTTTTGTTTTAGAATAAAGAAAAGACTGGGGTGGGTGGGGTTTTTTTTTAGCAACAGTCTCTGTGTCTGTATTTGTTTGTCTCTGTCGTCATCTGTCACTCTATGTCTCTCTCTATGTTTCTTTAAGCCTTTGCCTCTTTGTATCTAATCTGTCTAAATGTCTGGTTGTCTGGCTGTCTGTCTGTCTCACTCTCTCTCACACACACACCTGTCTGTCCTTCTGTCTGTCTGTCTTGTCTTCCTCTCTCTCTCTCTCACACCTGTCTGTCTGTCTGTCTGTCCGAATGTCCAAACCATATCATACGCCCGTCTGATCTATCTATCTATCTATCTATCTATCTATCTATCTATCTATCTATCTATCTATTTAGTCTTATCTTATTTTATCCTATCTTATTCTGTCTGTCTGTCTCTATCTATCTATCTAGCTAGCTAGTTAGTTAGCTATCTATCTATCTATCTATCTATCTAATCTAATCTGATCCAATCTTATTTATCTATTTATCTGTCTGTCTATCTGTCTGTCTTTATCTATCTATCTGTCTATCTCTCTATCTATCTAGCTAGCTAGCTACCTATCTGTCTGTCTACCTATCTATCTATCTATCTATCTATCTATCTATTTATCTATTTATCTCTCTATCTATCTATATGCCTGTCTGTCTGACTTTCTATTTAGGACCGTTGTTTTATCCAGAATATTCTGAAACACATTTCAAAACAATTTCCAGTTTTTAAAAAAAGAAAAGAAATATTTAGCAGAAGAACAGTCTATCTAAATGGCTGACACCCTCAAGCACGATCTAGTATTCTTTGCCTCAAAGAAGCTAACGGGTCATAAACCGTGTTCATTTGCCTGTTGACAAAGCTAGATAATGATCAAGATCATTATATGGGACACGCTTTGCTGTGAGGCAACACGGCCACGCCCTGATTTGACTAAAATAATGGTCAGCTGGGTGATTGTAAGCAGTGTCAGGCTGACACAGACTTTGAAGTCGACTTTGGTGGTGTGGGAAGATGATTGTCTTCTTACCGTTTGAGTCGATTTGGCTTCCAAACAATAGTGACATGATCTTCTTCTTCCTCCTCTGTCTCTGTCTCTCTCTGTCTCTCTGTCTGCCTGTCTGATTCTCTCTCTCCTGTTCTTCTGCTCTTCTGATTCTCTCTCTCTCGCTCGCTCGCTCCTCTCTCTCTCTCTCTCTCTCTCTCTCTCTCTCTCTCTCTCTCTCTCTCGTGTGGGGTGTGTGTGTGTGTGTGTGTGTGTGCACGCGCGCGTACGTGCGTGCGAGTATGCGTATGTATGCAGGTGCTTGTGTACGTGGGTGTGTGTGTGTGTGATTCAGATTCAGATTCAGAATATTTTATTGCCATTTAAGTCAATAAAATATAAAATATAATGATAATATAAAATAAAATAAGTTAAGTGTGTGTCTGTGTGTGCGCACGCGCGCGTGTATGTGTGCGTTTCTCTCATTCCTTATCTCTCAGTTCTCTCTCTTCCTCTGTTCCTCTTCCTCTTTGTCTTTCTGTCTCCGCCTGTCTCCGACCATCCCCTCTCTCTCTGTCCCTCTCTCTCTGTCTCTCTCTTTCTCACACATGCACTTCAGAGTGTCAGAATGGCGACAGGACCGGGCCAGACAGGGAGAGAGTGTGTGCTGGCAGACTGCAGAGAGAGAGAGAGAGAGGGGGAGAGAGAGAGAGAGAGAGAGAGAGAGAGTGTGTGTGTGTGTAGTGAGGGGAGCGCCAAAAAGCCTTCACGTCAGTGTGAGTGAAACAGCACCCGCAACTTTAGAGGCGGGCTTGTGTCTCTCCTATTTACCCAGCCCTCTCCTCCCTGTCCTCCCTCTTTCCCCTCTCTTCCCTGTCCTGGCCTGCCTGCAGTCACTTGGGCTAAGTGGACACAAACATGGGCTGGAGCTGGAGGAAGGACTCTTAGTTTGCCCACTGTCATGCTTTCTCATCCTCCGCCCCCCCTCGCTCTTTTTTTTTTTTTTTGGAAAGGAGAGGGTTAAAGGATAGTGAGGTCCTTCTCTTTGTCCTGATAGTTATCAGCTGATAAGGAAGATTGAAATATCCAATTTGGTTGTGTGATAGTGATAGTGGGCAGAATTTTCAGCCTAAATCGGATGAAAATGATAAATATTATAAGCAAGAGTGTGATGTTGGCAAGGGTGGAAAATGATGTTGGCAAGGGTGGAAAATTATCTTGGTAAGGGTGGAAAATGATGAAGGCAAGGGTGGAAAATTATCTTGGCAAGGGTGGAAAATTATCTTGGCAAGGGTGGAAAATTATCTTGGCAAGGGTGGAAAATTATCTTGGTAAGGGTGGAAAATTATCTTGGCAAGGGTGGAAAATTATCTTGGCAAGGGTGGAAAATTATCTTGGTAAGGGTGGAAAATTATCTTGGCAAGGGTGGAAAATTATCTTGGTAAGGGTGGAAAATTATCTTGGCAAGGGTGGAAAATTATCTTGGTAAGGGTGGAAAATTATCTTGGCAAGGGTGGAAAATTATCTTGGCAAGGGTGGAAAATTATCTTGGCAAGGGTGGAAAAGGATCTTGGCAAGGGTGGAAAAGGATCTTGGCAAGGGTGGAAAAGGATCTTGGCAAGGGTGGAAAATTATCTTGGTAAGGGTGGAAAATTATCTTGGCAAGGGTGGAAAATTATCTTGGCAAGGGTGGAAAAGGATCTTGGCAAGGGTGGAAAAGGATCTTGGCAAGGGTGGAAAAGGATCTTGGCAAGGGTGGAAAAGGATCTTGGCAAGGGTGGAAAAGGATCTTGGCAAGGGTGGAAAAGGATCTTGGCAAGGAAAATGATGTTGGCAAGGGTGGAAAGTGATGTTGGCAAGGGTGGAAAATGATGTTGGCATGGATGGGAAATAATGTTGGCAAAGGTGGAAAATGATGTTGGCATGGATGGGAAATAATGTTGGCAAAGGTGGAAAATAATGTTGGCATGGGTGGGAAATAATGTTGGCAAAGGTGGGAAAATAATGTTGGCATGGGGGAAATAATGTTGGCAAAGGTGGAAAATAATGTTGGCATGGGGGGAAAATAATGTTGGCAAAGGTGGAAAATGATGTTGGCATGGATGGGAAATAATGTTGGCAAAGGTGGAAAATGATGTTGGCATGGGTGGGAAATAATGTTGGCAAAGGTGGAAAATGATGTTGGCATGGGTGGGAAATAATGTTGGCAAAGGTGGAAAATAATGTTGCAAAGGAATGGAAAATGATGTTGGCATGGGTGGGAAAATAATGTTGGCAAAGGTGGAAAATAATGTTGGCAAAGGTGGAAAATGATGTTGGCAAAGGTGGAAAATGATGTTGGCATGGGTGGGAAATAATGTTGGCAAAGGTGGAAAATGATGTTGGCATGGGTGGGAAATAATGTTGGCAAAGGTGGAAAATAATGTTGGCATGGGTGGGAAATAATGTTGGCAAAGGTGGAAAATGATGTTGGCATGGGTGGGAAATAATGTTGGCAAAGGTGGAAAATGATGTTGGCATGGTGGGAAATAATGTTGGCAAAGGTGGAAAATGATGTTGGCATGGGTGGGAAATAATGTTGGCAAAGGTGGAAAATGATGTTGGCATGGGTGGGAAATAATGTTGGCAAAGGTGGGAAATAATGTTGGCAAGGGTGGGAAATAATGTTGGCAAGGGTGCAAAATGATGTTGGCAAGGGTGGAAAATGGCAAGTGACACGCAATCAAGTGAGTCTTGAGACAGGTGGAAGATTACTTCAATAGCTTACTATATCGGGAAGACCACAAAAATAAATAAGGAATTTTAATAGCTGCTTGCAAATAGATGAGCAATGATGCTGATTAACCTAGGGACGGGATAGCCTAGTGGTCAGAACATTGCGCTCGCAATCTGACGACCCGGGTTCGATTCCCGTTCAGGGGGATATTTTTCCCTGGAGTTAACATCAGTGCAGACTCCACTCTCCCCAAAAGTCCTTCGGTGATCCGAGGTCCCGTGTGCGAACGCACGTAGAACATCTTGCGCACACGTTAAATCCTGTTCCGCTTTTCGAAAGAGTAGGCCATCGCGTGCTGGTGGGAACAGATGACAGAATTGACAAAACCGCATACACACGGGGACTACATGTAAAAAAAAGCACATAAGTGCTTATTTCATTATCCTCGATATAAAAGAATAAACAAATAAAAAATTAAAAATTAAGATTTCAATATCTTGGTTGGTATTATACAGGTACTATAACTCTGTATAGGTGACGTGATGCATGTGTTCAAAACTGATCTTGGCAGATGTCTAGCTATTTTTAGTTCTTTGAATCAAACGGCTTGACAGAATATCTGGCAGTTATTAGAAAGATGCACTACTCATTGGCCATTGTGTACCTGACCTATTGAATATTCACGATCTTAAAGATTTCATTTTTGACCTTTATACGTTTGAACTGCAAACACAGGTACGTGGGTGATTCGTTGCTTTTATCATAATATTGTGATTTTTTTTAGGGGGAAGGGGAGTATTTGTTTTTTCAAAGAGAGAGAGAGAGAGAGAGAGAGAGAGAGAGAGAGAGAGAGAGAGAGAGAGAGAGACAGACAGACAGACAGACAGACAGACAGACAGACAGACAGACAGACAGACAGACAGACAGACAGACAGACAGACAGACGGACGGACGGACGGACGGACGGACGGACGGGCGGGCGGGCGGGCAGGCAGGCAGGCAGGCAGGCAGGCAGGCAGGCAGACAGACACTGACAGACAGACAGAGAGACAGGCAGACAGGCAGACAGACACTGTCTGTTATACCCCTTTCACACAGACACAGACAACCACGCAGACAGACAGGACGAATCATAAAGACTCCAACACCTTTATTAAAATCAGTGTACCCGCGTATATATACACTCTCTACCTAAGGTTTGAACTCACGGACAGCAGTCAACTATCGATGACAGTTTTTGTCAGACCACGAAGGCCCCTGATGGTGGTCCACTGTGCATTGTGTGCAGACGATTTAAACCTCTCCCCCTCCCTAGCCTCTCCTCCTCCTCCTCCTCCTCCTCCCTCTTCCCCACTCCCATCTGTTTAATGTGGTTCACTTCTCCGTAACTAGGTGAGGGCTACGGCTGCCGTTTGGTTGGAGTGGGGAAAATTGTGTTCTCATTCCAGATTGGTCCTGAGACACGTGTGTGTGTGTGTGTGTGTGTGTGTGTGTGTGTGTGTGTGTGTGTGTGTGTGTGTGTGTGTGTGTGTTGTGTGTGCGTGCGTGTGTGTGTGTGGGTGCGTGTGTGTGTGCGTGTGCGTGTGTGTTTGTGTGTTTCTGGCGGGGTGGGGGAGGGTGCGTGCTTGCGTGCTTGTGAGTGTGTGTGTGTGAGAGAGAGAGGAGAGACAGAGAGAGTGTGTTTGTGTGTGTGTGTGTGTGTGTGTGTGTAAAAGAGAGAGAGAGAGAGAGAGAGAGAGAGAGAGACAGACAGACAGACAGACAGACAGACAGACATAGACACAGTCAGACAGACAGAGAGACAAAGAGACAGAGAGAGACAGAGAAATACAGAAAGAGACAGAGTGTGTGTGTATGTGCTTGCGCGCGCGTGTGTATATAGGTGCGTTTTTACAGGTTACCTGACTATACAAAGCGAAGATGAGAAAAACCCATCTTTCGGCTAAGTCTTGTGCTTGACAATAACACTGCCTTATGCCACAACGTCTTACCATCAATGATTGATGATCTCTGCATGAAAAGTATACTGGGCGAAAAATGAATCTGCAGAGTAACTGTCTCTTTCTCTCTCCGTCTCTGTCTCTCTCTTTCTCTTTCTCTTTCCCTCTCTCTCTTTCTCTTTCTCTTTCCCTCTCTCTCTTTCTCTCCGTCTCTGTCTCTGTCTCTGTCTCTGTCTCTCTCTCTCTCTCTCTCTCTCTCTCTCTCTCTCTCTCTCTCTCTCTCTCTCTTTTGAGGCTAAGTCCTTCGGATGAGGCTATAAACCGAGGTCCCTTGTGCGAGCGCACGCAGAACATCTTGCGCACACGTTAAATCCTGTTCCGCTTTTCGTAAGAGTAGGCCACTGTGTGCCGGTGGGAACGGATGACAGAATGTACAAAACCGCAAACACACGGGGACCGGATGTACAAAAAAAAAAGCACATGAGTGCTTATTCCATTATCCTCGATATAAAAGAATAAATAATTATAAAAAAAAATCTTTCTCTCTCTCTCTGTCTTCTCTCTCTGTCTCTGTCTCTCTCTGTCTCTCTGTCTCTCTCTGTCTCTCTGTCTCTCTGTCTCTCTCTGTCTCTCTCTCTCTGTCTCTCTCTCTCTCTCTCTTTTAACCCCCCCCCCCCCCTCCAAAAAAAAAATTCCAGCCCAGGGACACTTTTGATACAGGAGGCGGAAGGGGAGCTCCAGACAAAGCAGCACCAACCAAACACAGACCTCCCCACAGCCAGACCTAGCTCTCCTCTCCTCTCCTCTCCTCCTCTCCTCTCCTTTCCTCCTCTCCTCTCCTCTCCTCTCCCCCTCCTCTCTCCCTCTCTCTCTCTCTCTCTCTCTCTCTCTCTCTCTCTCTCTCTCTCTCTACCAACCTCCATCCACAGGCACACATGTTGACACAGCCCCCAAGTGCCCGGTATCGCCTTTCGGCGCCCTCACCACGCTACCACCGACCTGTGGAGTTTTTGCCGGGGCCAAAGCAGCCCTGGTTTTGCCTTTCCTGTCCTTTTCAGCAGGTAACCGATCTGGCTGGCCTCTTGAGGAGCCACACCACGTCGCCATCCGTCTGGCGCAGAGTGAGGTTGATAAGCTCAGGAAGCCAGAGTCATACTTCGTATTTTTTTTGGTGGCCCTGATCGACATCTCTGTCAGAAACAGTCCGTGAGTCGGAATTGGAGGCGGCCGTTTAAGGTTGTCTGGATTTGTTGTTGTCGTCGGCTCTCTGTTCCCGGGCAGAGCTTTCTTTGCCCGGGAGGGAAAGTATAGTGTGAAGTATTGCCTGCTGCGAAAGGCGATTGTGTGTCCGAGTGTCTCTTTCATCATGCTGATTGTTGATTTGATTTATCGTTTGGTCAATACGCGGCTTCGGCAAGTGAGGCTAGTGTAAAGACGGGCGTGACTCGTGTTACGGGTGCGTTTCTTCGGTATTTCTTTCTTTCTTTTTTTTTTAAAGGGGGTTTTATTGGCTTTTCTAGGAAGACCGAGTGTGGCGGGATGGCGGAGTGTGCGTTTATATGCAGGCCCATGAGGAGCAAATATTTCTCTGTAAAAAAAACTTTGGACTCTTTTGGGGCAGAATGTCTTAAGAGTGAATGCATACTCTGTGTGTGTGTGTGTGTGTGTGTGTGTGTGTGTGTGTGTGTGTGTGTGTGTGTGTGTGTGTGTGTGTGTGTGTGTGCATAACATCTGAATGAGCAATATTATCAGCGCTTAGTCTCTGTAGTATTGTCTCAGGAATATGCTTCAGTGAAGCTATGTAGTAGTGTCAACTTTGAAAGCGTCCTGCCTTTTTCCCAGAAAGACTTAAACGATAAAGACTTAAAATATAAGATTCAAAAGATAACAATCTCTCTTATGCCGAAGGCAGATGTGCTGGGCCTGACTTGTCAGGCGCTTAACGGCAGCGTGACACATTTCCACCTATAGTTGCTGTCTGAGCGTTTGACGACGACGACGACGACGAAGAAGAAGCTAAGAACGTGAAGGAAACGTTGGTGTGCTGAAGCAATGGTCAGTGTTGTCCGAGCAGAGGAACACACTGGCGCAGGACTGGCCGAAGCCAGGTCTCAATAAATAGAAATGTCTACTGGTCATCAATGGTAATACCCTTTCGTAGCTCTGTCTTGTTGGTTGTTTCGCAGAATGTCCTGCAGCTGGGCAAACAGTAAAAAGTCAACTTAAGAAAGAATGGTAAACCATGCTGGTACAGCTGGAAATGTTAGTATCACTTTATACGTAGTCTACATGTCTTTTACTATAAAGTAGTGCAGCAATAGGGGACGGGATAGCTCAGTGGTCGGAGCACTCGCTTTCCCCCAGCCAATGTTAAGCAGCATCGAGCGTGGCTACCAGTTGGATGAGTGACCGTTTGCGCGCCTTGGCTTCAGTACAGTCCCCCCAGTTCACCCAGCAGTAAATGAGTACCTGCCTTCTTTAGGGTCAGGGAAGGTAAAGCAGCGAGGGAGAGAGGAGATGGGCGCCGCCCTCAATATGCTGGTCCCTAGAGAAGTGAGATAAGACAGGTCTACCTTTTTTTTTTAATGCAGAAATTATTTTGTTTCAAAAAGATGATCTGATCGGTTTGTAAACATGGTCACACTGATTCGGAATAGTGGTAAGAACTATCTAATATAGGCAGTGATACTTTATCATCATGTGCATGGATTTCAAGGATATAAAAAACAGGACTTTGCAGGGTCTCAGACTTGACTGACCTTTGCCTAAACAACACAACTTTCTTGATTCAAAAAGCGATCACTATTAGTCTAGGTCCACCTCCTCTCTCCTAAAAAGGAGGATTTTCAGTAAAATCTAGGAAATGAAAGTATTAATTTTTCTAATCCATTCTGACAGAAGTTTCCAAGAAGTAAAGACAGTGTTTCTGTTCTTTTTGCAAAACTCACTCACAACGATCTCCATTCCTGACCGTCCCCAACCAGACACCGTCAGAAGCCGTGTGGTGAGACGTGCTGTGAGTTCATGTCAGAAGAATAACAAACGACACATACCTAGTTAGGTATCTGTAATTGATGACTGTGTATACGCTGTGACTTTTTTTCCCCCAGAATAGATGGGTCTCTGGTTTAATCCCCCCTCCCCTCCTCACCCCCACACTACCTCCTGTCGACAGGGGAAAGGTTACTGTACCATTACGTTCACAGTCCTGTCTGAAAATGAAACCCAACAGAACCCCGCATTTAGGGGGAGGGGGGGGGGGGGGGGGGGGGGGGGGTTTTCCATCGCCAAGATGATTGGACATTGTATACTGTCCGTGTTTTGGTAGTTTTCGATTACTGTCCCTTCTCCCATATGAACCCTTTGTCATTGGGTCGAGATCCTCATACGTCAAATCATTTATCAATGCCATCCTCTCTCTCTCCTTTTCTCTCTCTCTCTCTCTCTCTCTCTCTCTCTCTCTCTCTCTCTCTTCGTCTCTCTCTCTCTCTCTCTCTCTCTCTCTCTCTCTCTCTCTCTCTCTCTCTCTCTCTCTCTCTCTCTCTCTCTCTCCCTCCATCTCCTCCTTTCCTCTTCCTCTTCTCCTTCTCTCTCTCTCTCTTCTCTCTCTCTCTCTCTCTCTCTCTCTCTCTCTCTCTCTCTCTCTCCAAATCCCTTTCCATCCTTACCCCCTTGTCATCCCCTAACCACAGTGTGTGTCCATATTGTCGTTGGTCTTATAGTATCGATTTATCAGGATCGTCGGGATGTATAAGAAAAACAACCAGTCATGGTTAGAGAGAGAGAGAGGGGGGGAGGGAAGGGGGAGGGGAGCGGTCCGAACTGTTGCTTTCCCCCTGCTTTGGCCTTTTAGAAAGAAGACGATTATTTCCCCTCTGCTGTCTTGAGAGCTTAATCCCTATCTGACCCTATCGCTTACTACACCGTACACAGCCCTGATAGACTGGACTCGGCACTGCCCAACGTCCTGCTGCTCTCCTGGCGTCCACAAAGGAGTCACGGGATGTCCATTACCTGCTTGGTTGGTTTTATAAAGGTGGGCGCGGGGAAAAAACCAGACAGCTTGGACCGGTCAGGTTTGTGTGTGTGGCGGTGATTAGGAGGACTAAGCCACTCACTACCTGTTCCTTCTTGATCATTTGTCTGAAGGGTGTCGTGTTTTCGGGTTGGTGGTTGTTGGGTTTTTTTGTTTTTGTTTTTTCTTTTCTGAAATAGCTATGGCATGCATGTGCATGAATGCGCTGGAGAGGGAGGAAGGGAAGGAGGGTGGGGGTTGGTAAAGGGGGAGAGAGAGAGAGAGAACACATTTGAACATTTTTATTTTATTTTTCAGAGGGTGATTAAAGGGTAATAGATTAAGCATTACCAGCTTTTTTACATCCAGCCCTCGAAAGAGGAAAAAAACTTAACACGAATAAATAAGAAGGAAAAAATATGCATAAAGACATGGAAATTCGTAGAAAACAATACTCACTCACTCACTCAAACACACATACGCCAAAAGACAAGAAAAATATAGAAAGCATCAGGGAGAGAGAGGTAGAGAGAGAAATGATTAATTTTAATGATCGTAAGTCTTAGACTCCTGATAACTTCCCACAGTAAGTCATATAGAATCGTTTTATGTTGTACAGGTGAGAGAAGACAGAGAGAGAGAGAGAGAGAGAGAGAGAGAGAGAGAGAGAGAGAGAGAGAGAGAGAGAGAGAGAGAGAGAGAGAGAGAGAGAGAGAGAGAGAGAGAGAGGGGAGGATTTAATGATCGCGTCTTCTGACTCCAGATACTTTCCACAATAACTCATACTTATAGAATGGTTAGGTGTTATACAGGAGAGAGAGAGAGAGAGAGAGAGAGAGAGAGAGAGAGAGAGAGAGAGAGAGGAGAGAGAGAGAGAGAGAGAGAGAGAAACAGAGACAGAGACAGATTTCGTTTTATTATTTTAAAAAGTTCTTTTATATCGAGGGTAATGGGATAAGCACTTACTTATGTGCTTTTTTACATTCAGTCCCCGTGTATATGCGGTTTTGTAAATTGTCACCTGTTCCCACCGGCACACAATGGCCTACTCTTACGAAAAGCGGAACAGGATTTTAACGTGTGCGCAAGATGTTCTGTGTGCGTTCGCACACGAAGCCTCGGTTCATAGTCCCATCCGAAGGACTTTTGGGGAGAGTGGAGTCGGCACTGATGTTAACTCCAGAGGGAAAAAAATCCTCATGATCGGGATTCGAACCGGGTCAGCAGATCACTAGCGCAATGCACATCACTCTAACCGCCAGACTATCTTGTCCCCCCCCGCCCCGCCCCCCCCCCCCCCCCCCCCCCCCCCCCCTTCCCCCCGTCCCCTTTCCTCCCGTCCCCTTTCCTCGTGTTTGGTGACCAGCAATGTCGATATTATAGGACTTAGTGAATGGGTTTGCCAACTTTACACATTATACACAGCATCGCTGAACGCAATCATTATGATTGATGACAATAATCAGTGCCATCATTGTTGTTGTCGGGCCGCCTCCGCCGTTGGCACCTTCTTCATCAACAACCTAAACAACAACAACAACAACA
>CM054140.1:49179670-49187170 GCA_028751875.1 Rapana venosa | reverse complement strand
TGCTGTTTATGGTCTACGTTTCACATGCGTACAAAAAATATATAGACATGGTCAGGGAACGCATCAGTCTGATCTTGAAGCTGACGGCGATGTTCTTGTTCTCCAGAAGACTTTCAGTTTGGTCATTGCAGCTGTGATCTGGGCTGTCCCACACACTTACAGACTGGCTTATAATAATACTAATAATACTAATATTACTACTACTACTACTACTACTACTACTAATAATAATAATGATAATAATAATGATAATAATGATAATCATCATCATAATAATGATAATAAAATAACAATAAGAAGAATAATGAATGGAATTTATTTAGCGCTATTATCTTGCAAAAACAAATCAAAGCGCTTGCATACAACACACCCATAGACATACAACCAATACCAATTAACAGAGTTCACAAATTCAAATGTACACACACACACACACACCTCGCGCGCGCGCACACACACACACACAATGCAGGTTATACACTTTGGCAGGGTGGTGAGGATTTCGGTTGTTGAAAGCAAGGACAGATATGAGATGAAACAGGAGGGGAAAATCTTAGGTTTGGAATGAATATGTTTTGAGGCTGGATTTAAAAGTGTCATAAGTAGGCTTTTGGCGAGGGGAGAGAGGGAGGTCATTCCAGATCACTGGACCGAAACAAAGAGCTACGGCCAACTGTGGATTGGTTGAATCTCAGTATTCGTAAGCACATGGTATCTGCAGCAGAGCGGAGGGAACGAGAAGGAGTGTACAGGTGAAGACATTCACAGAGGTAGGAGGGAGCTGTTTTGTGGAGACATTTGTAACAGAGGGTACTGATCTCACTGTCTCTGTGGCACAGGCAGCCAGTGGAGAGATTGCAAGAGAGGAGTTATGTGTTCAGATGTTTCTTTCTGAGGACTAGTGGAGCTGCAGAACTGTGTATACGTTGAAGGGAGTAGATAGATGATGCTGGCAGACCAGCCAACAGAGAATTGCAATAGTTCAGACGTGAAAGAATGAGAGACGCGACTAGTTTGGATGTTGCATCAGTGGACAGGTACTTTCGAATTGCACTAATTCGCTGTAATTGATAGTAGCACGACTGGCACGTGGCTTATGTCAAATTCGGGATGTTCTTCGCAAGGACAGCGCGTCACCACAGGTTTCACCCACCTCCTTCCTTGGCATTTTCTTCCAGCGTGTTTCCCCCCACCCCCCACCCCCACCCCCGACAGAAGTTTACTGGAGACAGCATTCATATGCTCTTTTCCATGTACTTTACCACACAGAGCTTGTATTTTTCATTTCACTTAAAAACGCTAGCATTCTGACCACCACTCATGGCCTGCTAAGAAAAGGAAAATCATTCTGACCTCAGGTAAAGGGGGGAGGGGGGGAAGGGGACTGAACCCGCTACTCTTTACTCTCTACTTAGGCGCTTTACCCACCAGACCACCAGAGCGTGTTGGAAACTCCTCAGGGGAGCTGGATATGCGAGCCGTTTTCCCCCAACTCACTCACTCACTCAGCGAAAAACATGGCCCCACAATATATAGAAACCAATTCATCAAGACCGCAATGTTGCTCACAACGTAATAGTTAGAATTCGAAACAAACAAACAAGCAAGCAGGCAAGCCCAACTTCACACACCCAGGATCATATTCGGGCCGCCGGGCTCACAGGTATCACATTTTGATTTATAGAAAGTTGAGCGACAAAAAACCCATCGCTTGCCTGCCTGAACATATAGAAAGAAAAAAAACAACCAAAACGCACACACACACACACACACACACACACGCACGCACACCCACACACACACCCACACACACACACACCCATGAAATAAGCATTTTACGGATGAGAGCAAAAAATGGCGAAGGGTGAACGGGTACAAGTCCATGTTTCAAACTCGCTGACGTGTTTCCTTTTTGCTTGTTTTGCAAGGAACAGAACAACACCAACACACACAACAAAATAAATGAGTGTGGGGCGGTAGGAGGGAGGAGGGAGGGAGGGGGGTGGGTAGGGAGGAAACATAGTGTCAGAGGGAGCATCGTTGGGGGGATGGGGGGGGGGGGGGGTTACAAATGTGATTATGTCCCCTGTATACAAGAGCGTCTTCTTTACCTGAAGTGGCACCCTGCTGATTTGACAATGGTCGTGTTTCGTTCTGTCTTTTTGTGTGTGGGAGAGAAATTGCCCAAGAGTTGTCATGTGTGTTGAGGGTTTTGTTTTCGGTTTTGTGTGTGGTTTTGTTGTTGTTGTTGTTGTTATTGTTGTTTTTGTTGCCGAATCTGAGCTAGCATTTCGAGTTTACCTAGGTTTCTCGAAGGGAGAGGAGCGGGGTTGGGCGGGGGGAGGGTAGGAAGGAAGGAGGGAGGTGGAGGATGGAGGAGGGAGAGAGAGACAGACAGACAGACAGAAAGACAGACAGACACACTGAGACACATTTTGTTTTAGTTTTCACTCAGTGGTTGTGTTTCTACTCTCATTTTCTGCCCCCCACCCCACCCCATCTCTCCCTCATGTATGAATGTCTGTCTATCTGTCTATCTGTCTGTCTGTCTGTCTGTTGTATGTCTGTATGTATGTATGTATGTATGTATGTATGTATGTATGTATGTATGTATGTATGTATGTATGTATGGGTACCTGCCTCTTTAGAGACAGGGAAGGTAAAGCAGCGAAGGAGAGGAGATGGGCGCCGCCCTCAATATGCTGGCCCCTAGAGAAAGTGAGGTCTCTGACGCCTCGCCCCCCTACGACCACATAGGTTATGAGACACCTTTACCGTTACCTTTTATGTATGTATATATGTATGTATGTATGTATGTATGTATGTATGTATGTATGTATGTATGTATGTATGCATGCATGTATGTTTGTATGTGTGTGTATGAATGTATTCTTTCTGTCTGTCTGTCTGTATGTATGTATGTATGTATGTGTGTGTTTGAGAAAGAGATATCGAGAGAGAGAGAGACAGACAGACACAGACAGACAGACAGACAGACAGACAGATCGACAGAGGAGGGGGGGTGGAGAGGGGGGATTGGGGCACGGGGCACTCAACTCTCAAGATTTGGCAAAGAATAAGATCTGAAATGTGTCCTGAGCTTTTGCCGTGACTAAGAGCCTCTTTGTCTAACGTTTCCGATGAGTGTACTTTGTTTCCGTAGCATCCTGTAAGAGTTTACACATGATGCCATTCTCCTCACGTTTTCAAGCGCAAGAACAAACAGAAAGAGGCAGAAAAGGAAAGAAATGTAGACAGAAAGAGAACTAGAAAGCTTGAAAGCAAGCAAGCAAGAAAGAAAGCTGTAAAGATAGTAAGACAGAAAGCAGCGAGGAAGGAAGAAAAGAAAGAAAACGAGTAAGCAAGCAAGCTGGCTAGCAAGAAAGAAAAAAAAGAAAAAAAACAAAGAAATCGAGATAAAAAAAATCAAAATAGAAAGAAAAAAAGAAAACGTTAGAGCAAAAAAGGACATCGGAAAGCAAGAAAGAAAGAAAAAAGAAAGCAAGGAAGGAAGCAAAAAAATAGAAAAGAGAGAAATAAAGCAAGCGAGACAAAGGAAAGAAAGAAAGGTAAGAAAGAAAGAAAGACAGAAAGAAAACGTGAAAGGAAAAAAGGACATAGGAAAGAAAGAAAGAAGGATAGAAAGAGAAAAGAAAGGAAGGAAGAAAAAAAAGAAAGAAAGCAAAACGGACAGAAATAAAGCAAGCAAGACAAAAAGAAAGAAAAAAGAAAAAAAACCCAAAGCATGAATGAAAAAAAGGACAAAGGAAAGAAGAGAGAAAGAAAACAAAGAAACAAAGAAAGACAGAAAAGAAAAAAGAAAGACAGAAAGAAAGAACAAAGACAGAAAGAAAGACAGACAGAAAGACAGAGAGAGAAATAAAGAAAGAAAAGAAAGAAAGAGAAAAAGACAGAAAGACAGAAAGAAAGAAGAAACAAAGAAAAAAGAAAGAAAAGAAGATCAAGAAAAAAGAAAGAAAAAGAAAGACAGAAAGAAGAGAAAGACAGAAAGAAGTACAAAAAACCTAACAAAGAAAGAAAGCAAAACAGGAAAATAGCAGTTCATGTAAAGGGAAATAAAACCAACAGCGAACGATCTAGCTATTTCTGCAACTGATCTCAACACGTCGCTTCTTGTCACAGCGAGGAACAGAAACAAACAAAAACGAAAAAGTACCACCACCTCCACCACCACCACCACTACCCACCACCACCCACCATCACCACCACCACCATCCACCACCACCACCCACCACCATCCACCACCAACCACCTTCACCACCACCCACCACCACCACCACCCACCAACCAATCCACCACCAACCACAAAAGAAACGTCATGCGTTTTATTCTCTTTGTTTACTACTGTTCGTTTCTCTTTTTTCCTTCGTTTAGGAGAGGACAGTCTTTGTCAACCTGACACACTAATTGCTGAAACCTCACAAGGCTTGGCCTTTTTTTTTCTCAAAATACTTTCTAAAGAATACAATAGGAAACAAAAATCCCCCAAAAGGGCGTATATATGTTCTAAGACCTATCATTTCCATCCAAGCCAGGCTAGTTAGCTACTTCAGTGTCAAATCTATTTCCAATAAAACATACAAAAAGCTGGATGTTAAGCGAAACGGGTATATCTATAACAATAGCTTTCTTTGGGGGGAGTTATAAAAATGACTACAAAAAGCCAGGCTATAACGTATCGTGTGTGATTAGGAACCTACTGTGGTAAGGGCGTTTGTGGCTTTTTTTTCCCAACAACTTTGTGTGTGTGTGCGTGTGTGTGTGTGTGTAGTATTAAAAAATATTCTTTGTTGTTTGTTCCGTTTGAATGAGTGTGTTTTAAAAGTATTGAATGTCCAGTTTTCGATAAGAAAGAATTTTTTTTTTGTTAAATAACGATACCCCCTACAATCAATCAAACGAATAACAAAACAAGAATAAACAAAGCCAAACAAAACCCAGACAAACCCGAAAATAAGAAAAACCCAAAGCAAGACAAAATGACACACGCTCGCACCATTAAAAAAGTTAAGCGAGGGAAACTTACCATGCCCTACCATCCAATCCTTCACTCCCCTGTTCCTTTCTTAAAACTGTTATTTCCTAATGCCTGTGTATGTAGAGTTCGTTCATATTTGGTGTCGTAAAACTGTGGACACTCCTTATATTGTGATGGTGTGGTAAGTAGATTACCTCCCATGCGATGAGAGCGACACGTCACTATTTTGGGACACACCTGCAAATTGTGCAGCGCTCTGTTTCCTTGGGTGGTGGTTGAAAACAACCCGTTGAAAACACTTTGCCTACGTGGAAAGCCTACGTGGAAAGTGTTATGTGTATGCAGCCTCTTTCTTAGAGACGAAATCCTCCCTGTTCATAGTATTCTGTTGTGTCAGATCAATTATCTCCACTCTGTTATAAATATTATATATGCTGCCTCCTCATTCTTCTGTGATTCTGGTCCTGCTGTTCCCACGCCGCTCATTTCAAACTCTCCACCACAGGCATTCGTTATGTCGCATAATCGGGGTCGGAAGGCCACAGGGAGCTCATCAATGTCAGGACGCCGAGGGGCCGCCATCCAGAGGGGCTCTTGTACTGCTGCCGACTCAGTGGTGCCAGTTCTGAGCTAACGTAACTCGGGAAACCATCAACTAAACTCCCTGTCAGACTGTGAGTCCACTTCGAGGCGGCAACCACCAAGGCCATCCACCACCAGATCGTTCTTCGTGAACCTCCAACCCCTAAAGGCTTTGACACAAAAGTGTATTGGGAAACTGAATCTGAAGTCACCATGAGATTAGAGCAACTGGGGCCACTTAATCAGAGGCTTTTTTATTTAGTGCATGACAATTGATAATAATGAGGATGACGTATTATTCTGCTGTGGAGGTGCATGTGATTGGAGACTACTTGACAGGGTTGCATTCTACGCTTACTATCACAATATATCCCGGCGTCAACCACGCCTGAGAGATCTGCCGTGTTGGTCAGGTAATTTAATTTTGATCAACACTCATCATCTGTACCAGAGTGGATGAAACTCAGCTATGTGGTTCCAGTCTTCCTAGCCAGTCCACAGCACACTCCATATCTTCATAATTATTTGTATTTTTTGAACTGTACTTTAAGCAATATTCGTCACGACAGATCTGTGTGTGTGAAATTTGGGCTGCCCCCAGGGAATGTGGGTTGCTGCAGTTCAGCATCAATGCATGTTTGCGGAAAGGATCTTTGTTGGGTTTTTTTCTTAAAGGCCAATACACATGAGAACGTGAATGGGGGAAAAACTGTAGCCATTAAATTATTTAAGTCTGTAAATGGTACCTGCCCTCTTTAGGGTCAGGGAAGGTAAAGCAGCGAGGGAGAGGAGATGGATGCCGCCCTCAATATGCTGGCCCTAGAGAAGTTGAGATCTCTGACTCCTCACTCCCCTAAGACCACAGAGGTTAATGGGACACCTTTTACCTTTTATTATACAAGTTTGCATGGTTTGTTCGTGACAATAATGTTAGTATTGGTCTGTTTAGTTTTGAATGGAGGTGGATCCAATGGTGGATAGCTGGTAGCGGTTTTCCATGAAAACACGAATGTCAGCAATGGGTGCAGTTGTGGTAAATTGAGAAGGCTTGGAGTGTTTTAGGGGAAAAGAGGAGTGGGGTGGATCAGAGAGAGAGAGAGAGAGAGAGAAAACTCTGAACGCTGAACGGGTTTAATATGTGGTATTGGGCCTTAGGCCGCAATACACGGAGTTTGGGGAAAGGAGGAAAATCAACGTACATGTATGCAAAATGTAATGGAACAAGGACAACAAAACCGATTCTTTGTGAATCATGATCGGCAATGATCTGTCTTGGACACTGTTTGAACTTGATAAACACTGACAATATTATCATTGTTAGTGTACATCACAACAGGTACAAGTCTAGAGAAAGTAAACTTTGATAATGATGACTGTTTCTTTTAGCAAACTGCAGTGGACACACACACAAAAGAGACTATAACAGATACAGTAAGTGATTTCACACACACACACACACACACACACACACACACACACACACACACACACACACACACATTGAAAGCACTGCTGCGAAACCTCACAATCTAAGACAAAAGAAATTGCACAATCTTTGAACTGTCAGAGGTAGGTAGGACAAAATCGCTGGGTAGTATCTGTTACTTCAGAGAAAGTACTTGAGAGGGACGGGAACAGAAAGGGAGGAGGGGGGAGGCCAGGAGGGAAGGGGGTTTGGCTGCACATCGGTATTAATTTGGGGGTCATGTAGTATCTTCTATACAGTGCGAGTCCCCCCAAAATGTTGGTGATTTTCACAGATTTTTTAAAGTATGAAAAAATGCACTCTGCACTTGTTTCTTGGGATTGAGGACATAGAGCAATACCAGGCAGTCACGAGAAAGTTGGAAATAATCATCAAATCTGCCTGTGTTCCTACAGCGTTGACCCAGTGCATGCATATTGCGCTAAGGAAGCTA
>CM054140.1:49149670-49174670 GCA_028751875.1 Rapana venosa | reverse complement strand
AGCTGTAAATGGGTACCTGTCTCATTGGGGTCAGGGAAAGTAAAGCAGCAAGGGAGAGGAGATGGGTGTGCCCTCAATATGCTGGCCCCTTAAGAAGTTGAGGTCTCTTATGCCTCACTACCCTGCGACCACATAAGTTATGGGACACCTTTACCTTTTAACCAAGGAAGATAACCCACATGTCAAAGAGAGAGAGAGAGAGAAAAAGAGAGAGAGAGAATTTAGTCTATGAATTTCATTTCTTCAACCCTAAATCCTTTAACACATTTTGAGCACGACCAGCATTTTGTAGTTGCTTCTCAATTTTTTTAGACTTTTAAACCTGACTTTTTTGGGGGGGTGGGGGAGGGAATCCAGTTGTTGTCTCTGAAATCTGTAACATGCCTCTTAATGTGTATCCCCAGTGATAAAACAGCTGTTTGTGACGTTACCTGAGGGTTACAGGTTTCTCTGATACATACATATCTATTGGAGAGGATCTTCTCCATTGAATTAACAGTATCAGCCAGAACGACCATATTTCCCAGTGAATCTCTTGGATGGGAATATTTATTTATTTATTTATTTATTTATTATTCTTTTTTTCGAGGATAATGGGGAAAAACACTCATTTGCTTTTTATATCCAGTCCCCGTGTGTATGCAGTTTTGTAAAATTAATTTTGTCATCCGTTCCCACCGGCACACAATGGCCTACTCTTCCAAAAAGCGGATCGGATTTTAACGCGTGCGCAAGATGTTCTGCGCGCGTTCACACACGGGGCCTCGGTTTATAGTCTCATTCGAAGGACATTTTGGGGGAGTAGAGTCAGCACTGATGTTAACTCCAGAGGAAAAGTCCTCTTGAACCAGATTCGAACCCAGGTCAGCAGATCACGAGCGCATCACTCTAACCACCAGGCTATCCCCCACCACCACCTTATGTGTAAAAATGTGCAGAACACCTTCTGCACTGGTTAATTAAAAATCCGTCAAGCGTGCGTAAAAGCGTAGCTAGCTTTGCCCAGTTGCATGGATAACACAAAAACATTGAACCCAACCGGTATTTTGCGACCTGCCCCAAGACACTACTGCTTGGAACAAAATATTCAACGCAGGGCCTCAAACGACTCCTCAAGGAGTTCAGCGAAAAGTCGTGTCAAGTCAAGTCAAGTCAAGTCGTTTTTTGAAATCTTTGTCTCAGGATTTGGCTTCTCTGACAGTATTGTATTGGTCACGGCTTCTAAAACCTGAAACCGTTTGGGAGGGACCATTTTGCAAATCTGATTACGGCACAGAACGCGGTAACCCGTAGAGCGCAAGGCGTTGGGGATTTGTACCAGACTTGAGTTGAAATATGGCTTATGTCACCCCCCTGTGCCATTGTTCCTTTCTGGCACACTTGGCTGGCATCCCGTTTCATGAACTTGACAGATTCGCTTTTCGGGGAGAGGTGTCCGTTTCTGTTTCGCTGTTGAAATGTCGATGTTTTGATACTCGGTGTGTTTCTTTGCGCCACAAAGAAGTCTTGTTACGTGTTCGGTTGGGTAGGTTGGTAGGGAGGTTGAGAAGTAAGGTTGGTTTGCTGCTTTCTTCATTGGTTGGTTGGTAGTTTCGTTCGCTCGTTCGTTCGTTCGTTCGTTAGCTGGTTGGCTGGTTGGTTGGTTGGCTGGTTGGTTGGTTTGTTGGTTGTTTGGTTAGTTGTTTGGTTGGTTGGATGGTTGGTTGGTTGGTTGGCTAGTTGGTTGGTTGTTGGTTGGTTAGCTGGTGATGGTTGGTTGGATGGTTGGTTGGTTGGCTGGTTGACTGGCTGGTTGGTTGGTTGGTTTGTTGGTTGTTTGGTTAGTTGTTTGGTTGGTTGGCTGGTTGATGGTTGGCTGTCTGGTTGGTTGGTTGGTTTGTTGGTTAGTTCGCTTGTTGGTTGGCTAATTGGTTGATTGGTTGATTGGTTGGTTAGTTCGTTGGTTGGCTGTTTGGTTGGTTGGCTGGTTGGTTGGTTGATTGGCTGGTTAGTTGGATGGCTGGTTAGTTGGATGGCTGGTTAGTTGGTTGGATGGTTGGTTGGTTGATTGGCTGGTTGGTTGATTGGCTGGTTGGTTGATTGGCTGGTTAGTTGGATGGCTGGTTAGTTGGATGGCTGGTTAGTTGGTTGGCTGGATGGCTGGTTAGTTTGTTGGCTGGTTGGTTGATTGGCTGTTTAGTTGGTTGGCTGGTTGGCTGGTTAGTTGGTTGGCTGGTTGGCTGGTTGGTTGGTTGGTTGATTGGCTGGTTAGTTGGATGGCTGGTTAGTTGGATGGCTGGTTAGCTGGTTGGCTGGTTGTTGATTGGCTGGTTGGTTGATTGGCTGGTTAGTTGGATGGCTGGTTAGCTGGCTGGCTGTTTGGTTGGTTGGCTGGTTAGCTGGTTGGTTGGTTGATTGGCTGGTTAGTTGGTTGGGCCGTCCGTTAGTTTGAAAGGTAGGTAAGTAGGTAGTTCATTTTCTTCTTGACTGGCTAGTCGCTCACACCAAAAGCTTTGACCATTACTGACGTAAGCTAAGTACCAAGGCCTGTATTAACAGGGTTTTCTGCTTGAAAATGTCCACCTGAAGATTTGTCAGTTGTTGACGTCAGCTAAAATGTTGTTCTGCTTTAAAATGTTCCGCTGAGGTTGTCTAAAACTACGTCAACCTCTTAACACAACAACCGCCATTCTCCTTTGAAAGAGAACAATTCTCTGAAGTCGCAACATGGCTGCATATGATATGGCCAGTTATTTGAAAACAGTAGACACGCAGTTTTCTCGTCCATTATGCATGTGGAGTCTCAGGGTGGTTTTCAGGTGGGATGGGTGAGTCAGAGTGCACAGTGTGGGTGACTCCCAGAATGTGTTAAGCTGGGAAACTCTTGACGATGACTTGCTCGCTAGATGGTTTACTAGGTCGGTGTATTTGATGTTCTATACACAACACACACACACACACACACACACACACACACTTGAACAATGTGTACTCCTTTCGTCCTTGTTTGGGGTATTGGGAGAAGGGTGAACATCAGGCAAAAAAAGGAAGAAGCAAAACTATAACATATACGACAGACGGGTAGACAGACAAACAGACAGAGGTAGACAGGGGGTGATGTTTTACAGCATCAGGGCTTTATCACAGTTCTTGATTAAACCATTGACGCTGGGGGCAACAGCAAAGTGAGAGGCTGTATGACCAGTGGCTTTCCCACTCATGGAATTCCACTTTACAGCTTAGTCTTTAGTGATCGACTAGGACTCTCTGACTAGGAGGCTTGACTTGCACAGTCCTTATGTGCTGCAGCCCTGGGGGCTAGTTGGCCTTTTGAGAACATCTCCAACCCTGACTGTCCTTATGCCCACTTGGCCGAGACAGTGGGTGTGTGCTGTGGGCAAGGCATCTCCGCTATAATCAAATTTCTGCCCAATTTTCGAAACAGCAGCTGCCTCCTCTGCTGCTTTGGAGGTCATCGTAGAACACGATGGTTGAACTAAACCGAAAAATATATATGAACCGAGGCCCCGTGTTCCAACGCATGCAGAACAACTTGCGCACATGCTAAAATCTGTTCCACTTTTCGGAAGAGTAGGCCATTGTGTGCCAGTGGAAACATGACAAAATTTACAAAACCGCATACACATGGGGACTGGATGTAAAAATGCACATGAGTGCTTATTCCATTATCCTCGATATAAAAGATTTTTAAAATATATTATATATATATATATATATATATATATATTATATATATATATATATATATATATATATATATATATATATATATATATTGTACATAATCATAAAACCATTTGCCCAAGATTTTTTTAAAGTCTCCCTTACCACAACATGTAACAGCATGTTACTTTAAAAAAAATTAAAATGTTATTCTTTTATTTCGAGGATAATGGACTAAGCACTCATGTGCTTTTTTTTCTACATCCAATCCCCATGTGTACGCAGTTTTGTAAATTATGTCAACCATTCCCTATATTACGAATCATGTTGGAGTGACAACCAAATGTACTTGGTAACATCGCTCACTCAAAAACGCACTCAAAAGTCTCCTGTGTCAACTTTTCACCCCCAACATCTGTCCTGTCTAAGCCTCCATGACGTCTGCTGCAAATATTAATTTCCAATTCCCTTTGCAGAAAGTTCGGGATTTTACTGAAATGCAAGACTGCCTGATATGGTGATAGGGGCGGAAGACTATAAGTTTTACAGGGCGCGTCAAGTCTCCACACCCACAAACAGGGTCGTAGCAACAGTTTGGCCAGGCTGTCACAATGTGGGGTAAGGGAGTAGGGGTCGGTTGGGAACTGATACCAGGTTACGCTGTAAGGGAGTTTTCCGTGATGGTAATACGATTCCTTTTCCTTCACTCCGGCAATCCCTCCCTTGACAATTGGATTACAATATTATGAAGGTTTCTAGCCCTTAGTTTGGCTGTTCATTGTCTTGAGATAAGTCGTTGAAAGCTCAAAAAGCGCTGAATAATATAGGGCTCTTCTGCACGTAAAAGACGCACGAAGGGGCACCCTGAGGTCTGCACGTAAGTTGACGTCAGAGGTCGTAAAAGTTTGGCAAAGGGAGAGAAAAAGCAAGAAAGTGAAAGGGAATACAAAAAAATTATGCATGCTTAAATGTTATATATCAAATTCTTGTCTAATTTAACTAGGCACGGCTATGATCAACCGATAACTAATGATTATATATCACATGTTATTTGCCTGCCCAACCACTAACCCCCTAACTAAGGGGGGTACGGGATAGCCTGGTGGTTAGAGTGATGTATTCATGATCTGCTGACCCGGGTTCGATTTTTGTTCAGGAGGATTTTTCCTCTGGAGTTAACATCAGTGCCGACTCCACTCTCCCCAAAAGTCCTTCGGATGAGACTATAAACCGAGGTTCCGTGTGCGAACGCACGCACAACATCTTGCGCACACGTTGAAACCCGTTCCGCTTTTCGGAAGAGTAGGCCATTGTGTGCCGTGGGAAAGGATAACAAAATTGACGAAACTGCATACACACTGGACTGGGTGAAAAAAGCACATAAGAGCGCTTATTTCATTAGCCTCGAAATAAATAATAAATAAAATAAAATAAAATAAATAAACTCCGCCCCCTAGGTAGCTACTAGCAGAATAAAGATGATGACTGAGAAAATAATTATAGCCCAAGGGAAAAATAATACCCTATGGGAAAGAATCAAGGGATGAATCAGAGGAAAGGAGAAAAATGAAAAACAAAACAAGAAAACCATATGTAGCGTGCATGCTAACACTTTTGTCCATCACAAATATGTGAGCCAAAAGAGAGTCATTTGGAGGGAAGGAGCAAAAACATCCACAAAGAAAACGAGACCTTCCAATTTGGCCGGGGCTAAAAAAGTTAACCCTTTCATGAGCATTCGCAGAGACCTATCTGTACGGCAATTCGTATTTCTAAACTACAGGATATGTACTTTGAAGTCTGAGACATTGTTGCATTGGCTGTTAAAAATACAGTGTAAAAACTTTTTTGTGGAAACATTGTATTAAAATCCTGGTCACGCAGGAGTAGATCCTATGATAAACTTTAATAAAAGTGAAAATTAACTTTTATATCTTTTTGGATTTTTTTTCCAGCATTTTTCTACATCTTCACAGTTTTGTCCCCGCTTGCAAGAGTGCAGATTCAACAAAAGATTTTTTTGTGCTCTGGTCAAAATGCCGTAAATTGAATTTTGCTTTGAGAAGTAATCCCATGACAAACAATATCAACCCATACTGACGCATTTTTGCTGAGGTGAGCTTTTTGTTGTTGTTGTCTCCTTCATATTTTGTTGATAAGTTAACTCAAAATAATACCATTTCACAAAATCTTTGTACTTTATTTTTATGTTCGTTAATGGCTCATGTAGCCACAGATGGGAGCAATACCTATCCAGGTACAGAACTTAGGAAGACTGTAATTGTAAACGTGCTAGTAATTCACGGGGGATTAGGACATGATCGCAGTGGCCGTGTCGTGTGTGAGATGTCCTATCGACAGATTAACAGCAAACGTTTTGCATAATCTTTAAAGGAATGACAAATGGAAGAGGTGGCTTTTGGACAAAGTGCTGCAGCAGAGGGATTAGCACCTTCAGAAACTGACAGATGAAGAAAGATTACGCCTCTTAAAAAACACAAAACTATTTCCTGATGATGTAATAGCATTTTGTCAATACACCTTTTAGGTATGAAATTCCTCATATTGATAACTTTTTTTCCTAAACGCCTTCAGGTATAACATTGTTTTTTGTTGTTGCTGCTGGGTTGTTGTTTTTTATTGTAGCGATTTGTGTAACTGGTAGGATTGCAGTCTTGATAAGACTGTTGTTAAATAGCTCAAATGCTCTTTCCTTTGCACTAGGTTCGAGAGAGATAGAACGATTAAAGTAAGGCCTGTATATTAATGGGTACACTTATTCACGATAAAATGTAGTCTGTGCTATCACTGAAAATAACAGTTATAAGAACTGTAACAGTCAGCATTTAGCAGCAGTCGTCTTTAAAGTCTGTAATTTTGAATTCCTTTAACCACAAAGCTCGAAGTCCCTTTACAATCATCCAGGTTTATTGTTCAGTGCATCATTTCCCAATCCCCGGCACACTGGCCCAGCAAAATGATTGATAGAGTATGTGGGTGGGTGGGGATGAACCAGTATGAAAGGCTGTCTGTCAGTTCTGGTGAAGGTAACATGATATGGATCCTTGGATAAATCAATATCCGTTAGGTCCAGACAATCAGTTTAGGATAATGACGGGATAAGTAGTTTATCTCTCCTGTTCCTTTTGGAATGAAAGAGTCCCGCTTCAGAAAAGTTATCTTTAACCTTTTTTTCTGTTAGAGTAAGGGCTGTATACTCTGTATTCTAAGTATCATATCCAAAGCTGGGAAGAGCTAAGAGTATGACTTAAAAATGACATGGAGTCTTTAACGTGTGTTTTTGGTGTGTTGACATGTCCAGACACCCAGAGGAGATTTAAAGGCACTGGCAGGTCTGCAAATAATTTGACATTGGGAGATGGTCAAATTGGCCTGGAGAAAAAAAAAGTAATAAATGTATTATGCGTGTTTAAATGTTGTCCTTTAGATACAAGCACGCCACAAATCTTGTTAGACGTGCCAAGACTGAACCAGTCTCTTTTAGACTGTTAGGTTTCAAAAGTTGAAGGTTTAACCATTCGACCACAGCGCCTGTGTTTGCAAACTAATCAAGGAAGAAGAAAGAAGACTGAAAAATGAAACCTGAAAAAGAAAGAAAATCCATCGACACTGTGACCCAATTTTCGCTTTCTAAGCAATAAATGCGTTCGTTACCTCAAAAGACCACCGAACTGCATGTCAATCACTTCATCCACAGGTAAGCATTCTTTCTAGAAAAACACAATATAGAAAATAACCAAAATATGTCAAAAATATCAAAATGTTTCAAAGCAATAAATTAGCACGCCATGAGAAAAGAACCCACCTAATTATGATTTTTTTTTCAACCCTGTGGTCCGATATTTCTGCTGCATCGAGCTGTTTCAGTCTGGGTCCTTGGTACTTCTCCTCACATAAATCTGTCTCAAGCTTGCCCCCTAACGGGTCAGTGAACAATGCCTGTGCTATTTTCTCGCCTTGCAAACTGCCATCGTTTGTCTCTGACGCCAGTGGCAACAGATCGGGAGCAACATAATCCTGAAGCACGCTCTTATAAAGTGCAACTAATGCACTGGGGGTTATATGTCGACCCCCGATTAAAAGCAGAGGTGTTAGACGTAAACCTCTAATAATTGTTAAGTAGAGAGACAGCTTTGGAAAGTAGGCTGAGGCAATATTACGCTAGGGGGGGCTTAGTGGGTTAGCAGATTTGTTAGGAGGAGAGATATATTAGGCCTGACCCAAAATAACTCAGGAACATATGAGTATGTTATATCATTTGTCTCTAAACACAGGAAGGTATCTGATATGAGCTGATGGGTGGGTGTTGTTTTTTTAGGAGACGTAAGTATAAGATGAAAAGAAAAAAAAAACATGATAAAGGGGGCAAAGAGCTGAGTGGGGAGATTTTTGCTTGGGGAGATTTTGTCTAACTCCTAACTGTCGCTTCCTGCTAAGGCTGTTGCAGAGAGAGTAATGTTGATATCTTTTGTTTGGTTCACCATCACAGTGTGTAAATGATAAAGATAATAGGAAATAAATACATGTACACACTACATTCTCTCACCTCACTTCACCTTACCTATCCCGTAGTCCCTTAGAACATGGAGAGCACAACTGAACATTTTGCAACCAGCTTCCTCCACTCCCCACGGTCCTCTGCTTTCTATAGCAAATCGTTCCACTCAAGGCCAGTCCACTCTCTGATGTTGTCTTCCCATCGTTTTCTCTGTCTGCCTCTTCTTCGTCTCCCTCCTTGTACTGTTCCCTGTAGTAGGACAAGCCTTGGCCAGTCCAGATGTTCGTGTGACGTGCTCGTACCACTCTAGTTTGCGATTTCTCACTAAGGTCATGAGCTCTTCATATTATGGTCTGACATTCTCACCTCACTTAAAACAACGAATCTCAAATAGTTTAAGTAACTTTTCACTTCTACCTATGTAATTCACAGTCACGGATTTCCTTCATTACAAGCAGAAAGCCCAAATTCCCTGTATACACCCCTCCCTGTCAGATATAGCGTACTTCAGATAAAGTATGATATCAGGTGTACTGCAAAAGCTTCTGCTTTGAAAAGAAAACCCTGCAGAATCCTTCAGTGGACAGGGTTCATGGTAAGGTTAAGGTGTTGCATAACCTATGTGGTCGTAGGGGAGCGAGGCGTCAGAGACCTCACATCTCTAGGGGCCAGCATATTGAGGGCGGCGCCCATCTCCTCTCCCTCTCTGCTTTACATTCCCTGACCCTAAAGAGGGCAGGTACCCATTTACAGCTGGGTGAACTGGGGGAACTGTGCTGAAGCCAAGGCGCGCGCACAAACGGTCACCCATCCCAAGTGGTAACCACGCTCGATGCTGCTCAACCTTAGCTGGGGGGAGAGCGAGTGCTCCGACCACTGAGCTATCCCGTCCTCAGGGTTCAAAACATGCATGACATCAACAGGAAAGAAATACCAGGGCTATTCTGCATGCACCCGAGACAGTTCTGAGGAGGTGAAAGCATGTCCCCAAACACCTTAAAGTACGTGGTGTCAAGTTTTATTGTCGCGCTTTTCGGGGAAGAAAAGGATGAGGTAATAAAGATCAAATAGGAATAATAAAATAATAATAATAATAATAATAATGTATGAAATTTATATAACGCTGAATCTTGTAAGGCAACAAATCAAAGCGCTTTAAAAAAAAAAAATGCTTGTATGCGGATTTTAAAATTTTGTCATCTGTTCCCACCGGCACACAATGGCCTACTCTTTCGAACAGCGGAACAGGATTTAATGTGTGCGCAAGATGTTCTGCATGCGTTCGCACACGGGGGCCTCGGTGTATAGTCTCATCCGAAGGACATTGACATTCAGTTCCATTTTTTGGGGGGTCAAACTGGGAAGAAAGGGCGAGGCTGGGAATTGAACCCAGAACCTCACGGTTTACTTGTTGGCAGGCGAACGTCTTAACCATCCTGCCACCTTCCTTCCAGTGGTGCGATGTATGTATCACAGCAATCTTCCTAAAGATCTCTTGTCAAAAGGCTTCTTTATGCTTTTCTTGATCCTGGTTGAAAATGAGAATAGTTAGAGACGGAAAAGAATACAGTATGCACAAGTTATACTCTGGTCTATGCTATCGCTTAGGAAAATGATAGAGTCTGCGCTATAAACCAGCTTTTAACTACAATCTTTATAACCCTGGATTAGTTTCATCGCGCTCGACAAGCTCAAAAAAAATTCACGTTACGAAAACTGGGCTTTATTGAAATACAGGGCTTTCCTGGTTTCACATTTCGTCAGCTTAAATCATAATTATTTGTGTGTCGGTGGAGATGTATTAATCAGTAGATAGTGCTGGTGGGAGTAACATGATACCATTTTTTTTCTTATTTAGTTATTTATTTATTTATTCTCTTATTTATTTATTCTTTTATTTCGAGGATAATGGAATAAGCACCCTGTACTTTTTCACATCCAGTCCCCGTCTGTACGCAGTTTTGTCAATTTTGTCATCCGTTCCCACCGGCACACAATGGCCTTACTCATCCGAAAAGCGGAACGGGTTTTAACGTGTGCGCAAGATGTTCAGCGTGCGTTCGCAGACGGGGCCTCGGTTTATAGTCTCCTCTAAAGACTCGGAGGCGGGGGGGGGGGGGGGGGGGGGGGGGGGGGGGGGGGGGGGGGGGGAGGGGGGTGAGGGGGGGGGGTGAGGGGGGAGGGGGAGAGAGGGGGATAGGGGAGGTCAGTACTGATGTTAACTTCAGAGGAAAAATCCTCTTGAGATTCAAACCCGGGGTCAGAATATCCCCAACGCATCAATCTAACCACTCTATGCTGTCCCGTCTCTCCTTTCACAAAGCTGTCTGCTGACAATGGATCCAGTGACAGAGAAGGATATCCTGGATTATTTCCTTTGTGTCACAGTAAAAATAAACAAGTAATTCAGCTTCACAAAGCGGGTTTTTTCCCTTCCTTCTTGTGTTACTTTCAAGATCTGAGGTAGTCTATCAAAAATACTGAAAAGAGTAATCTCCGAATACGTTGATATACGACAGTCCCAGTGTGCTCAAATGCAATAAATCAAACGACCGTCAGATGTCTTCCTGGTGATAGGGTTAGCCATCCCCATACCAACACAAAACCGTCAGAAAGAGCCGGTTTGTTTCACTTAAAAATATCGTCAATACATGTCATTCTTCAGTCTTAATCCTTCGCTTCCAGCATCCCTTATCAAATCGGTGGTCTAGAGGTAACGCGCCTGTCTAGAAAGCGAAAAGTCAGGTTCGGAAGTGTGCGGTGGTTCGAATCCCGTTTGGACCCGAAACTTTCCTCCCCATCCACTAGACCATGAGTGGTGGTCTGGGCGCTAGTCTTTCGGATAAGACGATAAACCGAGGTCCCGTGTGTTACACATAATTATTTGGCGCACGTAAAAGAACCCACGGCAACAAGAGAGTTGTCCCTGGCCAAATTCTGTAGAAAACAGCCACTCTGAGAGGGAAACAAATACAGTTGCAGACAGGAAAAAAATGGGTGGCGCTGCTCTTGCGGCGACGCGCTCTCCCCGGGGAGAGCAACCCGAATTCCAAGCAGAGAAATCTGCCGTGACTTAAAGTGGTATAAGTAATTAAATAAATAAATATGTGGACTTTCGCTCTTCAAAAAATGGCCATAGTCTGTCTCTGGCATGTACAGTCTCAGACAGAGTGATGCTGATCCCGGAACGAAAAGTGGTAGGAGCATAAACTGCTAACGTGCAACTAATGCACTGGGCATAACAGGAATTGAGCACCGTCATCCTCTCGTTCAGGAAAATGTCCTAACTAAACGACAGGTCAAAAAGGTAAAGGTGTCCCCATAACCTGTGTGGTCGTAGGGAAGCGAGGCATCAGAGATACCTCAGCTTCGCTAGGGGCCAGCATATTGAGGGCGGCGCCCATCTCCTCTCTCCCTCGCTGCTTTACCTTCCCTGACCCTAAAGAGGGCAGGTACCCTTTTACAGCTGGGTGAACTGAGGGACTGTACTGAAGCCAAGGCACGCAAACGGTCACCCATCCAGTTGGTAACCACGCTGGACCCTGTTTAACATTGGCTGGGGGAAAGCCAGTGCTCCGATCACTGAGCTATCCCGTCCCTACTAAATGACAGAGGTTTAAAATAATAAAATGTCCAAGAAATACAAGGTGGAAGAGACAGTAGCTTCAAGAAAGAAAAGGTGCGTCAGTTTTCGTGCAGAGGGTGTTAAAAAAAACAACCCAAACCCACATTGACAGAGCATGAAATAGCATGCATTTGATAGCAGTGATCTGTTTCTGAACGCTTTCAAATCCTTATGAGGTGCCAAGCTTTTGTGTCGGTTTGTTTAGAAAGAAACAACGACGTAAGAAACTTAAAATAGTAAAACTTGAATGAGAGGAACTGTGTAACTGGCACAGTGGTTTCACAGACAGGGGATAGGTGGGGTGAGGGGTAGGGGTTGCGAGCTGAATGAGGTTAGTTGTGTAACTGGTAGGGTTGTTTGCCATCGTTTAGAAGATTGTCAAAAAAGTCAGTTATTTTTCCATTTTGTCCTCGCTGAAAGACTGAGTTGTAATAGTACAAAGTGAAAACTTTGACATCAGCTTTTAAGTGTCATCTTCAAAGTCCAACCATCCTAGATTACGTTCGTGACAAAGAGAAAGCACTCAGAGGAAAGGAGAGGATCAAGTGGAAGATCTATATATGATTGATGTCCATCTTTTATAAGCTTATGTCAGGTAAACGTTTTAAATTAACCAGGCACTAGCAAGACTGGAACGAGTGACTCCAAGATCCTTAACGACTAAACGATACTGTGCTTTGTCTTTGGCCATCAGACCTATACTACTAGTAGCTTGATGTGGAAGAGACAAGATGACGGAAAGACAATGACTGAGGGCGTAAAAAGAGAAAAGAGAAAGGAACAAGCGAAGAAACGAAAATACCCTTAACAATGACAGATTCACGCATACTTTTTAAAAAATTGCCCATCACACTTATGTAACTGATGAATCTAATACTGTAGTGGACAGCATTAAAATTGAAAGCGTCATTGGATCATAAGAAGAGCTCCTGACTTCAGTGAAAAGACGCAAACTAAAGTGGTTCGGGCACCTCACAAGAACATCCGGACTGACTGGACTGAACTCTCTGATGTTGTCTTCCCATCGTTTTCTCTGTCTGCCTCTTCTTCGTCTCCCTCCTTGTACTGTTCTCTGTAGGACAGTCTTGGCCAGTTCAGATGTTCCTTTGACGTGTCCGTACCACTTTAGTTTGCGTTATATTCATTTAAGTCAGGCGCTCTTCATAATGTTGGTCCAATGGCGTTTTTAATTCTGGCTTTCACTTCCTCATTAGTGATGCGATCTCTGTATGAGATACCGAGGAGTTTGCGAAAGCATCTCATCTCCTCTGCCTGTATCATGTTTTCAATGTCTGCTGTTATGGTCCACGTTTCACAAGCGTTTCTATGGTTCTAGCTCTGTCAAAATCTGGACGTTGCTAACAACGGCCTACAGGTCGTCTTTGCTACACACTGCCACCGCCAGTTTACAGCAGTGGAAAGCCCGATACAATGAGCATGGACTTTAAAGGGGCAGTTGTAATGTACTAGGGACTGGGAATTGATCATCTTGCCAGTGACAAGCCATGTGAGCAAATAAAACAGAACAGATTTTACACACGAGATACAATAACGAGGAAGTGAAACCCGGCATTGAAAACGCCACCGGGCCATGGGAAGAGCTCCTGACTTTAGTGGAAAAACGCAAACTGAAGTGGTACAGACACGTCACACCAACAACTGGACTTGCCAAGACTGTCCTACAGGGAACAGTACATGAAGAGGCAGACAGAGAAAACGATGGGAAGACAACATCAGAGAGTGGACTGGCCTTGAGTGGAACGACTTCATACGGGAGGCTGAAGATCGTGAAGTGTGGAGGAAGCTGGTTGCACAATCTTCAGCAGTGCCCCAACGGTCAACTAGACTACAGGATAAGTGAAGGTGATGGTGAACACAGTAAGTGTAAGGCAGAAAAGATGGGTTTGGAATTAAAGCTTTATAAAGGGGATAAAAAATTCACAGAGTATGAAAGATGCCCCTTGGGAAAACTCAAGAAAAGTCACCTCAAAGAATGTGATCACATTTGCCTGTCAAATATCCTAAGGCACGAAGGCTCTTGGTTTCTGTTTTATGTATGTATGTATGTATGTATGTATGTATGTATGTATGTATGTATGTATGTATGTATGTATGTGTGAACAACCCCAAATATAAAAGACAGCTAAATAAGGCATATTGGTATAAGTGACACGATAACCTGAAAAAAAATGGTACAATCAACCTCACTAAGATTGTTGTTCAAGGTGAAACTCTCTTTTCTGTCTTCTTCAATCAAACATGGAATAAAAAAGGAACAAGAAATGAAATAGACCTACTTGTTTATGACGCATTGAAGTGATATTTTGAAAAACAAACGAATTTAAAACTTAAAAGTCAACTTTTAGCCACAAACTCAATCATGTTCAATACTGGATCATTGTCATAGAGAACAGAACGCTCAACAGCCCCTGCACAAAAAGGTTGGCTATTGTTTTAGAAAAGATTTCCTTGTCTCACAGCAATTTGATCAAGCTGTAACCAAATGAGTCATTTTATGGTTTCTGTGGCGTTGGTTGAATTGCCATTGAACTGTTGTCGGGTCTGGTAAATGTAACATGATCCTTCTTTCCTTCAGCGATGCAACCAACCCTTTGACACTGGATTGACGAAAAGAAAAGCAACAGGGTGATTAAGGACTTGATTTCACAAGGTTTTTCCTCCCGTATTTCTTGAAGAGTGTTGTATTGTATGTTTGTCCGTCGTGTTCGACGATGACCTCCAAAACAGCAGAGAAGGCAGCTGCTGTTTTGGAAATTGGGCAGAAATTTGATTATAGTGGAGATGCCTTGCCCGCAGTACATCCCCACTCTCTCGGCCAAGTGGGCATAAGGATATTCAGCGTTGGAGGTGTTCTCCAAAGGCCAACTAGCCCCCAGGGCTGCAGAACATGACTGTGCGAGTCCAGCCTCCTAGTCAGAGAGTCATAGTCGATCACTAAAGACTAAGCTGTAAAGTGGAATTCCATGAGTGGGAAAGCCACCGGTCATACAGCCTCTCACTTTGCTGTTGCCCCCAGCGTCAATGGTTTAATCAAGAACTGTGATAAGTCCCAGGCGCTGAAGGATACATCAGAATCCTGTACAGGAATAAGGGGATCTCTAGCGCAGGCAGTCATGAGGAAGTGAGGCACAATAATGTCTAACAACACAGGTGGTGTGAGAAGTACTTCATGATCAACAAATGTTGATGCTTAGCCAAGAAATGTTGTGGCAGAGTTGTTCAGAATTTCTCTCAAGGCCATAGGCTGACATTGATCACACACAGACACACAAAGACACACACACCACGACGATGACCACCACCACCACCACCACTCATACATACATACATATACGCATGTATGTATGTATGGATATATATATATCATCTATAATCTATCTATCTATATATCTATTATGTATATATATATATATATGTATATATATATATATATATATATATATATATATATATATATATAATATAGATATAGATATATATATATAATATTTATATAATGTGTGTGTATCATAAGCCATAGGCTCAAATCTCGAGAAAACCTGGCGGATTAGATTTGGGAATGTTGCCATATAACATTTTCAGTTTAATATATGCTGAAACCTGCCAATGCCTTCCTCTCTTTTGCGCATACACTTGCAAGGGATCAAAATGCATGTTTAAGCTACCGTACTTTCATGTCAGCAAAAGCTATCGTAATTTCATGTCAGCAAAATGTACAGTACTTTCAATGTCAGTTACGGGAGTTTCATGTCAGCAAAAGTTACCGTAATTCCATATCAGCAAAATTTACGGTAATTTCATGTCAGCAAAATTTACGGTACTTTCAATGTCAGCACAAAGTTACGGCAGTTTCATGTCAGCAAAAGCTACGGTAATTTCATATCAGCAAAAGTTACGGCAGTTTCATGTCAGCAAAAGTTACCGAAATTCCATATCAGCAAAAGTTACGGTAATTCGTTCATGCAAAAGTTGAGGCAATTTCATTTCAGCAAAAGCTACTATAATTTCACTCTGGAAGTCCTGGATTGAGGACACGTAAGAATATCCGAGGCAAGTTCTGCCCATGGCGATGTGTAGTTAAGCCACACATCTTCTGGATCCTGGAGGCCTTCAGCGCACAGCAGCGTTTGTCAGGGCCTCAGGAGTTGCTGTCTGAACCTTTGACGAAGCAGCAGAAGAATACGTCTTCTGAGGCAATTGTGTTGGCAGATGTTTAATCTATATAACTATGAGATAGTTCACCTGCAGTGATACCTGCCTTGGAAACCTGAATCTGAAAGAGCACGTCACTTCACACCTCAGTTAACCCCCAATCTGTGCAATTTGCCATCTTGAAGAATCGCCATAGGATGGTCCGAGGTACAGTGTACTGCCTGCCACAGATCAGAGCAATGCTGATCCTAGTACCGGGGTATACATAAACTGTTAACTAATGCTCTTGGGATTAGAAATGGATCACTGTCGCCACGTAAGACTGTCTGTCGACATATTCACAATAGCAGTTTGACGCACACACAAAACAGGAATCCTCTGATAAATGTCCGGTGAAAAAGACGGTACTGGCTGGTTTACAATAGAACTGCGATCAAGGCTTATAAAGGGATTGACAAATTGACAGGGGATGAAAACCTCAGGAAATGCAATTCCTCATGAAGTAAGAGCAACTGTGCTGTAAAAACCTTCAGGTATGTGGTGGTGCGTTGAATTTTTACTTGGGGGAAGGGCGGAGGGGGGGGGGGGGGGGGAGAGAGGGGGATGGGGGATAGCCTAGTGGTTAGAGCGTTGCGCTCGTGATCTGACGGCCCGGGTTCGAGCCACCACCAAGGCACCCGTTTTAGGGAATGTTACCTTGGAGTTAACATCAATACTGGTTCGACTCTCCCCAAAACTCTTCGGATGAGACAATAAAACAAGGCCCTATGTGCGAACGAACGCATAACATCTTGCGCACACTATAAAACCCGTTCCGCTTTTCGGAAGAGTAGGCCAATGTGTGCTGGTGGGAACGGATTGACAAAATTTTCAAAACTGCATACATACGGGGGCTGGATGTAAAAAAAAAAAAAAAAGCACATAAATGCTTATTCCATTATCCTCGAAATATTAAAAAAAAAACGAAAAAATAAAATAAATAAATAAATTGTGTGCACACGTTGGAAACCCAATCGCCTTTAAAAAACCCCCCACAAAAAACGAGTAGGAACGGATGACAAGCTTTATTTTAAACGCACGCAAAACAGAAACACCATCCCCGAATCGGAATACAGCTACCTTAAAGGTGGTTAGAAACGCGGTCAGATACACACACAATCTCACCAATTGCGAAACTCACCTTCTAGCCAAGGAACGCATTAATTTTCCTTCTGTCTTTTCCTCACAGAGAGGTCGGGGGGGGGGGGGGGGGGGGGGGGGGGGGGGGGGGGGGGGGGGGGGGGGGGAAGGCAAAAATGTGCAGGAAAAGAAAGTGCTAGTATAGAGAGCTGAGGCGATTGTTGTAACTGGTACGATTGCTTCCTTATGGCGTGTGTTGTCAAAGAAGCCAATTACCTTGTCCTTAGTGCAAGTGAACGTCAGGGGATCAGACATGAACAGTGCCTGGGCTTTATCCCAGTTCTTGATTAAACCATTGACGCTGGGGGCAGCAACAGCAAAGTGAGAGGCTGTATGATCAGTGGCTTTCTTTCCCACTCATGGAATTCCACTTTACAGCTTAGTCTTTAGCGATCGACTATGACTCTCTGACTAGGAGGCTTGACTCGCACAGACCTTATGTGCTGCAGCCCTGGGGGCTGGTTGGCCTTTGAGAGAACATCTCCAACGCAGACTGTCCTTATGCCCACTTGGCCGAGAGAGTGGGGATGTACTGTGGGCAAGGCATCTCCACTATAATCAAATTTCTGCCCAATTTCCAAAACAGCAGCTGCCTCCTCTGCTGAGGTCATCGTCGGACACGACGGACAAACATACATGAACATCCTCGTTCACATTGCAGGTGCAGAGATGAACGCCAAACTGTTTTTTTGTTGTTTTTTTAACACTTTGGAATGACTTGTTTTTCGTTCCTCGGCTAGAGCTCAGAGTTTCACCATTGGTGAGATTTTTTTTTTTTTTTTTGGGGGGGCTTATTCCCCCCCCCCCCCCCCCCCCCCCCCGCAACATTTAGGAAGCCATATACCGACTTCGGGGATGATGTCTAAACACGACACTTCTGTGCATGCGTTTTTCATATTTTGTCTTCCGTTCCTACAGGCACGAACTGGCCTACTCTTCCAAAAGGAGGAGCGGGTTTTTAACATGTGTGTAAGATGTTCTGCGTGCATGTTGCACACGGGGCCTCGGTTTATAGTCTCATCCCGAAGGAGTTTGACATTCAGGTCGATTTTTGCTTCAAACTGGGAAGAAAGGGCCGGCAAGGCTGGGAATGGAACCCAGAACCTCCCGGTTTACTTTTTAGGCAGGTAAGCGTCTTGATCAGTGTATCACCTGAGTGGGGATGCTAATTCGTACAGAACTGCTGGCCTTCTCAACAGGGTACTGCAACCTTAAGATAACAGCTAGGGTCCTTTGTGCTGTGATAATTTCTCTAGTTGAGACAATAAAGTATTCTTGAGTCTCGATTCTTGTGCTGTGAGATCTTGCGCACACGTTAAATCCTGTTCCGCTTTTCGTAAGAGTAGGCCATTGTGTGCCGGTGGGAACAGATGACAGAATTCATAAATCTGCATGCACACGGGGACTGGTGTAAAAAAAAGCACATCAGCGCTTATTCCTTTATCCTCGATATAAAAGAAGAAAAGAAACAAGAAGAAAAGAAAAAGGATATCAAGTGCTGTGGAAGGCTGAAACTTGACGTGGTTTGTTTTGGAGGAGAGATGCTGTGGTTGGGATGAGGTATGGTGGTGGTGGTGGCGGTGGTGGTGGTGGTGGTGGTGGTGGTGGTGGTGGTGGTGGTGGTGGTGGTGGTGGTGGTGGTGTGGTGGGGGTGGGGTGGTGGTGGTGGTGGTGGTGGTGGTGGTGGTGGTGGTGTGGTGGTGTGATGGTGGTGGTGGTGGTGGTGGTGGTGGTGGTGGTGATGGTGGTGGTGGTGGTGGTGGTGGTGGTGGTGGTGGACAGAGCATATGACATGTTATATCTGGGGGCACGGATTTAGTTACACATGAACTGTCCTTTGATGCTTTACCCTTGCAGTTAACTGTTTCGGTTGCAGCCTCTTCTGTGATGTTCATGTCCCGCTGTTCCCATGGACACTTAGTCTGATCTTTCCAACCCAGCCATGCCCAGACTGTTCTTATGGTATCCCCAGGGTAAAAACTCTACAGGAAGGTCATCAATGTTAGGCCACCACGGGGTTACCAGCCTGAAGGACCCTGCACTGATGCTAGGTCACTTTGACGGTGTTCAGTGGTGCCTGTTCTGAGCTAAAATACTCAGAAAACCACGTACTAAGGGCAATGGTAGCCTAGCCGCAAAACCAGACTGGGTGATACCCCAACTGCGAAGGCTTTGACACAAACTCGCACAGGCAAAGAAGTGTATGCGGAAACTGAAACTGAGGTCACCACTAGACCAGAGCAACAGGAGCTACCTGACCAGACATTTTTTATATTGCACGAGGCTGATTCTCTATAGTTCACTTTGATTCCAACTAAAATTTCTTACAAGTGCATGGGGTGGGACCCTGGGTGGGTTACCACTCGCATAAAGCTTTACACACACGTTTGAAAGAAGTCCATCTTCCTCAAGGCTCAAGAATACTTTAATGTCTCAAGTAGAGAAATTATGAGTGGCATTTTAAAGTTATAATTACACAGCATGCATCATTAAACAATACAGATGAAGAAATAACACAGTATTTAAAAAAGCCGACAACAATCTACGTCTCACACCCCCCACCCCATCCCCCCACCCCCGCACCCACCCATCCACACACCCCCCCTACACACACCCATTCACACACACATACACATGCGCGTGCGCACGCACACACCAGTAAAGGTTAAGAGTAACAAAGCAAAACCACAACACAACAATAATTCAAACACATCTCATGAAACACATCAGCAGCAGCACAATCAATACAAGTAATTATCACAAGTAACTTTACATTAACAAAAAAACATGACCAAACACATTTTGATTTTTAAAAAAAGTTTTAACACTATTTCCCCTTCACTCATCACAGCTCATACTTATTCTTTGCCTGGTACTTGATATAAAACTATGCATGCACGCACGCACACACACACACACACACACACACACACACACACACACACACACACACACACACACACACACACACTCACTCCTCTCTCTCTCTCTCTCTCTCCCCTCTCCTCTCTCCTCCTCTCCTCTCGCTCTCTCTCTCTCTCCTGGATAGGTAAGGCAGTGGTGGATGACACAGACGTAGTCTGCTTATACACATACACTTGGAGAGTGGGATAGACTACTCCAGCGTTTATTTACCCAATGTGTGTGTAGTGTAGTGTGGTGTGGTGTGGTATGGTATGGTGTGGTGTGGTGTCTGGTGTGGTGTGGTGTGGCGTGGTGTGGTGTGGTGTGGTGTGGAGGTGTGGTGTGATGTCTGGTGTGGTGGTGTGTGGTGTGTGGTGTGGTGTGTGGTGGTGTGTAGAATAGTGTGGTGTAGTGGGTTTTTTGTGTTTGTTGTTTTTTATATCGAGGATAATGGAATAAGCACACATTTGCTTTTTTACATCCATCCCCGTGTGTATGCGGTTTGTAAATTTTGTCATCTGTTCCCACCGGCACACAATGGCCTACTCTTTCGAAAAGCGGAACAGGATTTAACGTGTGCGGCAAGATGTTTGCGTGCGTTTCGCACACGAGGCCTCGGTTATAGTCTCATCCGAAGGACTTTGTGGTGGTAGTGGTGGTGTGGTGTAGTGTGGTGTGGTGTAGTGTGGTGTGGTGTGGTGTGGTGTAGTGTGGTGTAGTGTAGTGTGGGTAGTGTAGTGTGGTGTGGTGTGGTGTGGTGTGGTGTTGTGTGGTGTAAATGTAGTGTGGTTGTAGTGTAGTGTGGTTGTGGTGTAGTGTGGGTGTAGTGTGGTGTGGTGTAGTGTGGTGTGGTGTGGTGTGGTGTGGTGTGGTGTAGTGTAGTGTAGTGTGGTGTAGTGTAGTGTGTGGTGTAGTGTAGTGTATGTGTTGTGTGTGGTGTAGGTGTGTAGTGTGGTGTGGTGTGGTGGGTGTGGTGGTGGGGTGGTTGGTGTAGTGTAGTGTGGTGTAGTGTAGTGTGGTGTAGTGTAGTGTGGTGTAGTGTAGTGTGGTGTGGTGTGGTGTGGTGTGGTGTGGTGGTGTAGTGTAGTGTAGTGTAGTGAAGTGTAGTGTAGTGTAGTGTAGAATAGTGTAGTGTAGTGTAGAATAGTGTAGTGTGGTGTAGTGTAGTGTGTGTGAGTGTGGTGTGTGGTGGTGGTGTGGTGTAGTGTAGTGTAGTGTAGTGTGGTGTGGTGTGGTGTAGTGTAGTGTGTGGTGTGGTTGGTGTGGTGTAGTGTAGTGTGGTGTAGTGTAGTGTGGTGTGGTGTAGTGTAGTGTGGTGTAGTGTAGTGTGGTGTGTGTGGTGTAGTGTGGTGTGGTGTGGTGTGGTGTGGTGTGGTTTAGTGTAGTGTGGTGTAGTGTAGTGTGGTGTAGTGTAGTGTAGTGTGGTGTAGTGTAGTGTGGTGTGGTGTGGTGTAGTGTGGTGTGGTGTGGTGGGTGTGGTGTAGTGTAGTGTGGTGTAGTGTAGTGTGGTGTAGTGTAGTGTGGTGTAGTGTAGTGTGGTGTAGTGGTGTGTGTGGTGTGGTGTGGTGTGGTGTGGTGTGGTGTGGTGTGGTGTGGTGTGGTGTGGTGTGGTGTAGTGTAGTGTAGTGAAGTGTAGTGTAGTGTAGTGTAGAATAGTGTAGTGTAGTGTAGTGTGGTGTAGTGTAGTGTGGGTGGTGTGGTGTGGTGTGGTGTGGTGTGGTGTGGTGTAGTGTAGTGTAGTGTAGTGAAGTGTAGTGTAGTGTAGTGTAGAATAGTGTAGTGTGGTGTAGTGTAGTGTGGTGTAGTGTAGAATAGTGTAGTGTGGTGTAGTGTGGTGTGGTGTAGTGTAGTGTAGTGTATGTAGAGTAGTGTAGAGTAGTGTAGTGTGGTGTAGTGTAGAATAGTGTTGTGTTGTGAGTAATGCCAAGTCAAGTCAATGTTTTCCTAGTTTCTGTGTGCGTATGTGTGTGTGCGCGCGCGTGCATGTGTGTATATGTGTGTCTGCGTCTGAGTATGTATGCATATGTATGTATGCGTGTGTGTGCGCGCGCGCGTTCGTGCATGCATGTGTGCGTGTATATACTTGCACCCGTTTGGGCCCGAAACTTTTCCCCATTCCATTAGACCATGAGTGGTGGTCTGGGTGCTAGTCTTTCGGATGAGACGATAAACCGAGGTCGTATGTGTTACACACAATTTTCAGCGCACGTAAAAGAACCCACGGCAACAAGAGAGTTGTCCCTGGCAAAATTCTTAGAAAAAAGCCACTCTGATAGGGAAAGAAATACAGTTGCAGACACACAACAACAAAAAAGGTGGCGCTGCTCTTGTGGCGATGCGCTCTCCCCGGGGAGAGCAGCCCGATATTCACGCAGAGAAATCTCGTGACTTAATTTAAAGTGGTATAAAATATTTTTTTAATTAAAAAAAAATATAGTATCACCGATACCCATTACACACTCTTTATCTCCTAGTTAAGACGAATGACAGATCGCTCGAGCACTCTATTGACATTATTATTCCTAGACGGAGGCAATCGTACCAGTTACAGAAATCGGCCTCATTCATTGTATTAAATCCTTTCCGCCTTCTTTCGATTCGTTTTCAATTCACAGAAATTTAACACCTCACGCCTCTCACACATTGTTAGCACCTACTGCTGTCGCCACACATTTCGATAAATCCTATTATCTTCTTCTTCTGACCCAAGTTAGTTTCTAAAGGAGGGGGGAGGGAGGGGGGGGGGGGGTGAAGAAAACTAAACGATATTTTATTCTTGACAATTTATGCTAGGCTTTTAAAGCTTTGGATCATCATTGAGCGTTTTGCTGTCTGAATTGGGGAGTGGGGAGGGGAGGGTTAGCGGAATGGGGGGAGAGTAGAGATGGGGCCCGGGGTAAAAAGAGGAAAAGGAGGGAGGAGCCTAGTACGGGGTTGAGAGGGTTGAACCCAAATGTGTGGGCGTGTGCAAGTGAAGGAGCGAGAGAGAGAGGGGGGGGGGAGAGGGAGGAGGGGAGAGGGGGGAGGGAGAGGAGAGGAGGGAGGAGAGGGAGGGGGAGGGGGGGTGGGGGGAGAGGGGAAGGGAGAAGAGAGAATGGAGCAGGGAGAGCGAGGGGAGGGAGAGGGGGAGGAAGAGGGGGAGGGGAGGGGGGAGAGTGGGGGGGGGGTGGGGTGGAGGAGGGGTAGGAGTGAGAGAGGAGCGGGAGAGGAGAGAGAGAGGGGGGGAGGGAGGAGGGGGGGAGGGGCGGGGGGGGGGGATGAGAAGGGGGGGAGAGGGGGGGGAGGGCGGGGGGGGAGAGTGGGGGGGAGATGTGGGAAGAGCGGGGAGAGAGTAGGGGGAGGGAGAGGAGAGGAGGGGGGGTGGAGTGAGGGTGGGGGATGAGAGGATGGGGAGAGAATGGAGGGAAGAGAGGGGAGAGAGGAGGGGGGGGGGAGAGGGGGAGGAGGGGGGGGAGGGGGGTGAGGGGGAAGGAGGAAGAGGATGGAGGAGAGGGGAGGGGGGGGGGATGAGGGGGAGAAAGGGGGGGGGAGGGAGGGGGGGGGGAGAGAAGAAGTGAGGAGAGGGGGGGGGGGAGTGAGGGGAGGAGGGTGAGAAGGGGGGGGGGGGGGGGAGGGGATAGAGGAATGGAGCGAGAGATTTAAAAAAAAAAATTGACGAGGATAAGCACTTATGAGCTTTTTTAATCAGCCCGTGGATGCGGTTTGTAAAATTTGTCATTGTTTCCACCGGCACAAAATGAATGGCCTACTCTTACGAAAGGGAAAGGGATTTAACGTGGGCAAGATGTTCACGTGCGCTCGCACACGGCACCTGGGTTTATAGTCTCATCGAAGGATTCTGGGGAGAGTGGAGTCCCCAAATGATGTTAACTCCGGGAAATATCTCTTGAAGGGGAATCAAACCCGGGTCGTCAAATTGCAAGGAAATGTTGAGCTATCCGTCCTCAGAGGGAGGGGGGGAGAGAGGAGAGAGGAGAGAGAGGATGGAGAGAGAGAGGAGAGAGAAGGGAGAGAGAGAGAGAGAGAGGAGAGAGAGAGAGGAGGGGAATTCATTAAAATCTTTATTTTTTTAAATTCTGTTGAGGGAAAAGGGTAAGCATCAGTGCTTTTTATCCAGTCCCGATTTGTATGGAAATTGGTATTGTCACCGTTCAAGGGAGAGGAGAGAGAGAGAGAGGGAGAGAGGAGAGAGAGAGAGAGAGAGGAGAAGAAAAGAGAGGAGGAGACAGAGAGAGAGAGAGAGAGAGAGAGAATAATGATAACGATACTTGACTTACTTTACTTATGCTTTTGGGTTTCCCTTGGGGAACATAGGGCTGCAACAACACCCCTCCAACGAACTCGTTTTGGGAGATCCTCCTTCAGTGGGCCCTATGTCATTCCGGCTGCCTTCGTTTCTTCGTCAACACTTCTGCGCCAGGTCTGTTTTGGTCGACCAACTTTCCGCTTCCCTTGTGGATTCCAGTAAAGGGCTTGTCTGGTGCATTTGACGCAGCTTGCGGAGTGTAGGCCGATCCACCCCCACTTCCTTTTTTTAAATGATGGACTCGATTGGGTTTGTTTGGTCCTGCCCCACGGGTTGTTTGTTGGATATGATTCGGCCACCTGATTTTTGAGGATGTACCTGAGGCATTTGTTGGTAAAAGACTGGAGTTTGTGGGTGTTGGGTTTTTGTTACCCGCCAGGTTTCTGAGCCATAAAGTGGGACCGATTTGACATTGGTGTTGTAGATCCGAAGCTTATTTTGAAATGAGAGGGCTGTTGACCCCCAAAATTTGGCCGAAGGGGTGAAGGCGTGACGGGCTTGTTGATTCGGCACTTTATGTCTTATCTTTTTCCCCATCTTTACTGACGACATGCCGTAAAAACTTGTGACTTCTTTGATGGTTTCTTGCTGCAGTCGCACTGGGTCATGTGGGTTTTGTTGTTCACCTCAT